>OZ010791.1:58726865-59326865 GCA_963932465.1 Maratus speciosus | reverse complement strand
TTCCACATTTGGTTCTCACCTGGACTTGTTTTGTTTAGTGTATTTTTATTGTATCTTATTTGTCCAGAAATGTATGATACTACATTATGAGGGTTTTTTTCCTTCAAAATTTGTAATATACAATCTTATGTATATAATAAGTCCTACACGCCTGGGATAAAACTGGGTTGCCACTTGTAACATTTTTGTATAACTTTGCAAGTTTTAATATATAGGGGTCTCATTCAACGACGGATTTTCCGGACCCCGCCCCCGGCAGCGGTCCGCGATGATGTTAGTTATTGTGCTGGAAAAGGACTTGTTGAACTAAAACCATATTTGGTAGGCCTCCTCGCCTGGCCTGAAACTGAAACTGTTAAACTGTGAAGTTTTGTTTAAGTATTCTGGAAATCCTCCCCGAATCATGCTTAGATTATTCTATGAAAGGATGTGTTTTCTTTTACTCGGCCAAATGATATAAAGTACTGTTAAGATGTAACACTGAGACGATTGAATGTTATTTATTTTTATGTAAGTGGTAATTGGAACGAACAGCAACGTTCATAGGAGAAATATCAACTCTATGAGGTACAAAAGTCCACAGGCTGTAGTCCGCGAGAATAGAATCGGATCAGTAGTGCAGCGTCTGGAATATATAGTGCGGAAATCAGCTATCCTAAGTAATACTTAAAAAGTCCTAAAATATTGGACCCCTTAAATGACAAACGATGCTGAAATACAATAGGTCGATCGCAGTGCCAATTGCAGGATAATTTCTAAAACTCTAAGATGATTGCTTAGACGCTGTAATAATACGACGTTTACATTGAAATTTGAAAATATACCGCAGATGTCGCTGCGATCGGCTCTTTGGATTTCAGCATCGTTGCACATTTAAGGAATACAATTTTTTTGCACTATTTGGATAGCAGATTTCCGCACTATTTATTCTATTCGCTATATCAGTAGTAAAGAGACATCTACACAGATCGGTTGTGAAAACTGGAACACAAGGCTTAAAAGCTTGCAAAGTTTAGCTACAGAAAAGGGAAGAAAAATTGCTCTCTTCGTTTGTTGTGTATTG
Source organism: Maratus speciosus (assembly GCA_963932465.1). Taxonomy (NCBI): domain Eukaryota; kingdom Metazoa; phylum Arthropoda; class Arachnida; order Araneae; family Salticidae; genus Maratus; species Maratus speciosus. The sequence continues at coordinate 59,325,802 of OZ010791.1, read as the reverse complement.
AATAGGCAAGAGGCCACTATTACTATTTGATAATTATCTGATAATATATGATTTAATAATCATATCATTTGATAATTATATACATATTAACCCTCTCGCTACGCATCCCGAGACGGCAACATAAAAGTAGCAAAATCTGCGCAGCCCACGTCTTATTTTTTATGATCTAATCAAGCAGGACGGTCGTTCTGCCAAGCCAAGCTGAAAAAAATGCTAACCCCGCCAAACAAACAAACGCCAACAATAAGGCAAGACACCGTAACTGCTTATTATACTGATGACAACTTCTCCATGTTAAATGAACGAAATATGCCAGCGTAAAATTTCCCATATCAAAAGAAGCAATCATCGCAGAAAAATAAAACCAACACTAGAAGGACCTAATAAAGAAGATCTTCAATTTGAGATCAAATGCATCCTCATAAATTAATTATAAACAGAGATATAGATTTTTTAAAATAACGTCGAGATACTGAAAATGACAGATTTATTTTCTTCGTCACAACTTATGTTTCAATCGAGGTAGAGACTTAAATAATGGACAGAAAAAAGTAAGGATTGAATTTTTGGATAGATATTTACTCAATCTACGTGCTTTTATAAAATTCAGCTTTAAAAACATTAATTTTCTATTCATAATTAGCGAAAAACTGTTAATTAGTTCTAAAGTTTACAAATTATGCCAAATAGCGATAAACCCGCCAAAATATTTTAGAAATCTTATACTTTTCTTTTATATTGTCCTTTTGCATTGATTTCATCGAAGATAACTATGGCTGAGATTCAGATAGATTTTTCGCTGTTAGCGAAATGAGTTTGACCAATCAGAAGCCTGCATGTTTGAGAATATTTGCTGTTTGTGGATCCCGGCCTATGTCATGAAAGTTTTGAGTCATTTTTTCAGTGCCGTGGATGAAGTGCAATGTTTGTAGAAATGTAGGCTAGGATCCAGATAGATTTTTCGCTGTTAGCGAAACGAGAATCGCCAATCAATAGCCTGCATTTCTGCAAACAGCGAAAAGTTCACAAAAATGCAGGCTTCTGATTGATGAATCTCGTTTCTCTGACAGCCAAAAATCTATCTAGATTGCGCACAATGGAGAATATTACAAATATGGGTTCGAGGCTGAAAAAGTCACGTGATACCGGTAATTTATCCAAGGAACTTCTATCTGATAAGAAGGGAAGATACTACTACTTTGCCTCATGAACCGTTTCATTGGCTAGCGGGGATTTACATTACACGTCTAAGGAGCCTTCCCTTCTTTACGATAGAAGTTTTTACCTTGACCACGTGATCAAAATGTAGATGGAATATCCTCCATTATGTTGAACACAATTTTGCATTTCCACATCCAGGTAGGGTATTAATTGTCATAACAACAATACATATTCGAAACTATTTAAGGCACTGATTCTGAACTCCTTTGCTATACCTTTCAATATTAAAGAAGTTGTTGTTTCCATAGTAACAGTACTTTTCTGTATTGCTTTCTCTAAAACACAAATATAGAAATTTAACAAAGAGAGCTCAGAATCAACACCATAACAGAGAGCCTTCATTAAGAGTGGTGATATATGCACAGGAAGCATGCTCATTTCAAGTTTTTGCCGAAAGTATGGCTACAGCGTCTAGAATACCTTGTGTGGAAATATGCTATCCAAACTACGCTAAAAATTTGTATCCATTAAATGTGCGACGATACTACTAAAATCCCAAGTATCGATCACAGCGACATCTGCGGGATTTAGTATTACATTGTATAGACTAGCAATATCTTGCAGTTTGAGAAAATATCCTGCAGATGTCGCTGTGATCTGTATATTTCAGCAGCATCATTGCACAGTTAAGGGATACAATATTTTAGCACTTTTTAAAGTATTACAGGGATAGCCAATTTCCACACTATATATACAGCGCCTAGAAGATACAGTGTGGAAAACGGCTACAAAATAGTGCTAAAAAATTGAATCCCATAAATGTACAACGATGCTGAATAACAAGATGTCGATAGTAGCGCCATCGTAGTGATTTAAAAACGATAGTCATTCTAAAAGAGACTCTTTAACCTATTTCACGTCATTCCTTAACTAAATTAGCTTATAACAGACCAAAATATCTTATATTTATAGTTTCCAATATTTAACATTCTATAATTTTTGAAAACTCAGTGTTTATATTGAAAAGAGTTACGAGATGGCGCTCGTATCAGCATATTGCCGCTGAGCATTGTTGGAGATTTATGGGATACAAGTTTTTAGCACTTTTTAAAGCATTATAGGAATAGCCGTTTTCCACACTGTATCTTCTAGGCGCTGAACTATATATTCTAGGTGCTATAGTACGGCAATCCACTTTCTAGAATAGAGGCTATTCTATCTACGTTATGATCACGTGGTCAAGGCAAAAACGTCTAACGTAAAGAAGGGAAGGCTCCGTCGACGTAATGTAAATCCCCGCTAGCCAATGAAACAGTTCACGGGAGAAAGCAGTAGTAGTTTCCTGTTTCCCTTCTCATCAGTTAAAATTTCTTTAGCTAAATTGCCGGTAGCACGGGACTTTTTCAGCCTTGAACCCATATTTGGAATATCCTCCATTAGACGATACGCGCATGGACGAGTTTTATTAGATTAGGGAAATAATTCAATATGCATTATCCTGACGATAATGACACGCTCACAAAGACCTTTAACGATTTGTTTTTATCACTTCTACCAATAAACCTTTATTGGCCATATGTCGCTACTTCGTTATAACGACACACTTTTTCCTAATTGGATCCCGGCCTTAATGTATCAAAATACGGAGTTTGCTTTCTGTACTATTCCTGAGCTCAGTTATAAGATCTAGAAATATAGACCGAGATCCAGGTACATTTTTGCAAACAGTGAAAAGTTAGCAATAATTCTGGCTTCTGATTGGTCAATCTCGCTGCGATAACAAAGAAAAATCTACCTAGATCATAGTCAATGTGTGGAAACCGGCTATTCCAGTAATACTTTAAAAATTGCTAAAAATTGAATCCCATAAATATTGAAAAATACTGAATGACAAATGTCGATAGCAGCAACATTTTCTAGATCTTCTCTGAGCGAAACGTTTTCTCATTTGATGTTTTTTGAAATAGTTACGTTGGAATTACCATATGTCGCTGTGATCGACATTCATCGTTCAGCCTCTTTCAACATTTATGGGATACAATTTTTTAGCACCTTTTTAATAAGCCGATTTTTAAACTATATCTTCTAGATACTATAGCTACAGTGCCTAGAAGATACAGTGTGGAAAACGGCTACAAAATAGTGCTAAAAAATTGAATCCCATAAATGTACAACGATGCTGAATAACAAGATGTCGATAGTAGCGCCATCGTAGTGATTTAAAAACGATAGTCATTCTAAAAGAGACTCTTTAACCTATTTCACGTCATTCCTTAACTAAATTAGCTTATAACAGACCAAAATATGTTATATTTATAGTTTCCGATATTTAACATTCTATAATTTTTGAAAACTCAGTGTTTATATTGAAAAGAGTTACGAGATGGCGCTCGTATCAGCATATTGCCGTTGAGCATTGTTGGAGATTTATGGGATACAAGTTTTTAGCACTTTTTAAAGCATTATAGGAATAGCCGTTTTCCACACTGTATCTTCTAGGCGCTGTACTATATCTCCGTTATAGGCCTAGATTATATGTTGTAGAAATCGACTATCCCAGCAATACTTAAAAAAGCGCGGAAATAGTGAATCCCTTAAATGTACAACGATGTTGAATTCCAAACAGTCATTTACAGCGACATCTGCAGGATATTTTTTAAAGAAGAAAGAGACACGTGTAATGCACCGCTATAGCGTCTAGAATACATACTGTGGAATTTTGCTATCCAAGCAGCGCTAAAAAGTTGTATCCCTTAAATGTGCACTGACGTTGAAATCCAGGGAGCTGATCGCAGCGACAATTGTGATAAACTTTCAAAGTAAACATCGTATTATTACAGCGGGCTTGACGCCAAGCACACAGGTCAGATGTATGTTAATAAAATGTAAAAAAAAAAACGCTACAGCGTCTAGACCAAATTATAGCGCCTAGAATATATAGTGTGGAAATTGGCTATCCCTGTAGTACTTAAAAAAGTGGTAAAATATTGTATCCTTAAATGTGCAACGATGCTGCTGAAACACACAAATCGCAGCGACATCTGCCGGATATTTTCTATAACTGAAAGATATTGCTAGTCTGTACAATGTACAGTATGGGACCTCAAATCCGGACTGGCCGGGACCGCGATCGTTCCGGATTTCGGAATTTTCCGGATTTCAGGTCCTTAACCAAAACAATAAATAAACAGATACAGTAGATGCCCATGGCAAAATTTTTCATGCTGCGAAGCAGTCTATATCGCGAATTGCCATGTTTGGCTTAGAGTAAATAAACAGCCAAAAATGCAAATTATAAAAAATAATTGAAAATAAGGATTTTTTTCTTAATACATCATATTCTTAGGAATATTAAAACATCTTTTAGAAAATGCGTCGTTGTTCACGAGAGCCGAGTTAGGCCTAGGAATCTATATCAGTTGCCGTGTAGGGCTTAGTTTAAGTAAACAGACGAAAACAAATTACAAAAAAAGAATTTAAAATAAGAATATTTTTTAAATCCTGCACATTATTAGCAATATTAAAACATCTTTTAGAAAATGAAAATGCGTCGTTGTTCATGAGAGCCTAGCAAGGTCTAGGAATCTATATCGGGAATTGCAGTATTAGACTCAGTGAAAATAAAGAGAGAAACAATTAAATTTTTTAAATAAAATGTTCTAAGAAAGTTTAAATATAAACAAAAAAAAGAGGAAATCTATTCAAACTCTATTCTTTTCGTATAAGAAGGACTTCGTAAATGTGTTATTAAGTTCGCGTTGTTTGATTGCACGAGAAAGAAATTATTGAGTTGCAAGCAAACAGAAAAAAAGAGCAAAACCAGTTTTTTTCCTCTATTAAAAAAATAATTATCTCCATTGCTAATTGACTAATTTCTTTCAAATTTTCAGCAAGCTGCAATAATAGTAAATTAGCCTGTGTAACAAATTTTTATTAAAATATAATGTACCTCTAAAAAAAGGCCACTATAGAGTAACTGCAAAGAAAAACGAGATATCTGTCTGTGGTTTGTTTTGTTTATTCAACTTGTTTATTTAACTCTGTGAAGTGGGAAGTCAACGTTATCATGTGATCATCAGCTTTGGATGGATAGTATGTTTTGTCATGAAGAAAGAAACCATGCATAGATATTTTTTCCCCCTTTGAGTTAAAGAAAAAATATCTTTGGCACGGTGCTTACAAACAGAATTTTTTCGAAAAATGAAATTTGTTGAACATTTGAAGGAGAAGGGGGGGGGGGGGGGGAGGAGATAGCAAAACATCTTTACATATAAAAATTGTAAATATATTCTATGCATCTTTTAAAAATAGTTCTTCTTTCTGGTTATTTATTTGTTCTTTTTGTATTTTCTATTAAATGAAGAACAAGGTTTCTTTTTAAAATAAATTTAAAATGTGTGCACACACTAACTTTTCTAACTCTGTCAGCAAATAGTATTTAGATTAAAACTATAATATAAAAACATTGCAACAAACTTATTCAGTTGAGTGCAGTTGTTTAGTCTTCCTTAGTTGGAAACTGTGTTACGTATGCGCGTAGCGCCATCTATGGGCGTTTTCCGGAATTATTTATTCCGTCTCGTCGCGGAATTTCAGATTCCTTTATTCATTCCGGATTTTGGGTCGTCCGGATTTTAGGATTCCGGATTTGAGGTCCTGTACTGTAATACGAAAATCCCGCAGATTTCCCTGCGATCGACACTTGGAATTTTAGCAGTATCGTCGATCATTTACGGGATACAAATTTTTAGCGTTGTTTAATAAAATATTTCCACACTAGGTATTCTAGACGCTGTTACCAAATCGTCATGAAGTTTTAGGAAATATCCTGCAGATATAGCTGTGATCGACTCATTGGATTTCAGCATCATTTGAAATTTAAGAGATCCAATATATTAGCACTTTTTAAAGTATTACTGGGATAGCCAATTTCCACACTATATATTCTAGGCGCTGTAGCACCGCGGTAGCCTGTCTTTTTCGTTTACCTCGGAGTAGATATAGATGAAGTCATTTGTAGCTGTTCCTAAACTGTGGCCAACAACATATAAGGCCAGTTCATAACGTCACACGAAGTTGATTATCTGTACACGGCAATGGACACAAAAAAAATCGGCTCGCAGCTTTGTACTAATCATCGTGTAAAGATGATCCAACTCTGAGACTAACGAAAAAGACAGGCTACCGCGGTGGGTCCGATTCTTCTTTTTTTACAGACCGCTGGAGTCACGTGATGCTCGAAAAGACAGGCTACCGCGGTGGGTCCGATTCTTCTTTTTTTACAGACCGCTGGAGTCACGTGATGCTCGAATGCACCAAAGAAGGTGCGTGAAAGGAGCATCACGTGACTCCAGCGGTTTGTAAAAAAAGAAGAATCGGACCCACCGCGGTAGCCTGTCTTTTTCGTTAGCCTCGATCCAACTGCGTGTGACTTTTAAACATCATGAACTGGCCTATTATGTCATTGGTCGCGCTAACACCCTCCCTCCTGCGTCCACCGTATATAGCGGCATCTTGTACTGGAGACTGCTAAATGGGCTGCTATCGGTCAAAATCAAGAGAGAAAAGGGCAGAAGAGAGGGAAATAACTCGTTTTTTTTTTTTTGGTAACTAGTTTTTTCACACGGGAAGATTGACATGTCTGTTCCTCTCCTTTCATAACTTCATGGTGGTGAAATACGCCAAAGCATCCTAAATATCTGAGAAAGTCTTGACTCGCGTCACGAAAACATCACACAAAGCAGGCAAAGCAAAGAAACAAAATCATTCATCGGCTCGTGAATATGAACGAGCCAATGAATGATTTTTCTTCTTTGTTTTGCCTGCTTTGTGTGACGTTTTTCTGACACGTGTCAAGGCTTTCTCCAATATTTAAAGGGCGTTGAATGGCCGGGATCAAGATAGATATTTCGCTATTAGCGGGATGGGATTGATCAATCAGACGTCTGCATTTTCCGAACTTTTTGATGTTTGCAGTAAACACCGAAAAGCCTGCAAGGATAAAGGCTACTGATTGGTCAATGTAATTTTACTAACAGAGAAAAATTTATCTGGATCCCGGACATTAACTTTGGTTGGTTAAAACAATTTTGAATAAAATCAAATCAGGAATCCAATGTTTGTTAACTTTTCTGGTTAGTTTAATTGAAATCTTCCTCGTCTATTACTGAAAACTGAGTTACCGTACTTTGGACAAAAAATTGAATATGAGTACACGACTTGTGCATATGTCGACTTGTGCATGTGTCACCACTCTAACACAGTGTTTCCAGATGGGCTACTTTTTTTTTAACTCAGATACTTGATTGGCACCACTTTTTTGAAATTGTAAAATGTGCCTTATTTAATGACATATTAATTAAGGCGAAAACAATGGGAATTTCACCGTTTATAATAAGTGCTGGCAATCAAGAAATCTGAATTAAAAAAAAGTAGCCCACTGGCAACACTGCTATAACATATAAATGTTCTGTGTTATGACCATGATTCTAAGTGCAGTTGGTTAAATTTGAGTATCTGGGCATTAGAGAAAGCAATAGTGGCCCATTGTGGCTGAGTGGATAAGACACAATGCCGCTAATCGCTTGAGAGCGTAGGTGGAAGCAGATTCGAATCCCGCCGTGATCCGCATGTGATATGATGTATGTGTTCAATAAATAAAACAAACAAACAAGCAAGCAATAGTGAAAGGTACAGTTGCCATGGAAACAACGACTTCTTTAATTCGTATAGAAAATTAATGAATAGTAGTAAATGACTCAAGTTTAAAATGTAGGCAAATGGTCTGGAAATATCAATGGCTCCCATCTAGTATTTCACAAAATTAATTTAATAGATTCACATGATGTATAACTTGATGCAACTCTTAACTAATGAAAATTCTGCAACAAGACTTATGTAGGTAGATCTTTTGAATAAATAATTCAGAATTCTGAGAACAAAACGAAGTTCTTAAGGCTCTTCCTCGCACCCCCCTCAAAAAAGGAAATACGATAGAAAGATATAAGAATTTGGATAGCTTCAAATGTCTGGGATCTTTTGTCAGAGTTCAGAAAAAGAGTCTGGGCATAAAAAAAAACAAATTTAACGAACGATAAGACTATAGATTTCAGGCAATTTTTAACCGAAAAATATTTAATTCTAATGTATATGCGGCTTTAATAATGGACTATTAAAGATAATCAATTTAGGGGAAATTTTATAGTAAATTAATATCCTCACATTTATGCAAATAGGTATGGATAAACAGACTTGAGTAAAATTACATATTTATTCTTTCTTCTCTATAACACGATCTAAATGAAGATGAAGTTATATGTACAGTTTATATCTTTAAATTTTTAGATATTTTTTATCAAAAATGTTCCTTTATTATGTCTAGAATTGCTAGATTTGCAGATCTTCGATTCTTTAGATGCCTGCGGGTTTTCATTCTCGGATTAACCGTAGGTATTTGTAAAGGTAAATTTATTTTGCAAAACCGTCAGCAAAAAAAGTTAGAAAAAACAATTAACTGACAGACTAACTGTAAATATATATTTTATTTCGACTCTGTTTTTTACTAAATTTTCATCTTTCGTAGAAAATTTTAAGGAGATATAAATTGAGAAAGACTGATACTTTGAAAGAAGAAATTGACTTTCCTTACTTTTAAATTATTAATCACTATAAAAAATGAATGATAGGTAAACAAAATGTATAATATTGTGTTTGCTCCCTGCTTATAAAGGCTATACAAGGACTAATTTTAATTTGAGCTAGTAGAATTATTTCAGTTATATATCATTTGTTTTAAAAAAAGAACTGATATCTACTAAAAAACAACTTTTCAAAAGTAAAAAAAAGCCAAGCAAAAAAAAAGGTGAAAGTTGTGGCTAAAAAATAGTGCGATATCAAATTTCCAAGCTTATATTACGGTACTTATTTAACATTTTTTGATAAAAATTTACCATATGTAAGTCGAGTACCTAAGTATGCGTTGATAGAAAGCCTTTTCTCCTTTACTAAATACATCATAACGTGTTTCTGAAAATTAATTTTTTTTTAATTATGCATGATGGGCTTGGCGGCCATCTTTCCATATTTTACACAAATTTCTAAGCACTCAAGCTCGTAACATATTTGCATTATTAAGAATTTCGAACTTATAGTTTTAGCTACAGACAGATAAATTAAGAAAGTTTTTATTTTGAAAAAACAAATTGATTTTTACTGCTTTAACTAATTAATTAACCCCCTTCCGAAAAAAGAGAATCATAAGATGAAACCTGAAGTTACTTCAGCTTTATTTTTAGACACAAATTTTTAGGCACTCATTTCCATAAATTAAAAGATTAAAATGTTTGCTTTAGTAACAATTTCGAACTAGCAATCTTAACAATGAACTTGTGTGCTTAGAAATTTGTGTAAAATATGGAAAGATGGCCGCCAAGCCCATCATGCATAATTTAAAAAAAATTAATTTTCAGAAACACGTTATGATGTATTTAGTAAAGGAGAAAAGGCTTTCTATCAACGCATACTTAGGTACTCGACTTACATATGGTAAATTTTTATCAAAAAATGTTATATAAGTACCGCAATATAAGCTTGGAAATTTGATATCACACTATTTTTTAGCCACAACTTTCACCTTTTTTCTTATCTTTTTTTTTTTTTTTTTTTTTTTTTTTTTGCTTGGCTTATTTTTTACTTTTGAAAAGTTGTTTTTTAGTAGATTGTATATTAAAAAAAGAACTCGGTTACAAAAAATTTTTACATATTTTAACTCTAAATTATATGAAAATTTGAAATATGTAATAAAATAAATACGCACTTTTTAAACCTTTTTTGATTAAAAAAAAAAAAAAATTCTCAGCGAGAGGGTTAAACTCCTATTTGTATATTTTATGTCCGATTAAATCCTTTGTATTTGTCTTCATATTCGAGTGTGACGTATGTTGTGGTACATTATCAACCCTGATCCCACTTGTATATGTAAATGTTTCTCCTATTAAAAAAAAAAAAAAAAAAAAAAAAAATATATATATATATATATATATATAAATAACCTGCAATGTAGAATGTCAGAAATATACGGCTTAGTATTCTATACTACTGACTGTTGAAAAAAATCAAAGCCAGTCCATTCGATTAAAATTTACACTTTCTATATAATATTGTGCAATAAATTTTCTTAGCGGCATTTATACGCATTTGAATGATATTATTATCAAATACCCTCATAGTTTAAATTTAACAATGATAAACCACATATTTTTCATTAGAAAAATATTTTTATCTTCTTTACTAGTTAAAAACATACCAGGTTCCTTCAATTGACTCTTACCAATGCAGTTAATTTAAAACTTGATAACTTCGTTTTTAGGAAAATTTTCTTTAAGAAATCTTATCTAATTGATTAAGTAATTGTAATAAGCATGGTAACAAGATTAAGGCATACAGATTTAGAAAGGAATCAAACACATCAGCATTGTAAAACCAAAATTTTCCTATTAACTGAAACAATAGCTTTTCAGTAAAAAGCATAATTATCTTTATGGCATTTTTATAACTTCATAAAGAAAAGTAAATTTATAAGTGTTTAAAACTGATGTTTTATTTAAAGTATGAATGCCTTTAAAACATCAATTTCGATCAATTTTCTGTTTTTTAAATTAATATAAAATTTAAATATTTTTTGAAATTCTATATTTATATTTCTTAGAAACTTTAAAAAACTAAGTTTTTTTTTTTTTTTTTTTTTTTTTTTTTTTTTTTTTTTTTTTTAATTTTTCTCAAAAGTGATTATAGTGGGATATAATATAACCCTTTAAGACCCAAACCGCACGATCGTGCGGGTTAGACTTTAATTTAATTTTTTGCTTCTGAGTCGTAAGTAATAAAAACTCGAATCGAACGATAGTTCTGGTTTGCAGATAGAGTAAAGTATCATTTTTTATCAACAAGTAGCGATTGCAATCCATGTCTTACTTTCTACAGGAATAACTAGTTTTGTTTACAAATATATCGGGTCTTAAAGGGATATCCCACCACCCCTCAAGGGGTTAAGAAAATAGCAATTTACTTCTTAATTTAATACTTAAAAATAAATAAATAAAGCTAAATTACTTATTTGCATGTTTATGTCACATTTTTGACATTTTTAATAATAATTAGCAATTTTAAACTTAAAATTTACAAAAATTAAAAAAATTTGTTCCGAAGACATCATGATACACGAAAAATCTATTCAAAGCTATCTCTGTGACGTGAATTCTATTAAAACAATAAATAAAAATTTTACCAATTTTCTTTTTTATAAAGAATAAACTTTATTCTTTTAATAAAGTAAATTAAGTTATATTGCTACCGACAACTGAAAAATAATTATCTCTTAGCGATGCCAATTGACCGAGTTTTATTTATATTCAGACTTAATAAGCTCATTTATAATAAACATGCCTTTTTTATAAGTTAAAAAGGCGACAAATTCATTTGAAGCAATGATTAATGTTATTTGCTGATTTGCGTCGCAAATACTAATTACCTTTTTTATCCATTAAATGTTGTAACTTCATTTTGTGCTAATTACATTGTAACTTTTGCACTGTCAGGCATTATTTAAAGAAACTTCTATATCATCTGAAAATCAATTATGTAAACATGGAATTTTTTTTATATACTTGCATATTAGCAGTCAATCATTTCTTTACATTTTTACTTGTACATTTTCCTTCATTGTAATAATATATGTAGAATAACTATTATGCATATATTTATATTTATTGCAGAGAGGAAAAGAGGAATTTATTTTAAATTCTAAACTCAATTTACAGTGGAAAGATATTCAAAGGTAGGGTATTCGATTAAACCAACGACTTTTACAGAATGCAAGACATTTTTTTCACACAAAATGGCATTTAGTTAATAACTTCGTTTAGTTAGACTGCGATTTTACTAAAGTTTTTAAAATAAATGTTTAATAAAATAAACAAAACCCATCTGTTTTATACCAATTAACATTTTCTAAATAACTTCTTATAGTTATAACTTCAATCTTTTGAAACTTTCTCAGAAATCGTATTTTATAAATTTAAAACATTTTAACTTGTTCATTTTCCTTCCTTGTTATAATGTACGTAGAATATCTTCTACCTATATGTTTATATTTCTTACGGTAAAAAAATGGAATATAATTTTCTGATCTCTATATACACTGGAAATTTTTTCAAAAACAGTGTATCTGATTAAACTAACGTCTTCCATAGATTAGAGGCCAATTTTGTATATAAAATAACATTTAATTAATAACTTCGTTTAGTTAAACTGCAAATTTACTAAAACTTTCTAAAAAAAACGTTTAATAAAATAAATAAAACCCACATGTTTTATACCAAATAACATTTTCTAGGTAACTTCTTATAGTTAAACATCAATCTTTTGAAACTTTCTCAGAAATATCATTTTATAAATTAAATAAATTTTAACTTGTTCATTTTCCTTCATTGTTATAATGTACGTAGAATACCTACTATGCATATACTATTTATATTTACTACCATAAAGAAAATGGAATACCTTTTATCTTCTAAGCTCTATATATAGGGGGGAAATATTCAAAGACAGTGTATTTGATTAAACTAACGTCTTCTATAGAATGAAGACCAATTTTTGATACAAAATAATATTGAATTAATAACTTCGTTTAATTAAACTACTAAAATTGTCAAAATAATCTTTTAATAAATAAATAAAACACATATGTTTTATACCAAATAACACTTTCTAAATAACTTCTCATAATTAAACTTCAATCTTTTGAAACTTTCTAAGAAATCGCATTTTATAAATTAAATACATTTTTACTTTTACATTTTCCTTCATTGTTATAATGTATGCAGAATAACGTCTATTCATATCTGTATATTTATAACTAGGAAGAAAAAGCTGGGTTTTTTTTCAATTTTCTAAACTCTATTTACAGTGTAAAAATATTCAAAGGCAATTTATTCGATTAAATTAACGCCTTATATAGACTGAAGAACGTTTTTTCATACAAAATAAATTTAGATTATAGCTTCGTTTAGTTAAAATACAATTTTACTACAATTTTCAAAATAAACATTTAATAAAATAAATAAAACACATCTGTTTCACACCGAATAACATTTTCTAAATAACTTCTTATAGTTATAATTTCAAAATTTTGAACTTTAATAAATTAAACACATTTTTACTTGTGCATTTTCCTTCCTTGTTATAATGTCTACAGAATAACTACTATGCATATATTTATATTTATTTCTATAAAGAAAATGGAATATGTTTTAATTTTTAAGCTCTCTATAGAATGGAAAATGTTTAAAGAGTCTGTATCCGACTAAACAAACATCTTCCACAGAATGAAGGACATTTATTTTTAGAAAATAACATTTAAAAAATAATTTTGTTTACTTAAAATGCAATTTGATTTTTTAAGCTTTCAAAATAAACGTTTAATAAAATAAATAAAACACATTTGGTTCATACCAAGTAACATTTTCTTAGTAACTTCTTTTAGTTAAATTTCGGTCTTTTGAAACTTTCTAAGTAATCGCATTTAATAAATTAAACACATTTTTACTTGTTCATTTTCCTTCATTGTTTAATGTACTTAGAATAACTACACTGATGTCCAAAATTAAGGACCAGTCACAAAATGCTAATTTTTAAGTAAGCGAATACTCAAAAGGAGATAATATAATTCAAATAATTACTATCCCTACAGCACAGCTAGTCTAGTGATGGGCGATAACGAGATGTTTTTCTCGATTGTCTCGATTGTATGGACATCTCGATATTTTTCGATTGTGTAAATTTTTTCTCGATGACTTCAGTTTTTATACATCATATATTATATATTATATACGTCATACATTTATCAAGAATCGTCTGCGAGTAAACTGGAATGAGTCGGTGTTAGTAAAGACAAGGTGACTTCGCCCGCTAGTGGGCCCCTCCTTTAATCTGGGCCCCTAAGTTATACGTAATCTTGTAATATGAAATCACGAACAGGTTACCCGCTATATACGACACAGGCGTGGTGTGCACGCTCTACAAAATCTTGTAAAAAATATATAATCTCGAAACGAACGAATCTCGGACCAGATCTCTTAGGGGAGGGGTCAAAGTGAGCGGAGGGGCAAAGTAGCTGCATGATATGAATAAGTCGTCACAAGTCTTCAGGCCTTTCGAACCATCACACGAGGGGTCTATAGAGGAGCTTTTTAGAGATTCCAGGTTCATGAATAAATGAAAAAAAACTCCAACACGAGGATTTCGAGGACTTACTTCTTTATTATGAAACTTTTTAAAAGGAGGACCATGATAATACAGTGGACGGGAGAAGTCACAGACGAGACTGCCCGACGGGGCAGCCCCGAAGGGCAGAGAGCCGAGGTCTGTCACACTCAAGTTCAGAGGCAGTAGTGGTCAGATATTCATTACAATCACTCACTCATTGGCGAGATGAATAGCAACATATGTACTGTATTGGCGATGAAAATCGGTGGCGTGGACAAAGGAATCAGAAGCATTCCGAAGTATTACATAGAATTCAAAGTTACGCCATGGCGCGGCTATATGGTTACACGTATCTTGACATTCTTGCGGTAAGGAAAAGTGGTTAAAGAAATAGGAACACGTGATTTTCATATGCACGTTACAGATCTAACTACAGCTGCAACTTAGTCAGCAATGGGCATATGGTTTGTGTCCGACAAAGTACAAGGGTGAGAATTGAATACTAATGCAAGCCCAGGGGCTGGGAAAATATGCATTAGATAACGTCGGCTGCAAAGCGAAAAGAGATTCATTTGTATTTTATTCTTCTACTTTATTTCAATGGAAAATAATTGCGGTTAAGATCTTTTTCTATCGTGTGAATTTGAAAGACAGAAAAAGGAACCGAGATAAATGATGTCTGCATTTGAAAAGACTTTAAAAAGTAAAAGCGAAACTTACAGTAGTGAGGGGGGAGGGGAAGAGAATGAATAAAGACATATGAAATTAACTCTAAAATGTCAAATTTAAACTAAATATTTTATTTGAAGGGGGGGGGGAAGAATAATGACAATTTATAATAAACCAGTAAAGTTAAAAGTTGATTTTTTTGAGGGGAAAGGAGGAATAATGAATATATAACGGTAAAGCCGTTATAGGGTCTGGATCTGAATTTATAAAAATGCCCTTCCCGTGGGGGCAAAGTGTGGGGAGGGTTGCGGGAGGTGGATAACATGAGTAAGTGGTCATAGGCCTTTCCAACAATATATCACATGAGATGTTTCGGCTAAATTTAGAAAAGTGTCCCCCGTGGGAGAAAAGTGGGGGGGGGCAGTCACCGGAGGTGCATAACATCAATAAGTAGTCACAGACCATTCCAACAATATCTCACATGTGGTGTCTTGGCTAAATTTGTAAAAGTGTCTCCCGGGGGGGAATTGGGGGGACAGACACCGGAGGAGCATAACATCAATAAGTAGTCACAGACCTTTCCAACGATATCTCACATGTGGGGTCTTGGCTAAATTTGGAAAAGTGTCTCCGGGGGGGGGGGGCAAAATGGGGGGACGGACACCGGAGGAGCATAACATCAATAAGTAGTCACAGACCTTTCCAACGATATCTCACATGAGGGGGTCTTGGCTAAATTTCAAAAAGTGTCTCCCGGGGGGGGACAAAGTGGGGGGGGACTGTCACCGGAGGTGCATAACATCAATAAGTAGTCACAGACCTTTCCAACGATATCTCACATGAGAAGTCTTGGCTAAATTTTGAAAAGTGCCCCCGGGGGGGACAAAGTGGGGGGACGAACACCATAGGTGCATAACATCAATAAGTAGTCACAAATCTTTCCAACGATATCTTACATGAGGGATCTTGGCTAAATTTGAAAAAGTGTCCTCCGGGAGGGGGGGGCTGTCACCGGAGGTGCATAACATCAATAAGTAGTCACAGACCTTTCCAACGATATCTCACATGAGGTGTCTTGGCTAAATTTGGAAAAGTGTCCTCTGGGGGGGGGGCAAAGTGGGGGGACGAACTCCATAGGGGCATAACATCAATGAGTAGTCACAGACCTTTCCAACGATATCTCACATGAAGGGTCTTGATTAAATTTGGAAAAATGTCCCCCGGGGAGGCAAAGTGTGGGGGGCTGTCACCGGAGGTGCATAACATCAATAAGTAGTCACAGACCTTTCCAATGATACCTCACATGAGGGGTCTTGGCTAAATTTGGAAAAGTGTCCCCCGGGGGGCAAAGTGGGGGACGGCCACCGGAAGTGCATAACATCAATAAGTAGTCACAAACCTTTCGAACGATATGCCACATGAGGGGTCTTGGCTAAATTTAGAAAAGTGTCCTGAAATGTTATATATTTTAAGTAATATTTATCGGAGGGCTCCATAAAAAAATCCGATCTAAAATGATAAAAACAAAAAAACTACTCCCCGCAATGGGGGCCAAATTGGGGAGGGGAGGAAGAAAGTCTCATAATATGAAAGAGTCACACGAGAGCTTTCCGATAACATATCACATGACGGGTCCAAAAAAACTTTGAAAATTGCTCCCCCTCCCTCCCCCCCTTGAGCCCACTCTTTCGCAACGGAATTCCCGCAGCCCCCACTTTAAAATTTTTATAAGACTGCATAAAAAACTCACATCTAAAATGTTATTTCAATTTATTATAGAAATCGGCTACGGTTTTAAAAATTTGTTCACCCCCTCCCTACCTCCCGAATTTCACCTTCGGGGGAAGAAAGGTTCATAATATGAAAGAGTTGTGAAAGGGCTTTTCGATTATATGTCACAGGAAGAGTTCGGTAAATTTTTTTAAATTGCGCCCCGCCCACTCTCACGTCCTCGGAATTCACCCGATCCACCTTCCTCTTTGAAATTTTTATATTTAATAAATAATATTTATCGGAGGGCTCCAGGTATGTGGCAGCTTGGTAGGGCTAAAATAAGAAAAGCATTGAAAATTAAAGCTTCATTTCACAGCTCATTGTCATGCCTATTTCTTTCTCCAGCTTGCCACCCTGCCAGAATGACAACCATCGAGAGTAACATTTCGAGAAAGGACGAAAACTGATTTCTCATTCTCGACAATGTCATATGAAATGTTGAACAGAGACCGAGAGCGAGAAACGAGAAGTGACGAAGGAAGCAATGAGTTACAATCGGTGAGATACCTCGAAGTAAGTGAGAGGTTTGCCCTCGAGTAGAATGTCTCCTCGAGATAAACGAGCAGTTTGCGTCCAGAAAATAGATCTCGAAGTGCGAGAGAGAGCTATCGCACATCCAGAGAAAGGAAGCTTTCAGAAGAGTCAAGTTAAACTTACCGCGCTTCTGGTGTAAGTCATGATTTCTCAAAGGAGTACACGTTCTTTTCCATTCGCTTTTGTTATTAAGCGATATGGGTTGGGAGGCATAGTGGTTTATGTTATCAGTTCGGGTTTCAGTTGTTGATATAGAATTTTTCTAATGAATTTGGCGCCAGTTTTTTTTTTATTTTCAATGTTTCTCTTATTTTAGCCCTCCTAAGCTGTCCCATATCTCTTAATATTAGAATGCGATTGTTAAAACAAAACTGCACTGCAAATTATGTGTTTTCAAGATTTTAAGTGTCGCCTCAGGAAAGAGGATTTTTCAAAATTATTTTACCCCACTCATGTAACATATTAAAATAAGGGTAATCTCATAACCTTTATAAATCTACCTTTCTTTTGTCAATCCACTGTTAATTTTAGACCCCTGCGCTTAAAATGTTCTAAAGGAATATACTTAGCGGCGGTTTTTTCCGTACTCTGGTACGGTATCTTCCACTCATAGGGAAATTATAAGACTAACATCAAATTGTGTCTAAAATCGAATAAAAAATATGGACATATGTTTCTTAATTTTAACTCCTTTCTTCGCCTCAAGAGGGAGCTTTAACATTTTGTTTCTTCAAACCTTTAGTATACTGTTTGTCCAAAAATTATAAAATTCACAAAATAAAGTCTTTTCACTCTCCCTTATCTTCTCGTATCAATTTTATTTTTACTACCACCAGGGCACGCATTTTACTTTTAGCCTCAGGCTATTGGTATTTTTCATCTGTTTTTCATAATATTTTGTCTCATTGTTTTTCTTCATTGTAGATACTATTCGCCAAGTTCTTGACCCATTCTGACTACTTTACTTGGGCACTCATTCTGGACCAGCTGTGGCCCATCGGGCCCCTCTTCATTTGTCTGGCTCTAATCACACGCTTCAGTTGTTCTTTTTTTCTTTTCTTATTCAATGGTTTGGTTTTTTTACCATTCTCAACTTCTCCTAGTCCTCTCTTACACGAAGTTGTTGGTTTCATCCTTGGTCTGCCCTACTGTCAATTTGGGGCTTAATGCCCCTGCGGGGGGGGGGGGGGCGTTTCTTCTATTTTTTCCAGACCTATCATGTAATACCACGTTGGTAAGGATTGGAAGATTAAAATTATCCAAAATACCAAAAATGAAGTGCACTGAAGTTTTATTTTAGTTATAGAAATCCCTATTAGCGGATATATTTGTCTGTTTATCTTTCTATTTTTCGATAACACTCCTTTGTTTTCGATAAACGGAGAAATTCAACAGCATTAGACACACTTTAGATATTTAGGGAACTTTAACTTGTATCAAACCTTCTGCCTTTATCGAAAAGAAGAAAATGCTAATCGATTCTAGCTAATGCGCCTAAAATAAAAAAGGAGCTAGCAAATGTGTCAGAAACTAGCTACTTTGGATTTCGATACAGACTTGAAGAGTCATATTGGAATCGCTAAGCATTGGAAAATAATTTCCGTGTTAGGCAGGTTTCCTCTTAGCAGTTATATTTGTCTGGTTATCCTTATGTTTCTCGATAAATGGGAGAAATTCCACAGCATTAGACACACTTTAGACACTTAGGGAACTTTAACTTGTATCAAACCTTCTGCCTTTATCGAAAAGAAGAAAATACTAATCGATTCTAGCTAATACGCTAAAATAAAAAATGAGCTAGTAAATGTGTCAGAAACTAGCTACTTTGGATTTCGATAGAGTCTTGAAGAGTCATGTTGGAATCGCTAAGCATTGGAAAACAATTTCCGTGTTAGGCAGGTTCCCTCTCAGCAGTTATATATGTCTGGTTATTTTTACGTTTTTCGATAAAGCTTTCTTGTTTTCGATAAACGGAGAAATTCCCCAGCATTTGATACACTTTAGACATTTAGGGAACTTTAATTTGTATCAAACCTTTTGCCTTTATCGAAAAGAGGGAAATTCTAATCGATTCTAGCTAATGCGTTTAAAATAAAAAATGAGTTTTTAAATGTGTCATAAAGTAGCTACTTTGGATTTCGATACAGACTTAAAGAGTCATGTTGGAATCGCTAGGTACTGGAAAACAGTTTCCGTGTTAGACAGGTTCCCTCTTGGCAGGTATCTTTATCTTACTATCCTTACGTTTTTCGAAAGAAACTTTTGTTTTCGATCAATGGGGAAATTCCACAGCATTTGACATTTAGGGGAACTTTAAACTGTATCAAACTTTTTGGAGTTATCTAAAAAGTAGAAAGGTTATTTGATTCAAATGCGCCATAGATACGCGATTTGGACATTGCAGTTTCATAAAGAAGAAAGGGGAATTTATTCCAATGCAAACAAAATCATTTTAAAATACTGAAATTCAAATGAGGTAGCTTTATAAATTTCTTCCATAAGATTAGCATTAGCGAGCAGGTATTTTCACTTGACTGAAGTAACCTCTTCAGAATAAAACAGGAGCAAATAATTGCGATAGCAGAATTATCGGGCAAACCCTATCACTACTATGAAATTTTCGGCCAGAATAATAGCTAAATTTTCCAACAATTGTTTTTAGCTTCTCTCGTTATAATCGATTGTAAAACATCTCGATTGTAGATTCTAGGAATTAATCGATGGCTGTATCGATTGTGATTTTTTACGATGACGATTTTTCTCGATTGTCGAATTTTCGAGAATCGCCCATCACTAAGCTAGTCCACATATAGCATCTCATTCATGTCACACATGGTCACAAGTGTCACAGTCACTACGGTGAAACAAAAAATAGGAAATTCCACACGTCTCATTATGAGTCTCAAATGATCACTATATGTGGCTCCACTGAGACGTCAATGTGACTGCTGCTTTATGACGAGTCACCAGGGGAATTTACAATGTAGTTACATTGTGACTCTTATGTGACTGTCATTTTTAGACTCAATTTCAAAGTCATCATGAACGTTGCATTATGATAAGTCACCAAATAATATCACATTATAGTCACATGGTGACTTTTCACAAAAGAGCACAATGGTGACTTCACAGTAGT
The DNA here is from genome assembly GCA_963932465.1 of Maratus speciosus. Taxonomy (NCBI): domain Eukaryota; kingdom Metazoa; phylum Arthropoda; class Arachnida; order Araneae; family Salticidae; genus Maratus; species Maratus speciosus. The sequence continues at coordinate 59,305,266 of OZ010791.1, read as the reverse complement.
CTCTCTGTCACCTGAAAGCCATCATGTGACTTTAATGTGACATTATTTGGTAACTTATCCCAATGCAGCGTTCACGATGATTTTGAAATTGATTCTGCAGGTGACAGTCACATGAGAGTCACAATGTAACTACATTGTAAAGTCCCCTGGTGACTCGTCAGAAAGCAGCAGTCACAGTGACGTCTCAGTGGAGTCACATATAGGGATCATTTGAGACTCATAATGAGTTGTATGGAATTTCCTATTTTTTGCTTCACCGTAGTGACTGCGACACTTGTGACCCTGTGTGACATGAATGAGATGCTATATAGACTAGCTGTGCTGTAGAGATAGTAATTATTCGAATTATATTATTTCTTTTTAAGTATTCGCGAACTTGAAAATTAGCATTTTGTGATTGGTCCTTAATTTTGGACACCAGTGTACTATGCATATATTTATATTTATTCCCATGAAGAAAATGGAATATATTTATTTTCTAAGTTCTATATAGAGTGGAAAATGTCTAAAGACTGTGTAATCAATTAAACTAACATCTTCACAGAATGAAGAACATTTATTTTTACAAAATAACATTTGAATTATAACTTCGTTTAGTTAAACTGCAATTCAATTTTTTTAAACTTTCAAAATAAATGTTTAATAAAATAAATAAAACACAGTTGGTTCATACTAAATAACATTTTCTTAGTAACTTCTTTTAGTTAAATTTCAGTCTTTTGAAACTTTCTAAGTAATCGCATTTAATAAATGAAACACATTTTTACGTGTAAATTTTCTTTCATTGTTATAATGTATGTATAATAACTTATTCCTATTTATTGCCAGAAGTAGAAATACTATTTTTTCTTTTTCTTTTCTTTTAATCTCTATTTACAATAAAAAAGTATTCAAACACAATGTATCAATCAAGTATTCAATCAATTAAATTTAGTCTTCTATAGAATGAAGGATAATTTTTCATACAAAATAAATTTAATTAACACCTTCGTTTAGTTAAACTGCAATTTACTTAAAGTTTGAAAAAAAATGTTTAAAAAAATAAATAAAACTCATTTGTTTCATACCGGATAACATTTTCTAAATAATTTTTACAGTTATATCTTCAATCTTTATAAGCATTCTAAGAAATTGCATGTAATAAATTAAACGTACATTTTTACTTGTACATTTTCCTTCATCGTTAATATTACGTATAATATTATTCATACTTTTATGTTTATTACCATGAAGAAAATAGAATATCTTTTATTTTCTAAGCTCTGTGTACAGTGGAAAATTTTTTATCGACAATCTATTCGATTAAATTAACGTCTTATATAGAATAAAGAACATTTGTTCATACAAAATAACATTTAATTAATAACTTCATTTAGTTAACTGCAATTTTTCTTTACCTTTCAAAATAGCGTTTAATTAATAACTTCATTTAGTTAAACTGCAATTTTTTTAACTTTTAAATGAAACGTTTAATAAAATAAATGAAACATATTTGTTTCACAAACATTTTCTTAAAGTTAAATTTCAATCTTTTGAAACTTTCTAAGTAATCGCATTTAATAACTTAAACGCATTTTTCTTTTACATTTCCTTTTACAGTTGTAATTTACATATAACTTCTATTCATACTTTTGTATTTACTGTTAGGAAGAAAAAAGTTTTTGTTTTCATTTTCTAAACTCTATTTGCAAAAATATTGGAAGACAGTGTATGCGATTAACTAACCTCATCTACAGAATGAAAAACATTTTTTCATACAAAATAACAATTTAATAACTTCGTTTTGTTAAACTGCCTTTTTTAAATTTAAAAAAAAATGTTTAATAAAATAAATAAAACAAATTTGTTTCATACAAAATAACATTTTCTTAATTACTTCTTACAATTGAAGTTCATTCTTTTGAAACTTTCTGAGTAATGGCATACAAAAAATAAAACACATTTCTTCATACCACATTACATTTCATTAACTATTTGTTACAGTTCAACTTCAATCTTTTAAAAATTTCAAAACTGTTTATTAAATGAGAGGAATACGTTTTTATAAACTAAATAATGTTTTATTAAAAAAATATTATCATTAAAACTCAAAATTTTGAAATTTTCTAAATAATTGTTTATTTAAAAATGGAAATGCATGGTTGAGACCAAAAGTTACCAACTTCCTTTAAAGTAACGTCATTATTTTAAAACTTTCTGCATATTTTTGTTTAAAATATGAAGCATTTTCCTAGAACCTGTTATTAATAATTTCTTATAAATTAATTTTAATATTTTCAATGTTACTATATAATCATTTATTTAAAAATAAAACTCGTCTCTTCATGGCAAATAACATTTTATTAATAATTTAGTTTAAGTTAAACTTTAATTTTTTTAAACTATCGTTATTTTTTTATGTATATTGCCACATACCAAATAACATATTATTAATGCATGTTTATAGACTTTTATTTTCTTTAAAATAATTAATTTCTTCATGCCAAATAATATTTTATAAACAACGTCCTATTATTTCTCTCTCTTTTTTTTAAATAATTGTTTATTTAAAAATGAAAGGCATTAATTCTTCGAATGTATACTTCTATAAAATATACAAATAAAACTTAACAAATAAATAGCTCTATACAGCATAAAATATAGAGCTATATGTGACATATATCACAGTATGTAACAGAGGAATAGGCTTTATGAAGTTATAATGGGAAAGGTTGAAAAAAAAAATTACAAATGATTACAAACTCCACAATATGAACTTTAAAATGTTTTCTGTGTACTTAAAAAGCAACAGATAATAAAACTACAGGTGTTACAAGTTTGAAAAATACATTTTATTTAAATTTCTTCGTACTTTCTGCCTACAATCCCGCAGCCGGCAGTTAATAACGGCAATTACTGAAAATATTCCCTGTCAATGGCTGTGGGATTTCGGACCGAAAGTACTGTCACCTTTTAAGTAGACCTGCCAGCTTTATTATCTGTCACTTTTTAAGTAAACGGAAAATGATTTAAAGTTTATATTGTGGAGTTTGTGATTGAATCAAGGTGGAATATTGCCATTCGTCTTATGATTTTATTTACAAGACTATTTAAAAAAACCCTGACGGCTTGGCCTACCGGCGAAGTTAGATTTCGAAGTTAAGTACTAATTTCACCAACAAAAACTAAATTATGATTAGAGATAAATCCAGTTTCTTCACAAAGAATCAGCTGTAGGGGCCTAAACTTTTTGTGAAAATTGTAATATACACGAATACACACACACATACATATGAATAGCTTTAAAAATGGCGAAAATGAATTTAGAGAACCTCAAAATGTTAAAATATGTTAATATTTCTATAGTCAGTCTTTTATCATGTTTTAATACGTTTTTTCAAACTCACATGACGTTACATATTTACCTGCTGATGGCCATTATATTTCCAATGTGACGTAATATTTATTTTTTTTTTCCAATTCCTCAAATTATTTATTTCATTTTCAGTTTTCACGTGGAAATATTGCTCTAGAAAACTTATGCCGTAATATTCATTTTTTTTCAATTCGTCAAAATATTTATTTCATTTTCATTTTTTACGTGGAAACCTTGCAACAGAAAAGTTATTTTTGTGGCGAGAATTTTATTGGTTTTTTTTTTTTTTTTTTTTTTTTTTTTTTTTGGCACCTGCTATAACGAAAAATGTTTATTTCTTCCTGTCATTTTTGTGTAAGAGCTGGTTTTATCAGAATCGTGTTAAGGCGGTATTCAAAATTTTGAACCCTACCCTTTGGGCCGATTTTACCCATTTGCAATCGCGGCCGAGATATTAGCCATCTCAAAGTTTTTGGCGAGTTTGAAGACGATCCGTGCATAATTGCGACTTTTATCGTACGGACAAAATTTAGTACATACATACATACATGCATATATATACATATATATATATATATATACCCTATATATATAATCCTAATGACACGAATTTATGAAACGGATATTGTGAAACGACTGAATTGAAACGAATTTATGAAACGGATATTGTGAAACGACTGAATTGAAACGAATTTATGAAACCATTCTATGAAACGACTGATTAAACAACTGATTATGTTTCACGGCGATTTCTCCTAAAATATGGAATACTTTGCGATGAAATTAACATCAAAAATCCGTATTGATACACAGATCGTAAAACTGGTATTAGAATTTTTAAATTCGAATTAGTTTTCGAAATATTAATTTTTTTTTCTAATTTTAAATACTTTTCTCTAATGATGCCGACTCGAATTTTAATCATAACAGATATTTTTTTTTTCATATTTTAGAAAAGGTTGTTATTTTAAATTAATTTGCCGACCAGTTTGGCCTCCCTTAAATGTATGCTAAGAACAATGCTTTTTTTTTTTTTTTTTGTATTTCATTATCATTTTTTTAATACAAAACTTTCATTTAAAACTGAGACATTTAAAATTAATGGCTTTCACTTCTTTCTTTTTTTAAAACGAAACGAAAAGAAAATTATTAGGCTCAGATGTCATATACACACCGGGGTACCTAATTGGCGCCAAAATGGCGTTATTTTGCCTGACATGGTAACCCGGCTATTGCTGCTTATTCATTAATAAATGTTTATTTACATTTATTTTCTTTTTATTAAAAAAAGTGTTATAAATTGTTTTGTTCTATAGTTGTTATTTTTTTATTGTTATTTCATTTTAAAATAATAGAAAATAATTTAAAAATACATATGTAACTGGTATTAAAAAACGAGGTTTTCGCCAAATTGTCGTAAAAAAAATAAAGCCAAAGCCGGTGCTTATATAACACCTGTGTTAAATATTAAATAATGCAACAAATCATGACATTTAATTTCAAATTCACAGTAAATGACCAATATCGCCAAACCACTCGCCAAATTATACAAGTTGACGTAATTTTTATTTTAAATAATGACAGAACAAATAAATTAGTATAAAAATACAAATACAAATAAAGCGTCGAAATAAAAATCACTTGATGGCGTAAACACGTGTAACTTCCTTACAGTCAAGTAAATGTGACATTTACGATCAACCATTATTGGCATTTAATCTTATCGTCTGGCGATAGATTTTTGGTCGATGGGATAACCAAGTAGTACCGTTTTAATTTACCACTCGAAAAATAAAAAAATGCTAACTGGCGAGTTAAAAAAAAAAGCTATTGGCGATATTTGAACCCGGCTAACATAAAAGTACCAATAATTCTTTGCGATCATGGCAACTTTTATGTAGTTTTATTCGAAAAAATAACTTTGATTATTTAATAAATGGAAACCTTTCTTATGAAAAGCGTAGGAAATGTTGATGATATTCACATGACTTAGGCTATTATTATAGAGATTCTTTTCAATTCTAAAAACAGCGCAAAGAATAATATTTCCTAACTATTACAAATTTATTTACACATGGCTATTAAAAATAGAAAAAAGACTTTAAAATTACTATTAAATGAGTACGTGCTAAAAGCAGAAAAATTTATGTCTTGAAAATTATATTTACACGTGAATATTAAAAGAGAAAGGAAACTTTAAAATAATAAATACATTAAAATGCATTTAATCCTTTCAGGGGCAAGGTACTTCTATTCGTAAAATGTTGAAATCAGTGAATGCACCAGAATTTACAAACAAATTTCGAAATACGAAAATGCTTTTGTTCACTTACTTGGGACACCCAACCAGGACGCCAACCGCGAGGTTAATGGAATTAATGTCCTGGCGAGAAAAAAGAACGCACCACTATCCAGCTCTACCACAGCCCGAACGGACCCGAACAACGGCATCAATAGAACTTACTAAAGTGAAGTAATGGCATATTCAAATATGCTAATAAATAGAAACTCGCTATGTTACAAAAAAAAAAAAAAAATTCAAAATACAAAATACGCATGTTTAAGGTAGCCATGCAACAAAATAACAAAAATGATGGTTTACAGGAATGGTTACAGATGGTTTACAGGTTACGATCATCAACTAAAATATAGACCAAATAACATTAAAACAGGAATGCCAACACGGCCTGAAATGTTTATAGGTAACCTACAACTTATGAAGAACTTCATAAAAAGAACACAAAGAAGTACACTGAAATGACAACATACTGTAAGGCAAGCATCAATGTTCAAGGTCCATATCACAATGGGATTAAGTATATGAAATGCCCAAAGCACCACAGAACAGAGAGAGAGAGACATTGTAAATTAAAGCCACTTGAAATACTGGTACTTCTCAGACATTAAATATGTTGACTTTTCCAAAATGTTCCTCAACAAGATATATATTTGTATCAAAGTTATTGAAAATCAAGCTCAGTGTTCAATTGAATTGCTCAGTGTTCAATTGCACATGCTACATTGAATCAAAAGACAATGTTCTCAATTTCTAACGCAATTCTAGCTAATTACAGCCTCAGAATTTATACCTAATAAACGAATATAATTCGTTTAAAGAATTGTATATATTGCAAAGTTTCTTATAATTGTCTTTGTCAAAGATTACTCTCCTGAGATTTTGCCTGATGCTTAACGAGTTGTCAAAGTTGAAGAAATGTGGGACAAAAGGACAGCGTCCATACAAATAATGCAGTACATTACCCACTGTGCCACAGTCACAAAGTGCATTTCCTCTCTTACCAATCCTAAAAAGGAACTGTGGGAAACTACCATGTGCTGTTATAAAATACTGCATAACTTGACTCGTACACACATAATCGGTATTTACTTTCCTGATAACCTTATAGGTGTCTCTACCCTTGGTACTTGATATCCATTCTTCCTGCCATTGTCTAATGGTATTCTCACTACAGATTCTCTTAACTAAAGAAATTGGAAATAATACATCAGCAGTTATGTCAGCCATTGATGAATCTGTTGCCTCTTTCGCCAAACGATCTGCTCTTTCATTCCCCACGTTTCCAACGTGTGCTCTGGTCCATCCAATAGTGACCATTTTTTCCGGATGACTTTTCATATTATCATAGATTTCTTTAACAATGGCGTTTGCATGAAAGTTTCTCTGTATAACCAAAGTTGATGCTCTATTGTCAGTAAAAATGACAGCACTGTTATAATTCGAGTTTATTACCCAATCTACTGCATACTTTATCGCAGTCAGTTCAGCTTGATATATGCTATTTAAAATATTTAAAGAGATCTTATAATCCAAGATACATTCACCATTTACAAAAATTGTGTATGCGGCACCTACTCCACTGGCCATTTTTGACCCATCTGTATATATTAATGGCATGTTAATTCCCTGATATTCACGATTATCCTTATCTGTGATATGAATGTTACTGAGAGCTCCATAATCTGGGTAGTCCATTGTCACCAAGTTGATCATAATATTATCTTTCTTGATCTCTGTTCCATTCTCTATGATACTGGCATTCCCATGAATAGTTCTATATTTCACCACAGAATGTTTGAGTGAAATGTGTAATGGAGCAACACCAGCCAATACACACAAAGCGTCCGTAGAGACTGTTTTATATGATGTGATAATTGATAATAATCCAAGCCTCTGGCATGAACTTAATTTACTAAGTGCATCCACTTTCAAATCTGGAAACCAAATTTCCGCACCATATGTTATCTGTTTTTCTATCACAGAATTATACCAAATCTTTCCATATGATGCTTGTAATCCCCTATCTCTCTGCACTGTTTTCTTTATGCTTGAAGTAAAATTTCTCACCCCCTCTCTTACTTTCTCAAGGTGTCTAATCCAATTTAATTTACTGTCAATAGTTACACCGAGGTATACAACTGAGTCTTTTACGGATATCGATGATGTTCCAATCTTGAAAATAGGATGCCTGTTTTCTAACAAATACCTGCCAAATAAAATACTTTCGCATTTTTCCTTGCTTATTGTTAAATGTAAATTCTCGCAGATCTCTGCAAACCATGATATGCGTCTGTTCATTTCTTCTTCTAATTCTTTTCTTGTGTCTGCACCTGCAAAAACTACGAAATCGCCACCGTAGGATAATATATCGCCATGTCTTAATCTATATCTCTTCAATAGGTAGTCTGCAACGATCAACCAGAGAAGTGGACCAAGGCAACTTCCCTGGGAACAGCCTTTAAATAATATATACCAGATAATTCCATACGTGAAACTAAATCCTATTCTTCTACGTGATATATAATTTTTCAGAATATTCTTTAAGTATTGAGCTATTGGTAACCTATCTATCAACATAGCCAATATCTGCCAATCCACCGCATCAAATGCTGCCTGTATATCAACCGACGTCATTGCAAAATATTTATAATTATACAGATTTATGCGAATTCTTTCTCTTAGATCTTCCAAAGCTGTGATAGTGCTCCTTCTTTCTCTGAATCCATGTTGACCATTATCCCAAAATTCTTCTTTTTCCAGCTTCGGCATAATCCTAATTTTAATTAACCGTTCAAGGAGCTTACCAAAAATACATAACAAAGTTATCGGTCGGTATGACCTGGCAGACCTACCATCTTTGTTCCTTTTACGGAAGAAAATCACCTTACCAGATTTCCATGCCTCTGGGAATTGACCATGTTTCAGACATTTTCCAAATAATTTCTTGACATAATTCATATTGGTTCTACAAATATTTTTGACTATCAAAGCATCTAAGTCGTCACAGCCTGGTGCTTTATTATTTTCTTGTTTGCTCATTACGTATTTCAATTCTCTCGTTGTTACCTCCATAAATCCATCTTCTTCGATCTTATCAGAGATAAACTCATAAATATTCCCCGAAACTTCGTCAATACCAAAGTGTTCTGCGATCAATGTCCTTGCCACATCATCATATGTATCAAAGGGTTGTGATTCTTCTAATCTGGTAAATATGAAGTCTGTACATTTCTTCGTCTTACCAGAAATATAGTTGCATAAATTTCCAAACGATTGATTTTTCTTCTGACAAAAATTTTTCCACTATTCTCTTTTAGCGTTCTTCACATTTCTATTGTATTCCCTTTTATATTTCTTATAGGTTTCTCTCATATCTATATCTTCCGGATTTTTAACACACCTTCTATACATGGCAGCAACTCTGTTTCTTTCGATCCTTAACTCTTCTGAATACCATTTCACCGTTGGTTTATGTGATAGACTTCCTTTCCTAAAGCATCCCCTTGTGATATCGGGCACCTCTTCCACGAATTGATTCACATGTTTTTCCAAGCCTTCTGTATTCCTAATTTTCAGGAGTTCGTTCAACCAGTAATCTTCCTTTTTCTTAATATTATCATTGAATTTTCTGAAACTCTTATTTTTGGTCTTGTAACGTTGATTCGTCTTATTAGAGGCAACGTAACCCAGAGAATATCTTATATATCTATGGTTACTGAATGAGTAATTCTTTTCGTCGACATACCAATTTTCAATCTTTCCACAGATCTCGAGACCTCCCAATGTTAAATCGGGTCTACCCTTCACCGAACCTTGAACAAATGTATGAGCGGCATCAGTATCATTTATAATCCGCAGATCTTTCTCCAAGAGATGTTCCAGGAACACATCAGTTCTCACGGATTGATAAGTATATCCCAAGTCCAGTAATGGAACATTAAAGTCCCCTGCTAATAGTACTTTGTCAAAATTCTGGAAATGTTCGCCAATATCTTCAAAGTCTTTATCTATATTTCCGCTTGGGGGAGAATATTGCGAACCAATGAAAATTTTATCATTATTTACATTTAAAGATACAAACACAGCATTATCTAATATCAAATTACTGATCGTGGCATATTCCCTATTAGTAAAAATGACAGCAGCATTAAATGAGTTAGAATAAAAGATAATCCATTCTGGTGGAATACCAGGGGCAGTACCATCAAGAATGTAAGGATCCTGGCATAAAATTATATCAATGTTATTATTAATAGCATAATTAAATAAAGCTTCATTTGCATCATTACAGTGGTGAAGATTAATTTGCAAGACATTCAAATTACCAACAGAGGGGCCACGAAGCGTGCCCTTAACTACGGTTCGGCAATAGTCCATCCCTATAACTCAGGAAGACTGGACAACCACTACTATCTGCCCTGTGACTACATTCTCCACCAGCATCGTTGAAATAGCAATTGGCGCAACATAAGGTTTCCGATTTACAGTCTTTCAACACATGGTCTCCGGCACATTTTACACAATGGGTTGCTTCACTACATTTATTTGCCATATGCCCAAATTTTTGACACTTGAAACAACGCGTGATTGAGATAAACTCAACCACGCGGTATCTTTCAAAATCAATGCAGATGCGGCGGAGTCCAAGGAGGGCCTGTTTGCTGTCGGCATCCACATCTAACAACCAGTTATTCTTTCTTTGTTTCGTTTGTATTTTTCTTATTATTCTTACTTCAGCATCCGACTTATATAAAAATCCTTCAATTAGAGAACGTGTAGTACCCTCAAGATGAGCAGTCAACAGTCTTTCTTTAAAACTGCCACTAGATATATCTGCATCCATTCCCCGCAAAAGCCTCTCAACCTCTCTCCCAACCTCCTCCTCATCTAACTTTGGGTCCACACTTAGGATCAATACTCTGTCCCTTCGCCTAACCGGTACATTTACCTTTGCCATATTCTTGATTTCTTGTGCCTCCGTTAGCGAATCTTTCATTATCTCAACTTCTTTTTTATTACGATATTTCAGAATAACTTGATTAGATTTTGTAACAATTACGTCATTAGGGGTCGGGAGATCACTTCTGCCTTTACAAATTTCCTTAACTTTATCCTTAACCACATCCATATCCTGATTCTCAGTATTAGGTGTTATTATTACAGAGAATTCCTCCCTTCTCTTCTGTTGTGTCTCCTTTTCCTTGACCAGCATCTCATCAACCGAGTCAATAGATGGTCTTGTGATTTTCTGCGTCAGGTCACTCAACATCTTTGTATATTCATCTCTGTCCTCCAATCTTGTTTTCATCACTTTACTCTCCTCACTAATTTCGGTACATTGTTTAAGTAGAAAATCCATGGCCTTCTTTATATTTGCCACTAAAGGCATCGTAATTTTGTGATCCTTTGATCTTTTATATTCCAATAGATCCATAATCTTAGCATGCATATCTATTACCAGTGTTACAAATTTCTTTCCCTCAACCTCTTTGATCCATTTATCTACATCATCATTAGCCATAATTACTCCGAAAGGCACCAAAAGTACTCTAAAACACAAGAAAAACCAAGACAAAACACACCAAATGACACTCTACCCTATGAAAACCAAACTACCGACGATCCACCAAGGGCCGGTAACAGTCAGAATAAACTTTCACCTTATGTAGTACGGACCAATGGTCTGAAACAAACCTATTGATCCAACCGAATGACAAAGTAGACAGCCTAATCCAATCACCAATGAATATCCACTAGAAATCAGCCAATTAATCACACAATACTACAGATACAAAAAAGTCCCTACTCATGTGACACAAACTGATAATGACACAGCTCAGTAACCGGCCTACCAACAAAGGACGCCACAGTTAGACAAACCAGCACAGTTAGACCAATAATATTACTACTAATAATCAAAATCACCGAGGTAACCAATATATACAAAAATAATTTAACAACTAAACTAATAATACTGCAACTGATTCAACCGTAGCTATGACAACTCCATTAGTAACATAACACTATATACTCAATAAGACCAAAAGCAAGATTGCCCATGAAAAATTTAAAAGGCTCCAACCCTGACACGTGATCACAAATAAACCAAAAAGAACCACAATTATAAACGGTACTCCAAAGATGCGAGAGATACAACTAAACCAGTAACAGAACTAGACAACGCGCAAAACACAAGTAACCAGATAAAAATAAATACTGAAAGACAGCACAGAAACTACTCAACACAACACAGCTACAAAATGGCCACCATAACAAATGTAGACGAAATGTGACCCGCCCATAAGCAAAAACTTGAAAAATAGATAATTGCTAAATAAATATAGTATATAGAAAACTAATACAGCGATAAGAAAGAGAATGTAAGTATATTTCTTTACAGAAGGGGTCAGTTAAATGAATAATTAATATAAGAAAATAGCAAAACAAAAAGTCACTTAAACATGGCGTGTCTACCGGCGAGCCGGATAGAAACGAAAAATATCAAAGTTAAATTAAGTAAAGAAATAGTTTATAAAATTAAACATAAATTTTATCAGATAAGTACATTAACATATATAAAAGAAATATGCCACAAAATCAGAACTGGATCAGATATTTACCGATAAAAAGAACTTTAAATCAGGAGCTTAAAAAAAATGCACACGACAACAATGGTGGACTTTGTCCTTTCTTTTTTCGCTTGTTCACTTTGTTCACAATCACTTGTTCACAATCATTTGTTCACTTACTTAATAAAAGGAAAATTTTCATTCCAATATTCTGGTGCCAATGTGGCTTTAAGAATTAGAATTAAGTCGTCCAAAAATGAACCACCGCCCTTGAAGGGGTTAAAGCACTAAATTGTAGTAATTCTAGTAAATTGTATTATGTCAATTGTTTTGTAACGCTGTTAAAAAATACCGGTCGCCAAAGACTCTGTTTACTTAATTCAATTTATTTTAGCTTCTTTCCAAATGTTTAACGGATCTGCTTTAATCGAACGCGAAAACATCCATTGGATGTCTTAACAGCAACTGATTCGGCCTTAAATTTTCACAATCAAAGGAAATTGAATGGAAACCCGTTTACAGGGAGATCGCTATAGCTTTTTTCATTATAATTCAATCTTCTCTAATCTTTTAAAAACCGATCAAATTAGCGTGATTTTAGATTCTGTGGTGTCTGAACGGGGGTTGGCGAGCGTAGCTTGAAGGGTGCAGAGACCCTAGTATATATATAAATTTTTAAGCGAGTGTTGGTTTTGGGTTCCTGGGGTCATATAATGAAAAGTTATGTAGGAATTTTTCAAAAGTCGCACCATGATAACGACTGCAATAGATAGTATTTCTTACGAAATCTACCTAAAAGATATTAAAATGTATAATTATATTTTCACAATATGCCCCCAATCTCTTAAAACTTTCGAACTAATCGTATTAACAATTTTATAGTGCTATTTCGCAATACAGCTTCACCTAGTTTACCTAGGTTTTATCGTATTTAACTCGGCAGAGTAATTCACAACATACATATTTAGCTTAATAAATATTCCTTTTCTCTTTACTTAATAAAACAAAAGAAAACATGTGTGACCTACATACGCTAGAAAACAATGCAGGTCCCATTGACAACAGCCATTACAGTTAGTGATAAATAGCTATCCAGGCAATGTATTTGCCTTCGGTGATCTAACTACTTCAAAAGCAAGCTGAAAGATTTTTCTCGGAGTATGTAGCGATCACTCTCTTTGGCGCCAAAAAGGGCCTTTTCTAAGTTTTTCGTATTGATTTTTCGCATTTAGTTGTTCAGATATTAAGTTAGTAATAATTTGCATGAAAAACAGCTTTGTTAAAAGGTAAACTGATCTGTGTGCATTCGACGTTACTTTATTAAATTAAATGGAAGATATAATTTAATATACATAAGTAATGCATCCAATTAACTTCGAAGGTGACTTTTATACTTTTTTTAAACCATTTATTCTCCGACGGTACTTTAAAGTAACATTAAAAAAACTTGTTATAAAATTAATTAAATACATCGATTAATAGTACTACAGTTTAGAATGAGTAATAGACAGTTTACTTTATCTTATTCCAAAAGGATTATTGGTCGCAAAGAAGAAAAATATATTTAAAAGAATGATTTCTTTTTCATTTGCATCTTTTCAGATTTCTTAACATTGAAAGATTGGGGGGAGTTTCAGTTAGGAAAACATTCTATATGTCTATTGTAAGGACATTATATTTGTACATTTCCTAATTCTATAAAATACAAAAAAAAATATTTTAAATAAAAGATTTGAGTGAAGTTATAAATATTGCACAAAATCCCTAAAAATTCAAATTTAATTAATTAATTTTAATTAGCAAACTCCTTCTAAAATTTATTAAATGATTGTATCGTTGTATCTTCTATCGTTTCAAAAATTCACGAAAAAGGTTTTAGACGATGAAATTTTCATGAATTGATAATTTGGGATATAAAGGGTTAAAGTGTTACTAATGTGCATTAAGTTAATAGAATGGTTTGAAATTTTATCGCCGCGTGAAATTCAGCGATGATTCCTGCGAATTTTTAAATTTTTCGACAAATACTGCGAATTTTACAAAATTGCCCGATTTTTACGAAAGTTATTTTAAACTAATATTTTCTATTTTTTTCCTTATAAATAGTGCTTTCAGCATTTTTATGGCAATTAAAAGAAACATAAGCATAAAATTCTGGGGATGATTTCGATGTTCGAGAGAGATTTCGATGAGAGAGAATGTTTTTTTCTCTGGCAACTATCTATATTCATCACAGTACATAGTATTCTAAAATTTGCGAGCTTACGTTCATAGTGCATCGGTCTTTACATTCATACACAACATGAATATTTCTAAAAAAAATTTACTTCATTTTAAATGAAGTATATTTTGAACACTTGAAATTGCATTTTGCTGGAAGAAATGAATATTTGTTGTTTAATTCATTTCGTTTATCGAAAACTTCCATTAAGGAGTCTCAGAACGACTCTTAAAGCTACAAAATTTTCGAAATTTTTATTTTTCTTTTAGTCGTTAAAGTTCTATCTTTTCTGAACATTTTGATATAATTGTTTCCTTGAAATTTCCATTAGAACAGAAGTTATGGCTTATATGAATTATACCCGCTTAATAGCTGAAGCGGCGCTTCCGAAACTTTGAAGTCATTTTTCTTCAAATGACGTTTTTTGGGCATAACGCTCACGATATCTCAAAAACTTCTGAATATGTTTTCATGAAATTTTCAAAACATATGTCTTATGTTAGTCTGTATAAACTGAACCTAAATTTTCTTTTTTATTGTTCAAAAAAAAAATATTTTTAAAAGGATTATACTGTTGATATTTCCAAAATTTTGCATTAGCTAAAAACAACTTTGTATTAAAAATATAAAAATGCTTTAAATACAAATTTATTTAGATTGAGGTTAATTATTACAATCTGAAGTATAATTAGGCACTAAAATTTTCATTCAAGTTTCAAAATTTATTTTGTAATCCTGCGCGTAAGCTGCGATACCAGTTTTCTACTCGTCAGATGTCTGACAGTTTGGAGCTCCTTATAAAAGCTAATTCTGCATCTTGCATTTTTAAAAAAATACATGAAATGAAAGAACATACTTACATCTTTTAATCCAATAAAAATTGTGTTTTAAAATCTTACACATTTTAAAATATTAAATGTTGAAAATGGTCTGTTTTTTTTTTTTTCATTTTTCCCCTTTTAAGAGTCCTGAGACCCCTTAAAAAGAATGGATGAATTTGACATTGTTTACGCTTCGAAGAATAAAATGGCAGTTAGTTAAAACATAAAAATTCATATTTTACTCAATAAATTTCCACTCTGTAAATTTTATTATGATGAATGAAATTTCTTTTAGGACTTTCAGACTGAAATCTCTTATAAAAAATAAACCACTACCATAATTTAACTATAGCTATTTAAAAACTTGTAGAAGTTAACATTCTAACACATAGATAACATAGATCATATACAGGGCTGCACAAACTAATTTTGATATCTTCCGACTACAGATGGAATTGGGTTTCAAATGTGTAAAAAGTTTTCCAATTTTTTTTTGCTAAAACATCATGTTTCAGCTTATTAAACAGTGAAGTTTTGTTACAGAATTCTGAAACAGTTGGAAAGTCTTTTATAATCTACGCGATCCACGGGATTTTTCTTTCTAGATTTGACTTTGTATTATGCAGTTTACAGCATTTTCCATGCTTACTCCGTACTACATTTTCTCTTTTTAACATTTCCAACAGAAGTATTTATGACTTCGGTTTGTCTGTCTGCCGTCTGCCCTCTACCCGTGCTTTAACTCGCGTAAAAATAGTCGGATTCACATGCAATAGATATATGTTATTGAGGTTTTCCATGGCATGTTGGTATTGGAAATGTAGTCTGTAGCATTCATAGTTCATTTATAGAAACACTAAAAAGTATTCCCTTGCATAATGGCCTATGGAAAAATATCATATGCGGTGTATTTTAATAGCGTTACACATTTTTAAGCATAATGAAATTTATATACATTATTGAAGTATATTAGAAGATGTTTCACAAAACTGGAATAAAATGTGGTTTAAAAAAATGGTCAAGTATTTCAAATAAAAATTAGAAATTACTTTGAAGTCAAATTATGTAAGTGTGGCAATTTCTGGCATACACTATAGCCTGAAAAATCTGGCATCGTCGGGTCCGGGACTAAGCCTGATTTTTGAAAGAATTAACAAAAGTATTTCCGATATTCCTAATGATGCCTTTAGTCATGATTAAATTCATAACGAAGTGGTAATCATGTCAGAGAAAGAGACAGTCAAATATTTAAAAAAAAAACTTACTTTAATATTTTCTATGCTACAAAAAAAAACTAATAAACAGTGAAATAATTCCTCCTCAAATAATTTCCGAAATATCGATGTCAATTTTATTTTCTTAAATTTTCTTTGGCCGTTCTTACACAAGTTTTTCTTGTATTTTACGCAAATGGAGAATATCTATTTCAGAACGACAGTCTTGATTCTCTAATGCAGATATTAATTCTCTAGTCAAATTGATGCACTAGTCCATTAACACGTTTTTTTCTGCCGGTTCCTCGTCCTCTGAGCTGCGACTAACTCGTTACCTGTGGTTCCATTTAGCACAATGTCTGCTAAATGTACATTGCTTTAATACGTAAACATTCCTTTTCCTTTCGTAATTTGTAAATGCAAAAAAGTAAGAAAGGAAGATGACTTTGATGCCGGATTTTTGAAGTAGACGGATTTCTGAATACCGGATTTTTGAAATCACACTGTATTTTCCTGAGTAGTTTATCCTTTTGTATTAACAAATTATAAATAAAATGCTTTTAAACCAAAATTACTAAATTTAAAAAAACGTGGTATTTTTTAGCAGTTCATCTATTTAATTACTGGCAAAAACTTAATTCAATTTATTCAGCAATAGGCATTATTTTATACCAATTAAATATTTACATCGTTTTGTGAGGAAAACAATGGTTTCCCTTGGAAGTCCGCACTAACGAGAGTGTACTGTATGAGGGAGATAAACGGTGCGTCGTGAAACAACTTTCTTAACTTACTAAGAGAATAAAGTTATTCCGCGAGGGCCCCTGTTCAAAATTATTGTTAAAAATTTAAATGCATTCATGACAGTAAAGAGGTTGACGGACTCTGTTCTACGAGAGCTGTCCAATACAGAATGATAAAAAAAATTATTACCATACTTTATTGCACACAAATTTATTTTATGTTTCATTATTAGCTTACTGTGTAATGAATATGTGGTAATTTTTCGTTCATTTATTTAAAGTAGTACGTCAGTGCAGCCATGAAAGTTGAGATACTTTCAGTATCGCCTACGGGAACGACGATGGCGACGCGCATTGAGCAAGTATGCTTTTACCTGATGGGAATTTTGCTTTCGCCTGCAGAAATTGTCATTCGAAACGTATTATTACATTAGGGGATTCATATCATGTTCATGTAACATCACTTTCAATTTCGAATAACCTCCATGCGAGCATCCTGTTTTTCGGGTAGGAGGAGTCTCGGAATTCAAGGCGCACAAATACGTTTCATGTTCACTTTTCTGTTACCAACGCGTGGGTGGCACACCATTATAAATGTAATATTTTAAACAGTTTTCATATCTAACGATCTTCTTTGACAAAAACAACGATGGTATTATGTTGACTTCTGTACGTTCAGTTGGAGGAGTATCAAAAACAATCCTCAAAATCTGGTACAGTACAATCTTAGAAAAAAAGATTACATTTGAAGCGGCAATTTGGCTAGACAAACTTCAGAAGTCACACGGATTACGTTTAATTTCTTCAATCCAAGCTCAGTGCCTCCTCTTGGTCACGGATGCATACAGGAAATCTCCAACAACGGCTCTTTGTGTACTCTCAGGTATACCACCACTTGCCAGTCGTCTGCAACAAATTTCAACAACTGGAAAAGTCCTACGCCTATCCATCGCCCTACGGCATTCCATCAGAAGATTACTTACCAGCCCTATTCTAACCCAAGTCCTTAAAATCAGCTTCTTGCCCCTACGAGTATCACTTCGCTTGGGCAGAAGAATCAAAAATTAAATCCGACATAGATCTATATTTACTGATGAGTCAAAAACAGAATACGGGACAGGACTCGCCTTCTGTGCCTACTTAGAAAACCAAATGATTTTCTCCTTACAACAGCAACTTTATATAGAAAACTCAGTATTTCAAGCTGAACTAGAAGCAATTAAAGAAGCAATATACTGGTCAAACAATAGCAAATTCCATAGCTTCACAATCCACTCCGACAGCCTCTCTGCACTCAAGGCTCTAGAAAACAACTCAACAACAGATTTCCAGGTGCAGTCTATCATTCGGGAACTTCAGATGTCATCTAAAATTTCCATCTTCAATTGGGTTCGAGGACACACTGGCATACACGGTAACGAAATTGCAGACAAATTGGCAAGAGCGGCAACTTTTCCATCCGACACGATACCAAAGAATTGTGTTCCTTTTCCATCCTTATTTCTAAAAAGAAAATTGAAATTGCAGCTCCTTTTCAACTGGCAAATCGCATGGAACACATGCACCACGGGGAGATTCTCTTACGCACTTTGTCCAAAGGACCAGAAGATTTCATACTTCATCACAGGAATTTATACATTTTTGCAACCGTACATGGTCCATTTCCTTCCTATCTTTCCAAATTTGGAAAGTCAGCCTCATTGCGCTGCACATGCGGGCAGAGGGGCACGTCATTACACTATATAACAGATTGTACCTTAACATCAGCCTTTCATATAAAAAAATCACCCTTCATTAATCTAGCATCATGGTTTAAAATTATTCTTAAACAACCATGTTCACTAAAAAACAAATAACAGATTGTATATCCCTATTAGAAAAAAATGAACTCTTATTCCAACTTCCTCCTTTGGACGGACTTTCTGATGAAGAAAACTGATAAATGTTGCCACTTCACTAGACTGATTTCACTTTTTGAACTTGCTGCTAGCAGAGTATTCTATTTTTCTTAATGCAGCTCATTTGACAGTGCAATTAGTTTCACTCCTGCTCAACAGCCTACAACATCTGTTAGGCATCATTTACCCACCTCTGTATCATTGTGTAATCTAGTTCTGTTTCATTTTATTATTCTACTAAGTATTCGCATTGCTTATTGTTATTGGTACTTCTGTCGTGTATTATTATTAGTATTTGCATCGTGTTTGTCTTATTTGACATTCTTATTGTTGGCATCATTACAGTACTCATTAGCGCCAAATTTAATCTGCATAGAGTTAAAGTCTTCTCTTGCACCGTATTTCATTTGTAAATAATAGTCT
Organism: Maratus speciosus; assembly: GCA_963932465.1. Taxonomy (NCBI): domain Eukaryota; kingdom Metazoa; phylum Arthropoda; class Arachnida; order Araneae; family Salticidae; genus Maratus; species Maratus speciosus. Next base: position 59,285,723 of record OZ010791.1, on the reverse strand, counting down.
ATTGCATCAATTTTAATTTGTAAAGTATCAACTTATTATTATTTTTTTCTATTATTTATTTTTTTCTTTTATTAGCATTTGCATATAATTCTTGGTTTAATTCTTACTTGCATATGGGTTTTGCATCAAAATAAGAATTAAAACTCACTTAAAAAAAAGCTCTATCGTTGAAAACGAAGTATTGCTTTGAATAGTGTTATTTGTTTTCTAGCATCGTACTCTTCTGTAAATAGTCTCCTGTGTCAGATCTTACATATTGTTTTATTTTTTTATGTGTAATAGTGTAATCTAGTATTGTATCTTATATGAAAAAATGGGAAAAACGTCTTTTAACTCCCATTGTTTTTGTTGTATCTGTATGTCCTATTAAGTGGATTTTCCACATTTGGTTCACATCTGGACTTCTTTTGTTTAGTGTATTTTTATTGTTTTTTACTTGTCCACCAATGTATAATACTGCATTATGAGGGTCCCCCCCCCCTTTTAAATCTGTAATGTACATAAGATTGTATAATGATAAGTCCAGCACGCCTGGGATATAACTGGGCTGCCACTTGTAACATTTTTGTTTAATTGTGTAAGTTTTAATATATAGGGGTCTTATTCAACGAAGGTATTTCCGGGCAGCGGCCCGTGATGATGGTAGTTATTCTGCTGGGCGCGGCTTATTGAGCTAAAACCATATTGGTAGGCCTCTCCGCCTGGCCTGAAGCTGAAACTGAAACTGTACGTTCAGTTACAGGAACTCCGTGTCCATCTCCCTTTGAATATGACTGCCTTTCTGTTTCTTAAACATCTCAAATCATCATCTTACTGTGCTACAGGGAAGAACAGACTCTCCATAAGTCTCCTATAGCATACACTTCGACTTTCGATTTCATCTGGCGGAAACAAAATTTCCAGCAGTCAAGAGCATATTTGCTCATTACGTGGTGCCTACGTCATTCTGGTAGACGATACTTAAAGTATCTGAACTTTCATGGCTATGGCATTGTCACAATCTTTTCATTTTTATGTCCCTGAATAATAATTTTTATTTTAGTATATGTTCTTGTGTTTTTTTTAAATTCATATACTGGGGAACATCCCATTGCATGATTGCACAACAATATTAACGAGATTAAAAAGTTTTGGACGATGTTGGGGGACCAAATACCATGAAAACTCCTATACCATCCCGTGTCCTTGATGCTGATTTTTAAGTTTGGAGCTGTCTGTATAAAATTGTTTCAATAAAAATAATTCGATGTATTTTTTTCCGATACTGGAACTACTGTTTTATATAAATATGTAGCAAAAAATTAACCTGCACACATTTTTAGATTAGATATTATTTTTTTAACTCTGTCCCTGGGTTTTAGATTCCTTGCCGTCCCTCTTCTAAAATTATACAGAAAATCACTTCAGATGCAGCCACATAATTTTTTTCACGTTTTTTCTCATGCAGAAGTATGCTAGAGACAGAATGTCTAAAATTCTTTGACAGTAAATTTACTGCAGAATTTAAATCAGCATTTAAATATCAATTTCAAGCATCGTGGCTTTATTGGTAGTCTTACCGTCCCCGAGGTTTATTCCTGCACTTTTCGAGGTAAATTAATTATTATTTTTTTTATTTATTCCAATGTAAATAACTGTTTCTAAAAATCAATGAACATTGTGGCTATCACTTAGTCTTAACATGATTTTCCTAAAAATAGGTGGTAATTTTCCTTACCGTTCCATCCTTACCTTCCCCTTTTTTCCAATACCGTCCCCCTTTTTTACCTTACCGTACCTTCTTTAATACCCCTTTAAGACAATGTTATACCAAAATTTTATACTAAAAATACTACATTGTTACTATTTCTTATTTGAATGTCCTGTGGGTACTATACAAATTCATTATAAGTAAAAATTTAGAAGAAAATAAAAAGTTATAGTGGTAAAATGGTAAGGAAAATTAAACTCGCAAGTTTAACTTAAACTTCAGTTAAATAAAAAGTTTTCGGCTTCGGACCTTTTTTCTTTATTTTGAATCATTAAGGCATTCGTCTATCTGATTAAAATGTTAGTTTAGCAAGTTTAATTTCATCAGATTTTTATTCCCGAAAGTCAAAAGTTTGTGAGAATGTCTCGGCTGCCATTGACGTACTACTGGAAATAAATGAACAAAAAGTAAATAAATTACCATTTATTCATTACACATTAAGCTAATCATGGTACATTAAAGTAAATTTGTGTGCAATAAAGTATTCCAATAAAAAAAAATATGATCATTCTTTATTGAACAGCCCTCGTATATTATGACTGTGAATAAGAAAAGGGGCCATGTCAAATTATAAAATAATAACTTTATACTTTTGATTATTTCAAGTAATAAATAAAGCGTAACAAAATAAGGGAGCCAAAGGTTATGAAAGCATTAACACAGTTGCCAAGCTCCCACTAATCTTCTACAATATCTGTGTTATTTTGACACAGATTTAATACGTTTTGAATTAGAATTTTTAAAAGAAATTAAATTAAATAAATTATCCTTAAAACCTGAAATTAAATATATCAAATAATAAAAATTTTCTGGTTCGAAACGTGGTTAACATGGGTCAAATTAATCCACATATTAGTGAGGATGGGTGGAAGCTTGGCAGCTAAGCATTACAAAATTGACAAAATGATTTCTATAAGATATTCTATGAGTAACCGGACATTTAATGTATCTCTCATTTAGAATTTTTTTATCTTTCTCAAATCCATGATGCAAATCATTTACAAAGAATTAAATTCTCTGAACAGACACCGAAAATAAACCACTCTGCACGGCATTTCTCTGTATATGAAAAGAACTTAAATTTCATAAATAACGTTTAACAAAATAAGAGTGCCAACGGTTGTAAAAACATAAAAAAAGTAACAAAATAATTACTATACGATATTTTGACAATAAACACACGTTTAGATTTATTATTCGCATTTTTTTTCATCTTTCTTTAATCCGTCATAAAATTCATTTACAAAGAATTAAATTCTCTCAACAGACATCCAAAAATAAACCTCTCTGCATGGTATTCCTCTGTGTATGAAAAGAACTCAAAAGAGACTCTTGGGAAACTAGCCTGCGTCACAATTCAGAGGTCGATAACGTTCCGCATAGAAGAACGAAAAAGAGACTATTTCATTTTATTTTATGAAGACAGCTGTGAAAAGGTCTGAAAAAAATATTTAAAATCTGTCAAACTGTAAAAATGGATGTATGATTTTTATTCGGCACATGAATAGTAAAATGTAAATAGAAAGAGTTGACACAATAACGTGTGAGAGGATATTCGTGATTTCCGAATAGCTTGTTGATTTTATTTCATCTGAATGAGATATCAGTGCTATTATTAATCCACTTGCATTTCAGTCTCATGCTTTTTTTTAGCTTTTTAGAATAAATTTTGAATTTATAGGATTTCATAACGTTTCATATTTTCTGCTGACAAATTTTTTTACAGACATACTATCTGAGAAAACAAAAAACGTGAATGAATCAAATTAACAGATATAACTTCTGTTATACTTTTGGGGCTTTCAATGAATGAATGAAAAACTTCAATTTTTTTTAAGGCGATTCTCAAATACCCTGCTCAACAACGCGAAAGTTTCTGACTCATTTTTGAACGTAATGCATAAAATTGGCAGGCCTGACTATATACAGTATTTTTGAATAGTGTTATTTGTTTTCCAGCATCGTGCTTTTCTGTAAATTGACTCCTGTGTCGGTACCTATTTTTATTTTATTTATTTTTTATTTATTTATTTTTTTTATGTGTTAAACTGTTTTCTAGCATTGTGTCTTATACGAAAAAAAGGGGGGGAAGACTTTTTTTAACGCACTTTGTTTTTGTTGTGTCTGTAAGTCTCATTAAGTGAATTTTCCACATTTGGTTCACATCTGAAAATCCTTTGTTTAGTGTTATTTTTATTGTACTTTACTTGTCCAGCAATGCATGATACTGCATTATGCGGTTTTTTTTTCCTTCAAAATTTGCAATGTACATAAGACATAGGCGTAACCAGCCTTTTGAACGGGGGGGGTGCCCAGACTTTTTAACCTGAACATGTTGGATGCAAACAATATCTTATATAGTAAAACCTTCAAAAAAGTAAATCCAGGAAAGGGGTCGAGTTCCGTTTTAGACAGGTTTTCATCTTAGGAGGTATAATTGTGTGGTATTTCTTGTCAAAAGGGCTCAAACACGATTTTTGTTTGCGTGAGGAGGGATGAGAAGGAGTTCAAAACATTAACCCAATGGTAAAAAAAAAATATGTAAACGTTCTTGCAGCAGTGAGATAAGACAGTGACAAGTGTGGTCACAAGTGTAAAACCTTTTTGCACCCTAACTTCTTAGAAAGATTAAAAAGGCCTTTAACTATGCTGGAAACTTCTATAGGCACAGGGAACGCTGCATGAAATTTTGCCGGATGATAAATCTCAGATAATACATGCGGTACACCAGTACATACGCACGAAAGTTTTTCAGAATGTGACTCCATCACTTCTTAGGGATCACCGGAGGGACCCAAGGAATTTTGGAGGAAAGCCTATATAAATAATTATTATAATATTATAAACTAGCTAACTTGCCCGGCGTTGCCCGGGAACGTAAAAAAACAGCACGAACCTCAGAAAATCACAATAAGATATCGCGAAAAAATTTTAAATCGCTGCACAAATTTTGAAAAGAGAAAAAAAAATTATATATTGTGTTTGAAGATTGAAAGTTGATTTAACTTCTATCAACGTCTTTCACTAATGTGGAAAAATGGTAGAAAATCGCTAAACTACACTAAAAATCACATACAAAATACCTGAAAAATTCGAAAATTGTTACACGAAATCAGAATAAACTTTATTGAAATGAAGGTAGAAATTATTTTATTATTATAGGTCAAAAATGGAATGTCAAAAAATTGCAGCAGATCGCGAAGAAACGTAAATATCGAATTAAAAATCACCTGATGACGTAACAAACACGTGTAAAGTGTTTAATGTCAAGTAAATTTGACATTTACGATCACCCATTATTGGCATTGAATCTTATAGTTTGGCGATATTTTTTTTTGGTCTACGGGATAATCAGGTAGAACCACAAATTATTTCTGTTCGCATTTAAAAGTAGATAAATAGCTCTTCTTTATATAAATAAATAAAATAAATATTGAAAACAAAATGCTTATACGTATATGAAATATGAAAAGTAAATAGTTTGCCAGTAAATATACCCAAAATTCACTTCACTCGCCAAGGACATTTTTTCTAACTCACCAAAGCCCATATATTAAAAATATACCAAATACTCTTCAATCTTGTTGCCTGATACTAAGTAATCACAATAATGTAAATAACTATTAGGCATAGATACATACCGGTTTTGGCGCGATTTTTTTTCAGGCCAATTTGGTGAAAACATAGTTTTCGAATACCAGTTACAGCTACATATTTAAATTATTTTCTATTATTTTAAAAGGAAATAGCAATAAATAATGAAAGGTTTAATTAATATCTATAGAACAAAACAGTTTATATAACTGTAAAAAAGAAAATAAACAATTTATTAATAAATAAACACCAATAGCCGAGTTACCATGTCAGGCAAAATAACGCCATTTTGGAGCCATTATGTACCATGGAGCGTATATGAAATCTGTGCCTACAAAACTTTCAATAATATGGTAAATATGTTATTTGGTAGTGGCTTGATTATCGAAGATTATAAAATATGTGTGTATATGGCACATTTTTACACTAAAATTTAAATACTTGACTGCATAGTTATAATTTTAACTCATTTTTATATAATTTGCATTTGAATATAAAGATTTACTCCAAAATGTTCTCCTATACTTAAAAAAAAATATTGCGACCTTCGCCTGGGTTATTTCACGCTTCTGCCTTTGTGGCTTAAAATTGCATTGTTTGGCGACCAAGGTAATAATTAAATAGCATGTAACTCACAAATAAAGCCTTTCTCCTGTAAGACATACGATGGGAAAATTACATAAAAATGATAATTAAATTGAATTTTAAAAAAAGAAGGACTAAAAGACTGTTACTTAAATTTTATTTCTTCAAGTTTTTCAGGCACATTTTTAGCTCACAGGCTATCAAAGCCTGAGAGCTAATGTGCCCGCCCGTTCTGTATGTATGTATGTATGTATGTACGTAACGCGATAACTCTTGACAGAAACATCCGATTTGCTTCAAAAAAATTTTCTAGGTTCATTGTGATAAGGCGCTTCCCTGATTAGTTTTGGTAGTTCATTGGTTAAGGATAAAGGGGGGAAAACGGGGTTAGTCCAACCACTTAATTCAGATAAATGGGTTTTTCATGCAGAATCATTCGATTTGCTCCGAATTTGATATACCCGTTTATTATGTTAAGGAACTTCCCTGATTAGTTTTTGGGGGTTCATTGGTTAAGGATAAAGGGGGAAAAGGGGGGGTTGTCCACCCCCTTAATTCAGATAAATGGGTTTTTCATGCAGAATCATTCGATTTGCTCCGAATTTGGTATACCGGTTTATTATGTTAAGGAACTTCCCTGATTAGTTTTGAGGGTTCATTGGTTAAGGATAAAGGGGGAAAAGGGGGTTAGTCCACCCCTTAATTCAGATAAATGGGTTTTTCATGCAGAATCATTCGATTTGCTCCGAATTTGGTATACCGGTTTATTATGTTAAGGAACTTCCCTGATTAGTTTTGGGGGTTCATTGGTTAAGGATAAAGGGGGAAAAGGGGGGTTAGTCCACCCCTATAATTCAGATAAATGGGTTTTTCATGCAGAATCATTCGATTTGCTCCGAATTTGGTATACCGGTTTATTAAGTTAAGGAACTTCCCTGATTAGTTTTGGAGGTTCATTGGTTAAGGATAAAGGGGGAAAAGGGGGGTTAGTCCACCCCCTTAATTCAGATAAATGGGTTTTTCACGCAGAATCATTCGATTTGCTCCGAATTTGGTATACCGGTTTATTATGTTAAGGAACTTCCCTGATTAGTTTTGAGGGTTCATTGGTTAAGGATAAAGGGGGGTTAGTCCACCCCTATAATTCAGTTAATTGGGTTTTTCATGCAGAATCATTCGATTTGCTCCGAATTTGGTATACCGGTTTATTATGTTAAGGAACTTCCCTGATTAGTTTTGGAGGTTCATTGGTTAAGGATAAAGGGGGAAAAGGGGGTTAGTCCACCCCCTTAATTCAGATAAATGGGTTTTTCATGCAGAATCATTCGATTTGCTCCGAATTTGGTATACCGGTTTATTATGTTAAGGAACTTCCCTGATTAGTTTTGAGGGTTCATTGGTTAAGGATAAAGGGGGGTTAGTCCACCCCTATAATTCAGTTAATTGGGTTTTTCATGCAGAATGATTCGATTTGCTCCGAATTTGGTATACCGGTTTATTATGTTAAGGAACTTCCCTGATTAGTTTTGTGGGTTCATTGGTTAAGGATAAAGGGGGAAAAGGGAGGTTAGCCCGCCCCTCTTAAATTAGATAAATGGGTTTTTCATGCAGAATGATTCGATTTGCTCCGAAGTTGGTATACCGGCTTATTATGTTAAGGAACTTCCCTGATTAGTTTGGGGGGTTCATTGGTTAAGGATAAAGGTGGAAAAGGGGGGGTTAGTCCACCCCCTTAATTCAGATAAATGGGTTTTTCATGCAGAATCATTCGATTTGCTCCGAATTTCGTATACCGGTTTATTACGTTAAGGAACTTCCCTGATTAGTTTTGAGGGTTCATTGGTTAAGGATAAAGGGGGTGGGGCTAGTCCACCCCCTTAATTTAGATAAATGGGTTTTTTTGCAGGATTATTCGATTTGCTCCAAATTTGGTATACTGGTTTATTATGATATGGGGCTTCCCTGATTAGATTTGGAGGTTCACTGGTTAAGTATAAATGGGGAAACGGGGGCTAATTCCCCTTCACTTATTTTTTTTTTAGGGGCATTATTCTTTAAATTAAGAGTATGATATACAATTAGTGTGAATAGCCTGTGAGCTCAATGCCATCAGTTTAGCTGGGCATTTTTCTTTTTTATTATTAACCTGGAGAAGCGAAAAATCGCCAAATAATGTATAAATTGCTTCTTTCATACTAATTTATTTTTTAAGTTTTATAAACATTCCTTTCATATTTAAATTAAATATTTTCATTTTATAAATTTTATCTCGCATTAAAAAGGTTTTTTATTTTATTTTATTTTTTTTAATTAAACAAATAACAGTTATTTTCTTTTAATTTGCGAGTTGTTTACATTATTTTCTAACGGATATAGCCATTTCAATTCATTTATCAACTATAATTTTCGCCAAAATGACCACTGGCAACCCTTTCGTCAAAAATATCAATAAAATACAATAATCTAAGCATTGTATCATATTACTTTTATTGACAATTTAATTTACTTGGATTCCCTTAAAATATTTAATATAAACCCTTAAGTTAATATTAGTTTTTGTTGCATTAAAATATTTCAATTTGTTGATTTTCTGTAAGCAAGTAATCCATATTGGTTTACAATGGAAGTCTATGGGAATTTGACAAAATATTAGAGATATTGCCAAGTTGGCGTCACATTTGGCAACTCATTTTGGTCGCCAAATTTGGCGATATACCGCCAAGTTTGCGTCAAACTTGGCTGCGTTTGGCGACAGAGCTGTGTCCCTCTAAGGTAACCTCCTTATAGATATGGAAATGCATTAAACGCCATTCTATAATTGCATAAAAAATTCGCTAAAAATTCGAAAATCGTTGCACGAATTCCGAATAAACTTTTTTGAAAAGAGAACAAAATTTACTATATTGGGTTAAAAGAAAGAAACCATATTCTTCTCACTTATATGGAAAAATCGCCTCGAAACACTAAAAATCGCATAAAAAATTAAATAAAAAACAATCTAATCGAAAAATCGAAAATCGGGCTTCGAGGTGCAAAACTTCATATATAGACGTACCTTTCCCCTAAATTTTGTAGCTCTACGTGCAATGGTCTCTTCAGAACACCGTCGACACACTCACTCACACACACACAAACTTCTTTCTTTATTATTATAGATAATTATAATATTCATTAATACCGTAATTTCCGGTCTATAATCCGCGGATCAAACAATCATGTTTCGACCCAGAAATTTTATTTCATTTTAGTTAAATATTTATCGCGATTTAACAAGTTACGTTTTATGAAACAAGATTTCTGGGTCCGAACATAATTGTTTGATCCGCGGATTACAGGCCGGAAATTACGATAATTCATATTTTTACTTCAGAATGTGTCGAATATATTAGGTAAAACAGATCATGATAATATACACTAAATTTTATCAAGATGATACAAATTATACTATCATGATGCGACTATAATAATAAAGATAGGTACTTGTCTGTCTGTGTGTGTGTGTAAGTGTATACGCGCGCGCGCTCTGAACTCTAATAAAAAAACAATGCAGCCCGCACAGCCGTGAGATTTGACAGAATCTGTATGCCTGAACTCATGCATATCGAAGATAATTTCTGGAATTTTTCAATTAATTTTTTATGCGAATTTTTTCAAATTAGTAAAAAAGAATCCTATTTCAATATTTTATATCCAGTAAACTTTGTCTTCTTTTCCATAAAGTGTTTTCGAGATTCTTACAACGATTTTTCCATTTTTAACAATTTTTTAATGTTATTTTTAGAGGGTTTTTTTCGCATTTCGCGATGATTTTTTTTTTCGACATTCCTAAAAGGAATCCGGCTTACATCTTTTACCCATATAGTTAATTTTGTTCCCTGTGGTTTTTTTAATCTTTTCCGAATTTTTTATGCGATTTTTAGCGGGTGTTTTCGTGCTTTGAGGCGATTTTTTGACTTTTTTTGAAACAGAAAAAAATTCTCTGGTAATTTTTTGCAATTGCCGTGATTGAATTCGAATTGGAATAATGTCAAATCAGTTCTTATAAGAAAGCTGAACATTTAATTTTGCTCGAAATAAAAAGCGCAACAATTCAAGATTTGCTTGTTTCGAGACAGAAGAGGTCGTAGCTCGGGAGTACATTTCTGAAGGCACCCCCCTCCAATCCTAGATTTGTTTAATTATATGTTCGTTTAAAAAAACCAATCAACGAATTTCCTCTAGTAATGAAGTTTTCTTTGAGGTACAGGCTTTGAAATAACGTGCGGGATCGCACGATTTGTGCACAGAAAAGTAAAGTTGAGTGCGGAAGTCGAGAAAGGAAAGTTGAGTAATCGCCAGTTTCGTCAAAAGATTGCGCAAAAAAATTATGAATTTCGATAAACGACTGATGAAAAAATTTTGCAAATTTCGTCAAAATGTCGTGGAAAAGAGTAGAGAAATTTGTTAATTGATGCGGAAAAATATCTAGAATTTTCCCCATCGGTCGAGCAATACTATCGCGAATTTCGACAAATGATCTCCCTGTAAAAAAATCACTTTCGTCAATCAGTCGCAACAGAAAATAAATTTCGTCAAAGGATCGCGGTAAAAACGAGAATTTCATCAAAGGATCGTAGAAAGAAAGCGCGAATTGTGTCAAAAGATTGCGGAAAGGAAAAGCGAATTTCATCGAAGGATCGTGCTAAAAAATGCCAATTTCGTCAAAATATCGCGGTAAAAAATGCGAATTTTGTCAAAGGATTGTGGTAAAAAACACGAATTTTGTCAAAGGTTAGCGGTGAAAAGTGCAGATTTCGACAAAAAATCGCGTAGAAAGACGTGAATTTCGTCAAACGATTTTGGGGGAAAAATCGTAAATATCATGAAATGATCGCAGAATAAAATCGCGAATTCGGTCAAAATTTACTGCACTGGGCTAAAAGATTGAAACCGGGTTCCTTTTCCTGCTTTCAAAAGAACGCTGCGAAACGAGAAGAGACTCTAAAAATCGTATAAAAATTTTCAGAGGATAAAAATTACTATATTGACTTGAAAGACAGCAACCATATTCTTTTTACGAATGTCAAAAAATGGCCGCGAAACACGAAATTCAACCAATCAACCAACCTCCAGATTAATTTGAATTTTCTCTGCTATTATTTTTCATTTTCAAAGGAGGCAGGTTCAGTGTACCCCCCCCCCCCCGCATCCCCTTTCCCCCGACTAATCGCATTTTAGAATTATTGTTTCACATCTGCATTCCCTTTCAAATTTTTTTGCTTCTCTCTAGACTTTAAACTACGAAAGCAAAGAGACAGATAGTTTCTAGTTCGTTAAGAACTTGCGTTACTTTCTCATGAAATTGCAAAAACATGCAATAGAAGGAACGGCTTTAAAAAAATTTCCAAGAAACAAAAGACGTCAAAGTGGAATTATAAAGCCACCTTTTTGACTCACTAGACTAATACAGATTCATGTAAATGTTCTAGTTTTAAAAAAGATAAAAAACATAATTTTCTTTAAAAAGAAAAGAAAGAAAGAAAAAAAGAACGAGGGTTTCATTTTTTATCACATTTCAAAACTTAGGGTGTTAGTTTTTTGAACTAAACTAATTGAACTCTGCTTTCACTTCTTCGTTTTTCTTTTGTAGATTTCGATTTTTTAAAATAACTGTGTTTGAGTCTGCGGAAACGGGGGGGTGCCCGGCCACCCAGGGCACCCCCCCTGGTTACGCCTATGTAAGATAGTATAATGATAAGTCCTGCACGCCTGGAATAAAACTGGGCTGCTACTTGTAAGATTTTTGTATAACTGTGTAAGTTTTAATATGTAGGGATCTCATTCAATGATGTTTTTCCGGGCCCTGCCCCGGCAGCGGCCTGCGGTGATGGTAATTATTCTTCTGGGCGGGGCTTGTTGGCTAAAACCATATTGGTAGGCCTCCCCGCTTGGCCTGAAACTGAAACTGAAACATATTGGAATAGAACTGAGTTTTCCATTTTTTGATAAATAAATTACTTATCGACTTTATGCCGTGTCGCGACCAAAAATTCGGTTCAAACGTCAACTTTGACAGCATTATCCTGCGTGTACCAAAAAATAGAAAACGTCTTTTTATTACATAGTTTCTGAATAACAACACTTGCCCATTTCATGCATTTTCGAACAAAACATGAATTCAGAAATGTGTCAGAAAGTAAGCTCCTTTGAATTTGAGAACAGGCTTAAATGCATCGGCGACAGTAAAAAGGTTGGCGGATTCTGTTCGATATTATGTGAGAATAAGAAAAGAAACCACGGCATATTATAAATTGATCACATTTTTCTTTTGATAATTTCAAGCAATAAATGAAGTTCAACAAAATAAGGGTGCCAAAGGTTCTGAAAACATTACAAATTTGATAAAATCATTTCTATAATATATTCTGTCAATAAACGGACATTTAATCGTTCTTTATCAGATTTTTTTTTCGTATTTCTGTATGTAATCCATGATACAAATCAATTACAAAGAATTAAATTTTCTTAGCAGACATCCAAAAATAAACCTCTCTGCATGACATTCCTCTGTATATGAAAAGAACTTAAAAGAGACTCAGGGGAAAACTAGTCTGCGCCACAATTCCGAGGTCGAGAACGTTCCGCATAGAAGAACGAAAAAGAGGCTATTTTCGTACTATTTTATGATGAAAACTTTGAAAAGGCCTGAAAAAATATTTAAATGCTGTAAAACTGCAAAAATGCGTGCATGATTTTTTTTTTTTTTTTTTTTTTTTTTTTTTGCCACATAATTAGTAAAATGTAAATAGAAAGCGTTGTCGCAAGAATATATGAGAGGATATTCGTGGTTTACAAATAGCTTGTTGGCTTTATTTCATCTGAATGAGATATCAGCACTATTATCAATACACTTGCATTTCAGTCTCATACTCTTTTTTTTACTTTTTAAAATGAATTTTGAATTTATATGTTTCATATTTTCTGCAGGTATAAAAAAAAAGACTTCAAAAATGGGAGAGGTTCTCAATTCATCACGCACGTATTTTTTTTTCTTATGTATGTTCACCGATTGCTGCGAAGCTACGTGGCTGATGGGGTTTTTTTTAATTGAAATGAATACTCTCAAATTGCTCCCAGTTAAATTTTACTAAAATTTGTTCAAAACTTTTTTAGAAAGTCAATACAACCAAAAAATAAATAAATAAATAATCATCTTTAAAATATTTATTGATGTTTTTTATTTTTATTTACTTATTTATTTATTTTTTTTGTTAAAATGTTTATATTATTTTTTCTTCATCTTTCTTTAATACATGATACAAATCATTTACAAAGAATTAAATTTTAGATATTCTGTCAATAAACGGACATTTAATCGTTCTTTATCGGAGTTTTTCGTATTTATGTAAACCATGATACAAATAAATAACAAAGAATTAAATTTTATCAGCAGACATCCAGAAACAAACCTCTCTGCATGGCATTCCTCTGTATATGAAAAGAACTTAAAAGAGACTCTTGGGAAAACCAGTCTGCGTCACCATTCAGAGGTCGATAACGTTCCGCATAGCAGAACGAAAAAGAGGCTATTTCATTCTATTTTATGGCGAAAGCTTTGAAAAAGCCTGAAAAAAAATTAAATTTTTTGAAACTGTAAAAATGTATGTATGAATTTTTGCGGCACATGTATAGTAAAATATAAATAGAAAGAGTTGTCAGAAGAATATTTGAGAACATATTTGTGATTTCCGAATAGCTTGTTGACTTTATTTCCTCTGAATTAGATAACAGTGATATTATTAATTCACTTGCCTTCAGACTCAACATTTTTTTTTTTTTTTTTTAGCTTTTTTGAATGAAATTTGAATTTATAGGATTTCATATTTTTTTACAGACAATTTTTTTTATACCAATACTGTCTGAAAATAAACATGAATGAATCAAATTGACAGATAGATACATTTGTTATAATTTTAAGACTTTCAATGAATGAATGAAACGATTCACATTTAATTTAACCCTTTGTGACTCAACAACTCCGACACAAAAAATATATATTAAGCTGTTAGAATGCATTATTTTAAGCAAGTAAAAATATAATGAATCAAATTGACAGATAGATACATTTGTTATAATTTTAAGACTTTCAATGAATGAATGAAACGATTCACATTTAATTTAACCCTTTGTGACTCAACAACTCCGACACAAAAAATATATATTAAGCTGTTAGAATGCATTATTTTAAGCAAGTAAAAATATAATGAATCAAATTGACAGATAGATACATTTGTTATAATTTTAAGACTTTCAATGAATGAATGAAACGATTCACATTTAATTTAACCCTTTGTGACTCAACAACTCCGACACAAAAAATATATATTAAGCTGTTAGAATGCATTATTTTAAGCAAGTAAAAATATAAAACACAAAAATAAACAAATTATTGACTAAAATGTACTTTTTTCACATCTGCCATAAACAGAAAATGACATACTTGTCATATTGACAATTTTCTAACACAAAATTGTAAAGTATACGAACTTACGTATGTAAAAGATTTATTTTTGGACGTCTCAGCGATTTTTATTTTACATAATTTGCTAAGTTCATTTTACCAATAACGATGTGAAACTGCTCAAATGATAAATAAAAATTTGGCATAAAAAATTAACTCTCTATTCTCATTGTTGAGAATTCAATGAACAATTTATATTAACTGCTTCGTTGGAAGATAGCAGCAATAACTTTAAGAAAATGAAATGCATACATGACATTAAAAAAGTAATTGGACTTTGTTCGACTGTGAGTAAGAAAAGAAACCACATCAACTTATAAATTGATCACCTTATTCTTTTGATATTTCCAAGTAATAAGTACAGTTTAACGAAATAAGAGCTCCAAATATTATGAAAACATTGAAAAATGATTTTTATAAGATAATCTGACAATAAACAGACATTTAATCTTTCTTGTTTGGATTTTTCTTCATCTTTCTTTAAAACATGATACAAATCATTTACAAAGAATTAAATTCTCTCAACAGACATCCAAAAGTAAACCTCTCTGCATGGCATTCCTCTGTGTATGAAAAAAACTCAAAAGAGACTGTTGGGAAACTAGTCTGCGTCACAATTCAGAGGTCGATAGCGTTCCACATAGAAGAACGAAAAAAAGCTATTTCATTCTATTTATGGTGACAGCTGTGAAAAAGTCTGAAAAAAAAAAAAGTATTTAAATGCTGCGAAATTGTAAAAATGCATGCATGATTTTTTTCGGCACATGAATAGTAAAATGTAAATAGAAAGAGTTCACACAAGAACAGTAAGAGGATATTCGTGATTTCCGAATAGCTTGTTGACTTTATTTCGTCTGAATAGGATAACAGCGTTATTATTAATCCACTTGCCTTCAGACTCATCTTTTTTTAGCTTTTTTGAATGAATTTTGAATTTATAGGATTTCATAAGGTTTCGTATTTTCTGCAGACAATTTTTTTTATAGCAATATACCGTCTGAAAAAAACATGAATGAATCAAATTAACAGATAGATACTTTTGTTATAATTTTAAGACTTTCAATGAATGAATGAAAAGCTTTATATTTAATTTAACCCTTTGGGAGTGGTAATAAGAAAAGAAACCAAGTCATATTATAAATTAATCATTTATTACTTGAAATTATCAAAAGAAAAAGGGTGAAGTTAAACAAAATAAGGGTGCTAAAGGTTCTGAAAACATTAAAAATTTGACAAGATCATTTCTATAAGATATTCTGTCAATAAACGGACATTTAATCGTTCTTTATCAAAATTCTTTTCATATTTCTGTAATCCATGATACAAATCAATTACAAAAAATTAAACTCTCCCGACAGACATCCAAAAATAAACCTCTCTGCATGGTATTCCTCTGTATATGAAAAGAACTTAAAAGAGACTCTTGGGAAAACTAGTCTGCGTCACCATTCAGGGGTCGATAACGTTCCGCATAGACGAACGAAAAAGAAGCTATTTCATTCTATTTTATGGCGAGAGCTTTGAAAAGAACTGAAAAAAAAATTAAATGAAACTGTAAAAATGCATGTATGAATTTTTTCGGCACATCAATAATAAAATATAAATAGAGAGAGTTGTCAGGAGAGCATGTGAGACTATATTCGTGATTTCCGAATAGCTTGTTGACTTTATTTCCTCTGAATGGGATAACAGTGCTATTATTAACCCACTTGCCTTCAGACTCATCCTTTTTTTTTTTTTTTTTTTTTTTTTTTTTTTTTTTTTTTTTTTTTTAGCTCTTTAGAATGAATTTTGAATTTATAGGATTTCATAAGGTTTCATATTTCCTGCAGATGAATTTTTTATAGCAATACTGTCAATGAAAAAAAAAACATGAATGAATCAATTTTAACAGATAGATACTTTAGTTATAGTTTTAAAACTTTCAATGAATGAATGATAAGCTTCATAATTATTTTAACCCTCTGTGGCTCAACAACACCGATTTGCAAAATATTTACTCAGATGTTAGAATACATCATTTTAAGCATCTAAAAAATTTTAACATAAAAATAAAAAAATAATTGACGAAAAGTTACTTTTTCCCCCATCTCTAATAAACAGAAAATTACATATTTCTCATAAATATTATCGGAAATTTTCTAATACAAAATTGTAAATTATACGAACTTAACTATGTAAAATATCTACTTTTGGACGTCTTCGACCATTTGAAATTCACAAAATTTACGAAATTCATTTTAACAATAACAATGTAAAACTTCTCAAATGATAAAAAAAAACTTTAACATGAAAAATTAACTCAGTATCGTCATTTGATGAGAATTCTATGAAGAATTTATATTAACTTCTGTGTTGGGAGATAGCAGTAATAAATAAAATCGTTTTTAAAGCCCACTGAATAAGTAACAATGACTTTTGGGTATGTTGCAGATATGCAACGCGGTATTACAAATGGTTAAGACTTTAAATGAATGATTGAAATGCTACAAATTTTCTTTAACCTAAAAATGATGAGTAAAAAAAACTCAACCAGTTAAAATAACATTAAATATTTTATTTATGAATTATATTTGATAATTATTTGTTTCTATTTAATGTATTGAAGTTTAACGAGTTTCCACGAAGAAAAAAAATTATTCTTTCAGCAATAATATTAATACAGTATTTCTATATTATAATATTCTAAAATCAAAAAAGTAATGGACCAATCTGTTTGTTTTCCTAATCAATTGGACAATGTTGGCATTGAAAATTGCCTTGAGATTTAGGTGGAAATTGGGTGGATATTTTATTACGGATATTAGAAATTTTATTGCTCATATCTTCCAGTCCGGCTAACGTGTAAAGCCTGAATTTCAGCAATAGTGTAAATATTTCCAATGAAAAGCCAATAACCAATATTGCTATTTTTTAAGATTTGCTACTAAAATGATTACAATGTTTTCAACAATATATTTACGTGGTCACTTAATTTTAAAACATTCTTTAAAGAAAAGTTTTGTTTACTTATTCGAATAAAATTTAAAATCATAACAAGACCTGTAAAAAACATTTTAATTTCTGCTCGAAATAACTTAAAAAATATATTTTCATGGTTAAATCACAGTTATTGAAAATTTTCTTTGAAATATTTTGATATTTTAATGATTATCAGACGTCTGTCAAGTATTTACTTAATATCATTAATTTTAAGGCTTTCTTGTATAATTGAAAAAGTGTTTATAACTTCTGCACTGTAAAAGAAGTAAATATTCCTTAATCTAGCAAAATATAATATAACCACGAACAACAATGTACAATAACGTCTTCCGAATTACTCACCATTCCAGAAAGCGTTCTTTATCTTCAGAAACCCATACATTTACGAGAATTAACAAAGCATTTATAAAAACAAAAACAAAGTTTTTTCTCTTGTTGTCACTGTTTTTTGGAAACTTTTCTGAGAAGTTTCTAAAGTGTATTAAAGAGTTTTCACAATCTGGTATGCTATTTTTTTCGGATGCTATCTATACTTTCTTTCAAAAGGTTAATTGTGATTTTTTTAAATTAATCGCCCCCCCCCCCCGAAATTGCTTCTTTTCGACCTTCACTTTCTGCGGATGCGAAAGCAGGGCTTTTACGCATGCGCCAGCGTTTTTTTCCCTCTCGCAGTCTCTGAATTTTTACTTGCAGAACGTTGCGATTGTTAATTAATAAGTCGATTGATTATTAGAATTTTAAAATTCTGAGTTTTAGGTGCAACAGGAGACACATTGGGCTAGCCTCACAATTTTTTTTAGCCTAGTACGTCCTGTAGATTTTTCTAGCCATTGCACACAGACATACAGCCACACAGACAAACACACACACGCAGACAGAGTGAAACTTTCTTTCATTGTTTTTTTTATTATTTAAAATACAATAAAAATTGAGTAATTGCGATACAGTTTTCATACAAATTGCAATTAAAAGTACATTTTTTCCCCTTTTCAACGGTATAACAATTGAAAATCTACGCAGTATTTAGAAGTTTAAAAAATCGCAATAAAAGTTTAATAAAAGTTAATTTTAATCGTCTGCTGTTGCCACCATCAAAATGACGTCAGCGTTACGTACGAACACGTTTGTCCTTTATAATATAGATATGATACACTATTATGTTTTCTATTGAAATGATTTGTGTGACATACATAATTCTTTCATTGTGATACACAAAAAATGGGTACTTTTCATGATCAGTTATTATTAAAATCGCGTTCTAAATGTTTTTCAACTAAAAGAAAAAAACTTGTTAATTGATAAATGTAAAAGTCTGTAGATCTGTCGTTTATTTGATATTTGACAGAGGAAATGGAAAACTGGGCACAAACTCATTAATTTGACAAAATTACTATTCAACGTCCTCTAATGGCAGAACCAGTAGATGAGACATCACTGTTCCGAATGGTCATGTAAACTAATGTCAATCCAATATGTTGCTGCATTATGACTCTCAGCTGAATGCCATTACGAGGCTTCTTTGGGCCATTTTATGAAAAACGGACAAAAGTTTCTGCACGTGACATTTACATAAATGTCTATATCTATTAATTTATAAGTTGTTAAAATATAAACTATACATTAAAAATAACAGAAAAATCCTTTATTTTCATTTTAGCATAGTTGTTTTAATTCGGGAATACAATAGCAGTGTTAAAACAGCAGTAATATGCAGAAAGCAAGTCCCACACGTGATATAGATTGGCCTTTTAATAGGTTTTAAGGGACTGGTTACTCAGCTTCCGATTTCCCCTCGCTAATGTACAGTCTATTGGCATTTGATGTATTCGTATATTTAAAATATCTGTTCGGGAAATTAATATTTTTAACTTCTATTTTTTGTGTGCACTTCCTAAAAGATGTATCTTTTTTCCTTAGTTCTCAAAATATTTCTAAAGTATAGACTTCATTTTATACGAAGTGTTAAAATCTTACTCACAGTTCGCCCGCTTTTAACACAAAAAATATTAAATTCAGCACAGATGTTAGAAATATTTTGAAAACTATGAAAAAAAGAGACATCCTTTAAGAAGAGTACACAGAAAAAAGGTGTTAAAAATATGAAATTCCCGATAAGATATTTTAAATATACGAATGCATCAAAAGTCCATAGACTTAACATTGCGGAGAAGAATTCCGAAGCTGAGTGACCAGCCCCCTTAAAGTGTCCACATGTTAAACATCCTACCTATGTAAGCTGCCTCTTTTTAATAGGTTTAAAAATCTCCACATTTTAAATCCTAGACCTAAGTAATTTGTCCGTTTCAAGGCCATTCAGTGAAAAATAGACAAAATGTGATGCGCGTGACACTTACATAAATACCTATATCTATTAACTTATAGATTGTCAAAATATAAATTATACATTAAAATTAACAAAAAACCCCTAGATTTTCATATTAGCATAATTGTTTTAATTTGAGGATACAATAGCATTGTTAAAACCCCAGCAATATGTAGAAAAACTGCCCCACACGTGACATAGAATGGCCCCTGTGTCAAGTCACCATGACCAGTTTAGTCCTTTGAAACTCGTCAAAAAAAGTGACCTCTTTTTGTCAGTCTGACTAGGATACAACTTATCTTTCATCTCGCGCAACGACAATGATGACATTAATAGTTAGATCTTGGTCACGGTATTTGCCTATTTTGATTATATTCTGGTCAAGTTTATTATCCCATCAAAAACATCTCATGTAAAAAATAAGCCAAGTCGCCTGACTCTTTGACCGTAAAAAGTTCTGAGATCATGTGTAGAGCCAAGCTTAGCTTTCTTATTAAATCTGATATTTTAATTTACAAATTACATTACTCCTAGGCTTTACACCTTTAGTTAATGATTATTTTGTGACTTGGCAATTACGCAGCATGGGAAAGTTATTACGTAAGCACTTTACTTTGTTTTGAATTGGGATTACATTATTTGATTAAGGCTGAATATGAACGCGAGGGATGGAGGACGCCTGATGGGGGTCTTTGTAAAAGAGGGGTCTGGCTCGTATTCACGTTACATAGGAAGAAAATCCCCCAAAACTCGGACATCAAGCTTGACCAGTAGAGAGTTTTCGCATCCGGGCTTACAATGTAATGTAAAATTATTTCCATGTTACAAATACATATACGTTCAGTGTTCTTATAGAGACTATTTTATGCAATACTTTATAAATAAACGTTAATATTAAAATGTAAACAACAGCCTTTACATTCTCATGCTGCGTAATGGCCATGTCACAAAATAATCATTAACTAAAGGTGTAAAGCCTAGGAGTAATGTAATTTGTGAATTAAAATATCAGAGTTAATAAGAAAGCTAAGCTTGGCTCTACACATGATCTCAGAACTTTTTACGGTCAAAGAGGCAGGAGACTTGGCTTATTTTTTACATGAGATGTTTTTGATGGGATTTCACTTCTTTTTGTAAGAAGAAAGCGAAAGAAAGCTTTTCCAGTAGCGTCGATTTCAATTACACTATCCTTAACTTCATACTCTTTATAAGCTTCACGTGCATAAAATGGCTCCTGATTGCTTCGATGTTCCGCTTTTCCTAGAAAAGCGAATTTGTCATGTGCGCTACTGTTTGCAATCCATTCATTCAATTTTTCTAGTAACTGTATTAGTTTTTGTTTCAATTTATCAGCTGTTCAATAAAATTCCTCCAAAGTTAATTTCTATTGTGCAGAGTCTATTTTATAACTTTGTCTGTTTGCAATATATTTCCCATTTTTTTTAGTTACAGCTCTCGTAGTGTTTTCTAAAGGTTTCTATTAAACTGCAGCTTACCTCAAGACCTTTTTCGTCAGTAAGCCCCAACAATCATGTCGGGGTGTGAAACAATACAGCGCGCGACTGCTTCCCGACGAAATTTAGGGTGTATGTCGAAGACATCTTTTCTCAGTTATTATGAGCGCTGAATGTTGAAAGGTCAACTATATTAGTTTTTGTTTCAATTTATCAGCTGTTCAAAGTCCTTCAAAGTTAATTTCTATTGTGCAGAGTCCATTTTATAACTTTGTCTGTTTCCAGTCTATTTCCCATTTGTTTAGTTACAGCTCTCGTAATGTTTTCTAAAGTGTTTATTTTAAACTGCAGCTTACCTCAAAACATTTTTCGTCAGTAAGCTCCAATATTCATAGCAGGGTGTGCAACAGAACAGCGCGCGACTGCTTAGCGAGCTACGGCTTCCCATTTCAAGGTGTGAATCGCTGTAACTTTTTAATGTGTGTTTTTGTTTTCGAAGATGGTTTTGACGATAGAGGGCTCTAGCTTCTTGGAGCTGTTGAGAACGTGATTTCTCGGAACGATTAGGCCTTCCTCTTTTGACATCAATGGGTCTTCCAATTTTTTGCTGCAGCTGATTTCTCTCTGTCATAGGTATTCATTTGGAAAAATTATAGATTCTTGCTAGCTGTTAAGAAGAGGAAGTAGAACGTCAAAGTGACCTCCTAAGAAACTATCAGAAAAAAGTAAACGTTCCACTAAAGTTTGAGAATTATCACCAAATGATCCCCTGAAGGCCATTTTGATAGACCTCGAACGTATACGGATACAGTTTGGCGGCTACCAAGAACTCCGAGACCGACCCATAAGTAGTAGTATTCAGCATAAACTTCAATTACAGTTCGGTGTTAGGGGAAACATTTCCATGCTTATCACAAGTGTATGCTTGCAGCTAATCCAAGTGCGCAACCACATAATCAACTATAGCACATCTGATATCATACGACGAGGCTATGTTACCTAGCACAAAAAAGAAAATATAGAATGAAACAGACTCGAACCATCTCCAGATGTAGGAACTACCCGATGAGGACTTTCTTCGCTGTGATCAAAATATAACATTTCAGTTTTTTCCTTTCAAACTTTCTTCGATCAACAATGTTTTTCGTTGGAATATCATACAATTTCGAATAATTTGGAATTCTGTTATTTCCCTTTTTGATATGTAACACTTACAATCAAGTTATTTTTAGAAATGAGTAGGTAAAAGAATTTTACACTAAACATTCAAACCTTCATACTTTCGAATTTAAAGTAAATTGTAATTTTTTTTTTATTTAAATGATTTTAGTACACAGTAGACCGAGCATAGCTCGATAGTTTTTTTCAATATTTATTTTGTTTTAGTAAATGTAGAAAAGTGATAGATACTATCCGGAAAACATTAAAAAGTTGTGGAGAATATAGCGGAATTTTTGTTAATGCGTCTCCTCTTAAGACGTATCTCCGGTTAATACGGACAGTTTCATTTCCACATCATATTTTAATTAATGTTAAAGGCATCGTTTATTGCGGATTTCGGTTAGTGCGGATGAAAAATGGCCTCCCTTGGAAGTCCGCAACGGTTGTTCACTGAATATTTATCACTCGTTGTCTTAACACGGTTCAAAGACAGGGAAAAATGACGTCATAGTGGTGCAAAAGTGATGATGTTTAAGTTTTAAATATAAACATAATTGTTTTCTTTTAAATATAATGCCATTTTTTCTGGGGGAGATTTTGATTTTGACTTTACACAATTCCAAAACGTTAATTTGAGTACCTATAAAACATATTTAAATTGTACATCGAAGGGAGTTTGTATTGTGATTTATAAAAATAAACTTTTTTTTCTACGTATGTGATTATATGTTAGTCATATCCTGAGTGCTACCCTCCATGTTTTATAAAAATTAAATTTATTATTCTTCAACAATTGTTGTCTACGTCAATAGTTTGGCAGCAAATGTGAACTATTTTGGAAATATGAGGTAAGTTTGGCAGCAAAATTATCTTGCTTTTAAAACTGCTGCTAATTTTGCGTCATGGTCTATTGCCATTTCATCAAACGATAGCAATGTTTAAAACAATATGATAGTGATGTTAAATATAGCAAAAGTATAAGAGCAGCTATCTATCAAGAAATGTTAGCATATTTGCAGAATGTTTATAAAATATTTAAATTCACCAAATTATCATTTGGTAAAATAAATTAATTTTATTTGGGCGCTACTTGATTATCCCGTCGATCAATTTCGCCAAATTATACAAATTGCTGTATTTTTATTTTAAATAACGAAACAACAAATAAATTAATAAAACCTTAATGAAACTACAGGTAAAAAGTCGAATTAAAAATCATTTGATGACGTAACAAACACGTGTATGGTGTTTAATGTCAAGTGAATGCGACATTTGCGATCATCCATTATTGGCATTTAATCTTATAGTTTGGCGATAGTTTTTCGGTCGACGGGATAATCAAGTAGTACCTTTATTTGTTCTAGTCAATTAAAACGAATTTTACTGTATTCAGGACCCATCTATTTCGTGCTCGATTTAGTATAGTTGACAAACCGATGGTTTAGTTGACAAACTGCGTTTTATCATGCTGATAATCAGTGAGAGTATTGGCAATAATTCCGATTACGGAAAATAAAAGATTTTCGATTTTTTTTTTTCGAATTTTCCAAATTTTTTAATTTTTCCTTTTTTTGTATCCCAAATACTACCTTCTTACCAAATTTCAAGTTTCTAGGGCTACAGGATGTACCTCAGATTTTTGATGATCGGTGAGTCAGTCAGTGTCGAAAAAGCGAAACTTTGAGTTCATATATTTTCTGAACTAGAAAAGATAGAAACGCGGAAATTTTACCATTTGCTTCCGCTTGAAGAGTACTTCTAGAAAAACAAAGTTTCAAGTTCCTGGGAAATTCCAGCGAGGGGTTATAGGGCTGTCAAAAGTACCCTGAGTTGCTTCCAGAAAAGATGCTTACGGCTGTGCTTTCTCGACTTGGCAGGGGCACTGCCGTGCCCCCAGATAAAGAGTCCATACAATGAAAGATTTCATTACATTATTTTACTGTATCATTCTCCCATAATATGGTAATTTATTTCAGCAAATTAAATACGTAGAACAATATCTCGATTATAATTCAAAAGATGAAAGTTAGTATAACTTACAAAATTAGTATTATAGCCTTTCTCTTAAGGCGGTATTCAAAAAGATATTTTTCCACGCTCAATAACTCGAAATTTTCTGTCATATTTTCAGATTCATTTTTAAAATAAAAAACATGAAACTTGCTGACTTGACTTTTTGAAGAGATTTTTAAGCGACCTGCTTTTTTATTTTTCGTTCAATTAATTAGAACTTGATTTATAAACAATTATTTTCTCAGTACGACCATATTTTTCGTTTTCAACACTACCACTTTGGTTCAATTTGGTTCAAGATGCCTACTTTGACATCATTTTTTGAAATATATTCTGTCTCTATCAAAAAATCGACCAATACAGCACATTATATAGTTTCTGAATAAGAATTTGCCAATTGGATGCGTTTGAGAGCAAAAATGAAATTAAAAATAAGTCAGAAAAAATGCAGTTTGGATTTGAGTACACCCTGAATTGAAGAGCTGAATTTTACGAACAGTACAATTAACGAAAATGACTATAAGAAATAAACTGTAAGAAATCAGTGGTGTCCAGAACATTTGGAGCACCGACTTGTGCGGGACACCTTGGCAACACTAGGCCAAAGAGAGGCACAGGGCCTGATATTCTGTTGCCCTACCCTCCTTTTTCTTATAATTTTACAAAAAATTGAACATTTTCTATGCGTTAGAATATCTATATGGAAACATAAATGCTCATTTAGATAAACCTAGTTTCGTTTTTTATCTTATTCTAATCTAAAAGTAGAAAATATGGATTACTTTTTATCTAAAAGTAGAAAATATTGATTACTTTTTATCTAAATGTAGAAAATATTGATTACTTTTAATCTAAAATTTAAAACAAATGTTGATTATAGTGGCTAAAAATGTAAAAACAGAATTAAAATATCAGATTTAAGAAAATCGCAAACAAAAATTGGGAACCTCAAAACCAGGGCATAAATCTGATGCATCATGCTTTAATCAGAATCGCCATCTTAGCGATCGATCGTTATAATATTTGTAAAATATATTCTGTTTATTTTAATGCGAAGTAAGCTAGATTGTTTACAAGATTTTTCAGAATTTCCATCGTATAAAAGTAATGCGAATCCGGTAATCATGTGCCTATGTTCTCTGTCTCGAATACACCGCTATTCTTACGCTATTATTTTTTATTAAAAATTTTAAAGACGCGTATGTTTCTATTTTGATTATTTTAAGCACATATTTAAGTAACCAGTTAAAGAAAAGCACTAGTGAAGGATCATACTGAAATTAGTAATTTATTAATTCAACACAGCTTAGTTTAACATAATATGTGCTTTAAACAAAATTTTAATACAATTTATGAAAAAATATATGATGCGTCATTAATCTCTTAAAATTCTCTTTTTTCAGTTCGTCGCTAATAAGTAACTGCAAGAAAACCAAGTCACAAAAATGCGTAGAATATTTTATAGCTCTAATTTGAAAATAGGTCACCATTTCTGATGCTTCCATTTCAGGTAAATGAAATAGACGTTATAGTCCTTGACTTCCATAAATTATTTCATCTTCAAAGTTAAAAAGAATAACCGTGAACCGTTTTCTGGATTTTTCGTCGCATTTAAGAAATAAGGGGGCGCTTTATAATGAACTATGTGTATTTTAATGGAAATTCCTTGAAAGAAAACGTTTCAAGCGCAGACAAGTGTTTCACATTTTGTTCCTGAAGTACACTGTCTCATTATACAGCATTTATTTACGATTCTTGCATTAAGATTTTAAGTACAAGAACATTATAAAAATATGTATTATAATCACTTATAATAAAACAAACTAAGCAAAAAAATGCTATAAAAGTTATAAAATACCTTTATTTAGTTTAAGGTACGTTTCATTGCAAAAATGGCGACATTTTCAAAATCATTCTTGATAGAAATATTTTATATATATAACTTCATGTTATATAATATCATGTTAATATATAAAACTTCATGCATAGTGAAAATCAGCGCAAACACACAATAAAATGAAATTAGATAGTTGTGAGCGCGGATAAATTTTTACTATTCTTATTAAACCTGCATAGCATCTCTTTCCAAATTTTAGGTAACTCAAGGGACATTGAATCATTGCAAATATTCTCGCAGCGTACAAATACCTCTATTGATTCCCGAATAATGTATGGTAAATAAAACTTTAATGGATAGATTATTCTGCTATTTGTAAAATCGATCTGTAAAGGTTTTTACATATGAATGAAAATATTAGAAAATTTGATATATTTCATACTATTTATCCCTTCGGGATAGTAAAATGTATCTCTTCCTGAGAATGACCCAGCATTTTCCCGACTGAAAATGGCTTGGGTGGTATTGAGTAGCAGTAGAATTTGTAATTTGTTTGTAAATCCGTACAAAATTAGTCGAATATGAGGTGTTCAGAAGTCAATCCGACTAGCTCCATTTTAAGTAGCGTTTTTTTTTTAAAGGGACATTGAAAATTTTCTGTATATTTATACAGTGATAAAAAGGTTTCCTTGATTAAAAGAAAATGAATGAGTTCAATCAAAATATCCCGAGAAAAATATTATACAGATACAATATTTTTATAGTTACAATAACTTTAATTGTTTATACTGAGCATTTTCATTTGATGGAGTTAATCTATTTGTTCACTGAACGGCTCATATATAAGTAAGATGCGAAATTTAAGTTATGATATCGTAATTTTAGAACGTGCTTCAAAACCTATAGAGCATGCTTTTTTTTTACTATCTATTTTTTTTAAGTACTAGGGGGCTCGGCCCCCTACGAGCTGAGCTCGCCAACCCCCGTCCAGAAACCGCAGACTCTAAATGCACGCTAATTTGATCGGCTTTAAAAATATTTCGAAAGATTGAATTATAATTTAAAAAACAGTGGCGATCTCCCTATAAACGAATTTCTATTCATTTCTCTTTGATTGGGGAATTTTAACGCAAAATCCGCTGCGTTACTACTTGATTATCCCGTCGACCCATTTCGCCAAATTATATAAATCGCCAA
Organism: Maratus speciosus; assembly: GCA_963932465.1. Taxonomy (NCBI): domain Eukaryota; kingdom Metazoa; phylum Arthropoda; class Arachnida; order Araneae; family Salticidae; genus Maratus; species Maratus speciosus. The sequence continues at coordinate 59,258,327 of OZ010791.1, read as the reverse complement.
ACCACTCGCCAAATTATACAAATTGACATAATTTTTATTTTAAATAACGAAAGAACAAATAAATTAGTACAACATTAATAAAAATACAAATAAAACGTCGAAATAAAAATAACTTGATGACGTAGACACGTGTAACAACATTTCAAAATAAGCTAATATAAAAGGAATTAAGTAAACAGAGTCTTTGTATCCTGGTATTTTTTAACAAAGCGAAAAGAAAGTTCTTTTAAATGAGACATTTTAAATTAATCGTTTTTAATCTGACGTAATTTTTACCAAGCTATTCTTTCTCTATTAAATATTCACGTGAAAATACCAGTTGAAAAGTATCCTCTCAAAATATCAAATAAATGTCTAGCGCAATTTTTAAATTTAAACCGTTTTGCAATATTATTTTGCGTTCATTTTATGTAATAACTGTAATGTGACGTAAATATGACGTAATTTCTCCTATTTAATACTTCTAACGCATTTTAATAAATTTATTATTTTACAAATTCCTTTCTCTCTTAAAATTCACGTGTAATTATAGTTTTTATGACGTAATTTTTAATAAGTTCCTGCTTTTTGCACATAATTATTTAATTCTAATTCCAAATGGTTTTTTTTCTGTTTATAATAGTCACGTGTAAATAAATTTTTAATTTATTTACACGTATAAATATTTTTTTTTTTTTTAAGCAAACATTATTGCTTCCTCTGTTTATACAGTTGGCAACAGTTTAAATTAATATCACTTTCTAAAATCTATAAAAAATATCTCTAGAAATGCTGAAAATTTGAATTTAAAATAGAAATAAAACCTCAAAAAATGAGTCAAAATAAAAAAAATTAATGCAATCTGCACTCCGGCAAATTCTAACGCATAAAATGATCTAAAAATGATTACACTGCTATGTACAGTTTTTGCTGCTATAAAACTTTTTTAGTGGAACGATTTTGTCCAACTTTAGCATTAAATATCTCTTAAAATAATTCTTCGATTTGAAAACTGTCTGCTTCAGTGTGTTTATCAAACATTTCTGTATAAAACCACCGATTTTTATATTTTAGTATGCATTATTTTTCTTAATATTAACGAAGAAAGACCTCCAGTCACATAAAATTCAAAACCGGCGGCGGCGGCGGCGGTGACAGCGGTAGTTACTTTTTTTTAGAATAGAGAGATACAATAACTTTATAATATGTATAAATTAAATGTAGAAAATAATATATTGCTTTATAACTCCTTACAGCAGTTAATACGTTTTGAGTACAAAAATAAATGTTCGCACTATTAGTAACTTTGAAAAATGTCAAAATCAGGAAAAGTTAAACAATAAAAACAAAATCGTCAAGAAACAAGAACGAAAAATCATGCGTTCAGCATAGATTATGAAACACTTTCCATCACACTCGAACTACTGTAACAAAACTTCACAATTTATTAAGATGAAATATGATTTCTAAATAAACAAATTGGAAAATGCATAACGCATAATGCATTTAAAAACAAAATTTCTGTTATTACCACAATAGTCTGAATAATATCTATTTTTTTTTTGTACAACCCTGTATATGATCTATAGATTTGTATGTATGCTACATAGGATGATAAAGGTTAGTACAGTTAAACGCATAGCACAGTTGAAAATTTCAATGAATAAACGGAAATATATTTAATTCCCTGTATAAAATCTATAGAATACGCACACCGAGTAATGTTTAAAAAAAAAAGTTCAATTCAAAAACGCGTACTACAACTGAAAACGTCCTCCAGGAATTATTGTTCATAGGCTTCGATAGATCAATTATTGGTCAATTTCTTCTGTAGCCAAACTCTTTTGTGTGTCCCTGTAAATGAACGATAAATTCTATGCACGCCATTTTTTACAGTAAACACCATGTAGTACACCTCAGTGATACATATAAATTTCAGCACATTTTCAGTAATATTATTAAGTTATTCTTCAAGCGATTTTTCTCCCTAGACCGTAATATAACTGAATTCTTTTGAGTGCCCCTGTAAATGAATAAATGCTACACACTTTATTTTCAACGCCGAACATGTCATAGTGATACCCAATAACATTTATAAATTTCATGGCAATCGGACTATTATTTACTCGAGTTAGAGCACGGAAAGACGGCAGATAGATAAAGCGAAATCATAAACACTTTTCAACTACCGGGTGTCCTAAAAAGGACTGACTGATTTTAAAATTCAATAACTTGCAAACGGTGACAGATATTTAAAAAATTCTTACAGGAGAGTTATGCATGAGGTCAAAAGTTTTTTTACAGCGATTTTCGATTTTAGTTCGTATTACAAACAATAGATGGCGCTGCGATCACTCAATTTTCGGTACTTCGGGACCCACTCAATACATTTTAATCTCCTTTTTCCGCATGGAAGAAGAGAAAGGTAAAATAATCAAGCTTGTATTTAGTGTTTATTGCTTACAGCGCCATCTATTGTTTGTAATTCGAAATAAAATCGAAAATCACTGTAAAAAAACTTTTGACTTCATGCACAACCCTCCTGCAAGAATTTTTTAAATATCTGTCACCGTTTGCAAGTTATTGAATTTTAAAATCAGTCAGTCCTTTTTAGGACACCCGGTATGTTGGAAAGTGTTAAAAAAGATTTAATAGCCATTATGACAGCTTCAGTTCCGTTTTTGAAATGTTGCAAAAATTTAATAATGAAATGCTAATTCTTCGAGCAGGGTGGAAATTCTATTCCTTGGTTTAAATGAATTAATTTTAAAAACAGTAGATATCATAATTAAGGATCAACAGAAACATGTGTTTAAGGCTGAAACCAAATTTCGGTAATATTCCTAATTTCGGCCGAAAACGAAAACGAAAATTTCCAAAAAAAAATTAAATAATTATTACATACATAAATATACATAATTATTAATTAATTGTACATATTTATTAAATATATATGATTATTAATTTTACGTGTGGTCTAAGTTGGCTCTCTGTGCCTCTCACCAAAATTTTCATATGACATATGATGTAATTAATTAATCAACGACACAGAATGATTTTCTAATTATACGAATTTCATCTAATAAAAAAATATTTTAGGTACACATACCTCGATTTATCTTTTATAATGGATTTTGTAAATGATCATCGGTTATAGTAGAACTTTCTCAAAGAGTTTGGGAAACACTTCTGAGGTTTCAAACTAAAACTTTTCTATTGCCGTTAATTCTGCAGGTTTTAATGAGCATGTGGAAAGCGTCTTCAAAGTTCAGTCATATATCCATTGCTTGCTTTATAATTTGTACTCACGTCATGAGTCGGTCATGGCTGATAATTATAAATAGTGAAATTCACAGCAATAAAACAAGAGTGTCTCGTTTGAGCCGACACAGCTCAAATCAATGAGTAATATTAAAATTTTTCGAATGAAGAAACGAGATTTTTGGAATACAGATAGTTTCGGTCCGGCTGAATTTTTAGAAGCATTTTGACCGAAAACGAATTTTCAGCAAAACTTAGATTTTGGACCGAAAACGAAACCCAATTTTCGGTCGATCTGTAATCATGATATGGATTTTCTAATAACTTGCTTAAATTGCAAGCATTAAGCAATGATTCCCTATAAATGTCTTTTCCCTTGCTACCGCCGAGGGTAATAAATTTCTGCAAACCTGTGTGTGATATCCAAGTGGCTGTTTGCTACAGAAGGATTAGTTGCTAAGCCTACATAATACTTGATGCATAAAGTTATTAGAGTGATGCGTTACGTTTTACTACACTGTAACATGTAGTAGCATTATACCAACTCACTGCACGAATAAAATTTAAAATGTGGATTAGCTATCTAAGCATACATAATGCTTGAAGTATGAAGTGCTCTGTGTGCTGCTTAAGGTTTTACTACGTTTAATATTTACTAGCATTACACCTGCAAGGATAAAATTACAAATTTAATATTTTAAACGCAGGCTAAATTCCTTTTAGTAATTAGTTTTAAATTCTGTACAAATCTAAACGACTAGTAAATGTACTATACATAGTCGTAAAGTAAATAAATAATAGAAATAGTAAAATATATGAGTAAAATAAATAAATATCTGATACCGTGGCTAAAATAAAAATGAATAAAAATGTGTATAGGTTACGGTGAAAGCTCGAAATCCGCCATTTCGCGAAGTGGTCAACTTCTTTTTAAATTCATTGGCCAATTCGGGAATTGGTCGGTCAGTTCCGAAATGGCTAGAGTTTTTCGGTCAATTCGAGAAGCGGACAGAAACCGTCGGCCAGATACGAAATGGCTAGAGGAAGTCGGCCAGTTTACGAAATGGCTAGATGGAGTCGGCCAGTTTACGAAATCGCTAGGGGTGGCCGGTCAGTCTGCGATTTCGTCGGGCTTTGACCAGGATTCTTGGCCACTTCGCAAAAGGGCCAGATTTCGGACTTTGGAGGTAACATATATAAAAAAAATGGAACGAAAAAGAAATATCTGCTTCATTTCATCTGTTTCTTTATTAGTATTTTAATTACAGAATTAGCCTCTTTTTCGGTAAATTAAAAGAACTTAGAGATTTTATTTGCTTCTTGCCCTTTTTCAAACCACTTGCTGCATTTGCATGGCATACATATGTTGTATGCATATTTTTTTCATCGCATTCCAGCTCATTATTTTCTGAAATTTGAATCTCGGGTGTTTCTAGATTTTAACTATTTTGAAAAATTTCATCTTTACTCAACTGTTCATACTATTCCCATTCCCATGTCACAATTTATCCAATCTAAAATTTGGAAAAAGTCTTTCTAAACCTCGGATATACCAAGTCAACGAAACGAATTTGTATTTAGCATGTACAGGTGTTGTAGATGTACCAGGGTGAAAGAAAAACTCGATTAAAAAAAATATTTATGGGTCGGAGAGATAAGCGGTTTGCAGATAAATATTCTGCGTGGTGCGGGATTTGTATAACACCAAAATAATTTTTCAAAATATCGACAATAAAGGGCGCTACTGCAGACAATTCCATGAAATAATCCCATATTGTCCACACAACGCAAGATATATTTATACGCAAGATATCCATATTTGTACATTTTTGATATGTGCATAAACGATATTTAAGTCCTTCACTATTGTTCTATATATTTTTATGGGAAGACAAAAGATGCCATGTTATTTATAATTAATTTAAATTATATTAAAATACTCTAAATATTATTTATTTGCTGAAAAGCTCTTTTTATATATAGTCCTATTTGTACTATAGTGATGTATATATTTTTTAATCTTCAACACTAATCAAACATTATTTAAAATTAATTAAGTTTGCTTTATATATTTTTACATTTCATGTAGATAAAAAAAATTGTATTGAGCTTATTAAAGAAAATCTTCAAAAGAATATTGTTTTTCTTTAGAACTTGAAAATTCTGCATTATTATACGGGGTGTTTCTAAGTGAATATCGGGGTTTTAACGCTTGGTAGTATTTATTATATAAAACTTAAAATTATAATTAATGCATAAAATGAAATAACAACTGAAACAGTTTTACTTACAAGTGTTCAGTGTGAGCACCTTTCGTCACACGGCACACATTAAGTCGATAGCTCAGTTCTTCCAAACGTTGATTAGTGTTTGTGGGGTCATTGTTGCAACAGCTGCAATGGTCAGCTGGTAGTGAAGGCACATACACACGATCCTTTATGAACCCTCACAGGTAGAAATCACATGGTATCAGACCGGTTGAACGTCTGAACAGAACTTCTTTGTGAATCAACGTTTGGGAAGAACTTGAGCTATCGACTTGATGTGTGCCGTGTGACGAAAGGTACTCACATTGAACACTTGTAAGCTTGCAGGTAAAACTGTTTCGTTGCTCTTTTATTTTATGTATTAATTATAATTTTAAGTTTTATGCAATAAATACTACCAAGCGTTAAAACGCCGATATTCATTTAGAAACACCCCGAAATATTACGCTTCATATTTATCATATAGCTGATATGGATTATATTAATTTTGCTACATTTCTATGTTATTCTTCATTTGTTAAAGTACAATTTTAATTAACTTTTTCATATTATTAAGTAATATTGCGGTCCACGTAACGTAGCAAACATATGTTTGCGACCCTCTAGAAAAAAAGGTGGAATATGGCTGAATAGATTGTTTGTCAACCCAAAAGGGTGGTTAGCTAAGGGTAAAGTTCTTACACTTGCTTCGCAAAATTTCAGTAAATGCATCATAGCACGCAGCAGTTAATTTGTTGTGAATTGCATAAAAAGAGTTTTAAAACTTTAGAAACACCCGACTGATACTCTGCCAATAGCAACTTCAGAATAAGTGCGGATATAGTATGAACTGTTGGTCAGTCCAAAATGGCGATTAATTAAGGCTGAGTTGTCCCACCTACTTTGCAAAGTCTCATTAAATGCGCCATTCCAAGTAGCTTTTAAGTTTCAATTGGCAAATACATAATATTCAAAATTTCGAATTCTTCAGCTCAAACTTTGCTATTAGTAACTCAAGAATAAATGGTATAAAGTGAAATATTGGTCAACTCAAATTGTTGGATATCTCAGTGTAAATTTCTCGCACCTTCTTTGTGAAGTTTCATTAACCTGTTCGGCCCTGGCGTCCTTTTAATAGGAGAAAACTTTCAATGAGTATTATTTTATCTTAACAATTATTTTTGTTAATATAAGCATCTAATAGTGATAGCATACGTCTATACATTTATTACTATGACTTCATTTATATTTCATCATTTAGTAGTAATAATAATAACAATAATAAAAGTTTTTTTCATTATCGTTGACCGTTGACATTTCTTTTATTTCCAGCATATATTTCACTCTTTAAATTTAAACTAGGAAATAATTTTCCGAACTAATAATTTGTGATAAAATCTAAAAAACACTAGTAAGATTTTATGTTTCTTTAATCCTATTGTTGTACGATATTTTCTAAACATCTTCAAAAATTCTTCCTTATACTATTGCAATATGTCATTAATGTTCATCATACTATTGTCACTCTTTGAATTTATATTAGGGAATAATTTTTCGAACGAATAATTTGTTATAAAACCTAAAAAATACTAGTAAGTTTTATGTCTGTTTAATTCAGTTATAATACGATATTTTCTTAACGTCTTCAAAAATTCTTCCTTTAACTATTGTTGTATGACATTAAGGTTCAACAGACTATTGTCACTCTTTAAATTTATTCTAGGGAATAATTTTTTCGAACGAATAATTTGTGATGAAACCTAAAAAATACTAGTAAGTTTTATGTCTATATTTAATCCTGTTATAATACAATATTTTCTGAGCGCCTTCAAAAAAATTTTCTTAGACTATTGTCATATGACGTTAATGGTCATCAGACTATTGTCACTTTTTAAATTTATTCTAGGAAATAATTTTTCGAACGAATAATTTGTGATAAAACCTAAAAATACTAGTATGTTTTATGTCTGTTTAATCCTGTTATAATGCGATATTTTCTAAACGTCTTCAAAAATTCTTTCTTAGACTATATCCAAATGACATTGTTCATCAGACTATTGTCACTCTTTGAATTTATACTAGGGAATAATTTTCCGAAAGAAGAATTTGTGATAAAACTACTAAGTTACTAGTAAGTTTTTATGTCTGTTTAATTCTGTTGTAATACGATATATTTTCCAAACGTCTTCAAAAATTCTTCCTTAGACTATTGTCATATGAATATAACTACATTCGTTAGGATTCAGTCAATAACACATTCGTTAAATTTCAGTAAATCTTAACTTTTGCGATTTATATAGCTACTTTTAATTTTGTTAGCGTAAAGGTAATTTTTTCTCAAAATTGAAAGAAAATTCAAGGCCGAAAGAGCTAAATACACCATTCCAATTAGCAATTAAGTTGCGAATAAAACATATATAATTTCCGAAATTCAAAAATATTTGGTTCATACTTTGCTAATACACTATATGGCCAAAGGTGACCGGTTACTTGCGATTTTAGACGTTTTGTTAAATATCTAGAAAAATACATGAGGAATTAACCTGAAACTGCAAGTGTGTAAACAGTATAGTATAGGTCGTATATTTCCGCGAAGATTTTTTCCCGAAATCCCATAGGGGACCGTCAACAAATTGAAAAAACTAATATCTTTTGGATAACCCTGTAAAAAACAATGTAGCAAAAGCGTTCAAACTCGAGATTATTAATAACTGCCTTATTGTAATATACTGTGTTCATTTTTATGAGGATAGCATGTATGCTCGTATAGGAATTAAGGTTTTTATAAAAACAGCCCCAAATTTCGGCAAGCTTTTTGCTTATAATTTGCAGAGTTCTTAATATAAAAAAAAAGTTATTTTCAGAAAATATGACAAGCAATTTTGTACACAACACTTTGCAAACAGAATTAAAAAATAATAAAAAATGGTTGAAAAATGAGCAGTTTTACTAAAACATCTTTCACTGCGCATGCGCGAATGCAATCAAAATATAATGTGCATAATGTATTAGCTAAGTATATAGAGAGACTTTTGTGAACGTCTCAAAATCATAGCTTAAAAATTCTGAAAATATTCGTCGATAGAATAAACTTGAAATCCGTTGTTCCCAAAAACAAGCAAAAAGATCAGGGGTTGTAGTTGTATCCAAATAGAGTAGTACGTGTAATATTGTGTACGCTATCTTGGCACTAATCAACAGATATTTGATACAACCCCTGATCTTTTTGCTTGTTTTGGGGAACAACGGATTTCGAGCTTATTCTATCGACGATTATTTTCAGAATTTTCAAGCTATGATTTTGAGACTTTTACAAAAGTTGCTTTATATACTTAGCTGATACATTATGCACATTATATTTTGATTGCATTCGCGCATGCGCAGTGAAACATTTTTTAGTAAATTTGCTCATTTTTCATTCAATTTTTATTATTTCTTAATTCTGACTGCAGAGTATTGTGTATAATGTTGTTTGTCATATTTTCTGAAAAGAACTTTTTTTTATGCTAAGAACTCTGCAAATTATAAGCAAAAAACTTGGCGAAATTTGGGACTGTTTTTATAAAAACCTTAATTCTCCACGAGTACACATGCTATCCTCATAAAAGTGAACACAGTATATTACAATAAGCCACTTATTAATAATCTCGTGTTTGAACGCTTTTGCTACATTAGTTTTTGCAGGGTTATCCAAAAGATATTTGTTTTTTTTCAATTTGTTGACGGTCCCCTATGGAGTTTCGGGAAAAAATCTTCGCGGAAATATACAACCTATACTATACTGTTCACACACCTGCAGTTTCAGGTTAATTACTAATGTATTTTTCTAGATATTTAACAAAACGTCTAAAATCGCAAGTGACCGGTCACCTTTGGCCATATAGCGTAGTAGATTCAGAATAAATGTTGATATAATATGGATTCTCGCTTTACCCAAAATATCGAATAAAAGTATGCTAAGTTCTCCCACTTGCTTTGCAAACTTTAAGGCGATTCTCAAGTGCACTGCTCAACAAGCTCGAAACTTTCTGACGCATTTACTAACTCATTTTTAACGTAAAGATACAAAAGAGGTAAGGCTGACTATTGAAGCGATTTGAAATCGAAATGAGGTTTATTTATTTATTTATTTATTTTTTGATAAATAAAGTACTTATCAAGTGTCACATCGAGTTTGGGTTACGTGATAACTGGTTTTTCTCCGCTCTTTGACTGTTTTTTTTTTTCTCCTTCTGTCCGGAAGTTCGGTTCAAAACGTCAACTTTGACGGTATTTTCTGAAGGTTATTTTACGTTTTCCAAAAAAATGGAAAAGGTCTTTCGATTACAAAGCTTGTGAATAACAACACCTTCTAATTCCATGCGTTTCCGAACAAAAATGAATTAAAACTTCTGTCACAAAGCTGCCCTTTTGGATTTGAGAATAGCCTTAAATGCCCCATTCAAGGCAGTAGTTAAGTCATCAGTGGCATAAATATAATTTCCAAAATGTCAAAGCACGTTTCTCCTACTCCGCTAATTATAGCTTTAGAATAAATTCTGTTATAATATGAACTGTCAGTCAGTCACAGTATCCCGTTTCAAAAGCCATTATTCGATATATAGCCTCACTCTGTAATAAAATACTTTTTAAATCAGAGGCTTTCAATGCAAAAATAACCGCTTAAGAGAGTGTTGTCAAAATATGACAACAAATAACTTGCAGCCTGGGATTTTTCAAAATGTATATTAATGGGAAATTATCTGAATCAACTGAGATGCTTAAACACGTTGAATGCCAAGTCTATTTTGTCTGTCTTTCTGTTTGGGCCACGGAATAAGATTCCCGTTACACAATCTATAAGTGTCAGTCACCGATGACTGACGCGGTCTAAACGGAAAGCTCAGTGTCAGTCACCGCTGACTGACGTGTCGCTCAACGTGTTAAAAGAGACGTTATCTTTAATGTCATTACACAATAGAGTATTGCCTAAAATTTTTAAACGGTAAAGTTTTTTTACTTCGTCATACAATCAATTAAAACCTCCAATTCAGTAATTTGTACATTTTAGAATAATATGCATTCTAAAAATATTCTTTAAAAATATAATTTTATCAGCTGAATGTAAATAAAATATATATTTAGAAAAAAAGTAGTATAAAGAAATAATTTTCAACATGTAAAACTATTTATTTTTCTGCACAATTTCATTTCCATTTTCGTAGACATTTCCAGAAAAATATTGCATGCCATTTTTTCACAAGTTGCTGCTTTTATTTGGAATCCATACAATTTCCATCTAAAATACTACATAGCGTCATTCCTTCAAGATGAAATGCAAAGCCATACTCTTTAAAAAGGAGAACTGAATGGCAGACTGTAAATATTTTCCCGTTGCAGCACTATATATTATATTTTGTTGATGTTTGTGTTTCTTTTAGGATATATAACGCGCTAAAAAATTTAAAAAGAGAAAAAATATATCTGTAACCCAAGTAAAAGCACAACAGTTCCTTAAAAAACTTGTTATAAGATAAAAAATTTTAAAAACAAAATACAGACAGTTTAATTAGTTCAAAAGCACATACGAATCTTTAAAAACAAGTGGGTAAGTGGGATCACAGATCGCACAGGGTGTTTCGTTTAATATTCCTTTCAAAACACTTTATCCTTTTGCAAAATCTGTTAGTTTCACATTTCGCAACCAGGGGGCGCACTCTATTCCACACAAACCTCTATTCGAATGAAACTCCGTTTAACAACCTAGATATATTAGTCGAGGGAACAGGGCCCATAGCACCCGAGATAGGTAGGCGCCCCCTGGCGGTAAAAAAATGGAACTAAAATATGTAAGTCTATAGTGCATAATATGAAAGAGTGGTCAAAGGGGTGTCGGCAAAAGTTTAAAAAGTGCCCCCGGGTGAAAAGGGGAGGATAAAAGATTGCATAAAATACACAAGTTACAGAGGGTTAAATATAAGATTTTTTTCAAAATTTTATGATTTGTCGTTTGATCGCAAGTGTTTAGCTACAATTATGCAAAATTTCAAATCTTCAACTTAAATAGGGGCTGAGTTAGAAAAAAAAAAACTTAAAGTACACAAGTTAGAGCCCAGAGGGTTAAATATAAGATTTTTTTCGAAATTTTATGATTTTTCGTTTGATCGCGAGTGTTTAGCTATAATTTCTCAAAATTTCAAGTCTTCAACTTAATTAGGGGCTGAGTTAGAAAGAAAAGCTTAAAACACACAAGTTAGGGCCCAGAGTGTTAAATATAATATTTTTTCCAAATTTTAGGATTTGTCGTTGGATCGCAAATGTTTAGCTATAATTATGCAAAATTTCAAGTGTTCAGCTTAATTAGGGGCTGAGTTAGAAAAAAAAGCTTAAAATACACATGTTAGAGCCCAGACGGTTACATATAAGATTTTTTTCGAGATTTTATGATTTGTCGTTTGATCGCAAGTATTTAGCTATAATTTCGCAACATTTCAAGTCTTCAAGTTAATTAGGGGCTGAGTTAGAAAGAAAAGCTTAAAATACACAAGTTAGAGCCCAGAGGGTTAAATATAAGATTTTTCCGAAATTTTAGGATTTGTCGTTTGATGTGAGGAGTTCAACTATAAGTATGCAAAATTTCAAGTCTCTAACATATATAGTTTCTGAGAACGGGCTCTGTGACGGACAGACAGACAGACAGAGGAGCGAGACGAATAGGGTTTCGTCAGATGAACGAAACCCTAATAACATTCAAATTTGTTTAAAGTCCCTCATCAATAAGGTAAATAAACACTAATTCACGAGGGAAGACATAAATGAAATTTGCAATTGAAAGCATGTGTCACAACAGTTAAACATGGAGGCGGGTGTTTGCATCAGATTAGAATAGCATATTCAGTTGTAACTGAACTAGCCTCATTGAGTGGAGATTTCGCAAATATAGTAAGCTATGCCTCGAGGAAAATACGGATTTTGTATACAATGCAATGTTTTCAATTTTATTATCTTGGTCATCTCAAAATCTGCAAAATAATTGGTTTGTATGGCGTGGGCTACAATTTGAGAGTTTAAGTTTCTTGAATTAAAAGCATTCTGGTGTTCTTTTAACAGTATCTCCAATGTACGGCTAGTTTCTTCAATGTATATTGCGTCACATTGGTTACGTGGGACATCATAGATTTTTCCTTTCTACTTTAAACTAGAGTATTTGTATTTAAAATTACAGAGGAAGGCTTGTAAAGGTGTTTGTTTGATAAAAGTTAAAAATATACCGAATGGTTAAAAAAGATGCGAGATTTTTTCCCAATAGGTTTCTGTAATATTGTATGGACATGAATTGATTTGATAGTATTTCGCTGAAAAGGTGGAAGGGTCACTGTATAGTCATGCATAATTCCAGAAAAAAGTCTGTTACACTATCATGAAGGATATCCCTTATTCTTTAAAACATCAAAATTAATTTTTTTTGGTCAATCTCAAAGAGTCCGTCATTACTGCAACAGCAAAGGGCTCTAATTAGCAAACTTGTAATTACAGCGATCTTAGGAGATATGGGGCATTCTGATCTGAATTTCAGATATTCTCCGGAAGAGGTGTCTTCTCGATATACAGAAGTGCAGTTTCTATGATGGAAGGCGTGATCATTTCTTTTAATATGGATGTCGAAGAACTGTAAATAGTAATCAACTCCATGTTAGATGGTAATTTGTATCACCGGATTGACTGGGTTAGCTGTTTGTCAAATTGAAGGAAGATTATGGTCTTCAGAAATTACGATCACATCGTCAAGATAGCGTTGCCAAAGCTTGATAGTTGGTACTGATTTACAAATAATTTTATTCTCTATAAACTGCATTACCATCTCAGCAATAGTAACGAAGAGTGGCAAACCTACAGCTGCCACGTTAACTTGCTTAAAGGTCTTACCATTGAAAGTAAAACAATTTGACGTTATGCAGAATTCAAAGAACCTTTATCAATACTCGAATCAGAGATATTATCAGGCCAGAATTCTTTAATATTAGAAGATGCAAATCCTGATAATAACTCCGATTTGAATATTGATAAAGAAAGGCATAAATTCGGCACGTAGTAAAAGTATTTCTTAAAAACTATTTTTACTTTTTTACTTATTTTTAAATATTGTGACAAATAAACTTTAAAACAATCTATCATTGCTTGACTGTTTAAGGATGGACTATATATCTTTGTCGTTTAACAGCATACTCTCAGTAACAATCTGTAATCTTAAAATCTCTCTGTGAATATTCAATAATATATTTAGGTATCTGGCAGAAAACATATTAACCCTTAACTAACGAAGCCACCGTATTCGCGATTACGAGTTGTGATTTTCCCAAATGTGTTTTTTTGGTATTGGAAACCAGTATTTTTGCAATGAAAATTTTGTCGTATCTAATCTCAAAATTTCTGCAATTAAATAATGCAAAAAAAGTTCGTCTGAAAACGTTGTGCCAAAACAATAATAATTAGAAATAACACATTTGACACGAAAACGTTTGGATAATTTCCCGACCATTAATGGTAATTGCAGAAATTGGGTTTTCAAATTCGTTATGCATTTTCTAAATTGTATATTTAGGTATCTTTCACCTTAATAAACTATAAAGCTTTGTTAGAATATTCTGAATATGCTGAATAGTGTTTCGCAATCTACGATGGACGCATTCTTGTTTTAAAAAACTATCTTTACATACTTTTAGTAGTACTTACTTTTAAATATTGTGACAAATAAACTTTAAAACAATCTACCAATCATACTGTAACGTAACAGCATACTATAACGTATTGTGTTTTCAAATTCAGCTCCTGTGTAATCCGAGTCGATTTATTAACATCCATAACAATTTATTCACTTTTCACATTTACAATTACAATATAAACTCTACACACATCTTAAAATATACTTAAAATATATCAACTCTATAAGCGGCATAAACTCAATACTCCAACATGTACCGTAATTTCCGGAGTATAATCCGCTGATCCAACAATTCTGTTTTGACCCAGAAATTTTATTTAGTAATTAATGTGAAATATTTACCGCGATCTGATAAGTTATATTTTATTTTTAAAAATTTCTGGGTCGAAAAATGATTGTTTGATCCGTGGATTATACGCCGGAAATTGCGGTACATCTTTTACATTTCAACACAATCCACAGCGTATCTAATCCGCCACACTTTTTGAAACCCCGTCTTCATCTCACAACAGATCCGCTTGATTCATTTTAGACTTGCCACATAACATCTTCGTTTTCCTTTCGCATATCGAAAACCCTCTCCGATATGATAGTAAGGTTAATTAGTCTCTGGAATCTAGGCTGCGATTCCTGGACAAGAGTTGCTCTCGCAACTTACAGATCGGGATAGAATTCGGGATTCTTCGGTCATTGCAATACTCTCAGTTACAATATATAAACCTAAAGCTCTCTGTGAATATTCACTAATCTAATTATCTATCTGGCAGAAAACATATTAACACCCAGCTAACGCCGCCGCCGTATTCGTGACTATCAATTTTTATTGTCCTAATGTGTTGTTTCCGATTGGGCACCAATATTTTTATACAAATAATTTTGCTTAATATAATCTCAAAATTTGAGCAATTAAACAATAATAAAAAAAACTGTCAGAAAACGTTCTGACAAAACAATAATAATTGGAAGTAACAAATTTGGAAAAAAAATAATTAGTTATGTTATGGCGGTATTCGTTAGCTAAGAGCGAGATTCGTTAGCTGTCAATAAATCTAATTTCAACAGCATTAAAGAGGCTTTTAAATTGATTTGTAAGACAATGAATAACTAATCAATAAATTTAAAACGTCGTTTATATATACTGTCAAATAGTAGGAGAGCTGTTGAACATTTTTGAGAAGGTATTTGAGGCACCTTGAAAATTTGTGCAACACTTCTTTTGTAATGCCTGAATACAAAATCGAATGTCTGTCTGAAGGAGCGTGGCCCAAAAACTGTGCCAGACACGTGTCAAGTGCCATTTGGCACTTGACACGTGTCTGGCACAGTTTTTGTGCCGACTAAAGTGTCTGTCATTTTCAAAATATTTTTTTCTAAGCATAAATATTATTCTGCCTCAATCTCAGCGTGCCTCAAATACCTTTTTTGGGTAGTCAAAAAATGGCACTTGACACGTGTCTGACACAGTTTTTGGGCCGACTAAAGTGTCTGTCGTTTTCAAAATATTTTTTTCTAAGTATAAATATTATTCTGCCTCAATCTCAGCGTGCCTCAAATACCTTTTTTTTGGGGTAGTCAAAAAATGGCACTTGACACGTGTCTGGCACAGTTTTTGGGCCACGATCCTTCAGCCAGACATTCGATTTTGTATTCAGCCATTACAAAAGAAGTGTTGCACAAATTTTCAGGGTGCCTCAAATACCTTCCCTAAAATGTTTAACAGCTCTTGGACTAAAATTTTAAACTTTTGTTCAATATTTTTTAGACTCAGAATCTGTCAAAGAATGTAAAAATGTTACCTGGCGCATAATTACCAAGTTTCGTTTTATTCAAATCAACTAAAACCAGAAATTTTATTAAGTAAAAGAAATTATCAAACGACTCCATGTAAATAAGAACCATTTCATTAAGTATTTTTCTAGTTTAAATTTTGTTTATTTAACTTTAAAAAAAAAAATGTTGGAAGGTTGTCAGCTATGCCTATTTATAACATATTTTTTGCATTGTATCAATTTTTATTGCATTGTATTAATATTTTAAACAAGGAAATTAATGTATTTTTTACCAGGCTTCAAATTAGAAACATTTGGATGGTAATTAGACATTCACACAGACATTGTCCATTCACTCTCATTTTTTTTCCACCTAAGCCGATGCTTAATTATTTTGACTAATATTCTGATCAAACATAATGATCTTGGCTATTCATCTATTGATAATGACCCAAACGTTTAACTGCTTTTCTTATGCAATGAAATTTGTGCAAAAAAAAGAAAAAAAGGCATATGAATAATAAGAATATCATCGATTTCTGAGAATTTAATGTACTATTTTCTGATATCTTCATTAAATCATATGTTTACCAAATACGGAGTATCAATGTATGCAACTACCATTTAAGGCTGTTCTCAAATCCAAAAGGGCAACTTTATGACATAAGTTTTAATTTATTTTTGTTCGGAAATGCATGAAACTAGCAGGTGTTATTGTTCAGAAACTATGCCATCGAGCTGTTTTATCCGGTTTTTTTTGCAAACGCAATAGATATTTCAGAAAATAGTGTCAAAGTGGGCGGTTTAAACCAAATTTCCGCGCGAAAGGACAAAAAAAAATAAAGGATGAAAAATGTGTTTATCACGTGATCAAAATCGCTTATAACTCAATAGAGAATCTATTGATAAAAAAATGGAAAACACAGGTAGATTCCAGATCGCTTCCCTGATCAGGCTTTCTCTTTTTATATCTTTCCGTTAAAAAATGAATTTATAAATGTGTCAAAGCATTTTGCGCTTGTTGAGCAGAGCAGTTCAGAAGAGCCTTAAATTTTCAAACAAAGTCAACAGTTACAGATAACTTAGAAGATACTTTGATACAAATATCATCGATTTATTTTTTGTTTGTTTATATTTTGCCTTATATTTTGTTTGTTTATATTTACTTTAATTTACTTTTACATACTTTTATTTAGAATAATTTTCCGATTAAAAAATATTCATCTCATCTAATAACAAACTTTTGAACCAAAAGAAAAAAACTCGACTTCAACTACTTGATGTTTTTCCCTACAACAATCCTACAAACAAAATCGCATAAAAAAAGGAAGAAAATCGCCGGGTAGTGACTTTCTCGTCAAATGGACAGAGCTACGTCATTTGATGAAAATCGTTGAAAATGAAGTATTTTAAAGATGTTTATTTTATTTATTTATTTATTTTTAATTTCTAAAAAAGTATTGAACGAATTTTGATAAAATTTAAATAGGAGACGTTCGAGAGTATCTTCTTTCAATTAAAAAAAATTCACATGGATCGGTGTCGTAGTTTCGGAATAATCGGTGAACATACATAAAAAGAAGACGAGATATTGTAATTCTGTTGTAACGTCGGCTACTCGTGCAGCGACGGACACTTCGCATCCGGTTAACCCAGCGATTCGCAAGCAACTAACGTACACTATATGGTCATTCGTCACCGGACACTTTCAATTTTAGACATTTCGTTGAACATCTTCAACCTTTAAAGATAGCAACATTTTAAGAGTGAAGGGCGTCAGGCTAGTCGTTCCAGGTGGCTCAGATGGAAGAGCGTTGGTGCTCTGAACCAAAGAACCAGGTTTGAATCCTGACCTGGTTACTTTTTCACTCTGTTGGTTTTACGCCTTGTTAGCAATGTGAGTAAAAATTCACGTAATTAAATTTATATTTCTCAGACGTAAGTCATCGTTAATAATTATTATGAATATATATTATCGATTCTGGATTAATTTGGACTCTCGTTTCCCGCTGGATTGTGGTTCATGAAGTTCTTCCATCTTATTCTGCAGTTGCAGCCTTACTAACATTTAAGAGTGATGGGTCTGAGGCTAGGTGTGTTGTTTCAGATGGCTCAGATGGAAGAGCATTGGTGCTCTGAACAAAAGACCCAGGTTCGAACCCTATCCTAATTACTTTTTCACTCTGTTGATTTTACACCTTGTTGGCAGTGTGAATAAAAATTCATGCAATTAAATTTAGATTTCTCTAGCATAAATCATCGTTAAAAATTATTATATATGTATATATATATATATTATCGATACTGGATTGGACTTATATTTGCTGCAGGATTGTGGTTGATGAAGTTATTACATCTCATGATGCGGTTGCAGCCTTACCAACGTTTAAGAGTGACTGGACTGAGGCTAGGTGTGTCGTTTCAGATGGCTCAGATGGAAGAGCATTGGTACGCTGAACAAAAGACCCAGGTTCGAACCCTGGCCTGGATTCTGTTTCACTAAGTTGGTTTTACGCCTTGTTAACAATGTGCATAAAAATTCACGTAATTAAATTTAAAGATATACTTGACGGATTCTTCTGGAACTTCAGGATTATGAAGAATATGTTTTACCTCATATTTATGAATCACGATTTGATCAGGAGGTCAACAAAAAGATCGAAGAAAAATAATAATGTTTGGAATCACAATGTAACATCAAATGCACGAAATGATCTATCGGTATAGCATAAGAATATGTGGGTATTGTACAATATGCGAATTTATTTGTGCAAGAAGAGCATGTATATTCATGGAGATATAGCGATTTTTTTTAAGTTCATACAATTCTTGTATGTTATTTGTTTATATCATGCAGGGTTTTCAACCAAACTTAACTCCAGTTACAGAAAATTTCACAAAATGTAGTAGAAACAATATTGTGCAATTGGAATATAGATATATTATACATTTTGTGAAATATAAGCAATTGTATAATATCTTTTTTATCTGCGCATGCGAGAACGATAACAAAGAATGTTTTTCATGATTTAATAGTCAACTCCATGGAGCAAGTCATATAAAAAAGCCAGTCAAATATCGTGAAAATTCAGAAAGATATCGGCGATAGAGTGAGTTAATTTTTAGTTGCTCTCTGAAAGCAGCTGAATGATAAGGGATTTTCCACAAATTATCTTTTTTTTTTTTACTATTTATCTCTCCCTTTATTAAACTGTGAAGTTTTGTAACTGTATTTAGAAACTGTTGGAAAGGGTTTCCGAATCTATGCTGAACGTATGATTTTTCGTTCTTGTTATTCTTATATCACATGGATGAATACTGAAAGAATAATTGACTTTTATTGATTACTCATTAGTGTCCTGTAATTAATGTAAACTATTTCTGTAAACGTAAAAAACAAAATAAGAATAAAACAATTATAGGTCATTTCACTGCTTTTTCATTTACATAAAAAGTGTGCAAATGAAGCTGACTTTTCTATGTGATTGAATTAATTAAATGCAGTAAGTGAATGTGTTTTTTTTTTATATACCAAATGAAGAAATAAACCTGACGCTCATAATAAATTAATTACGTTAGAAACAACAGCAGAAAAATATTAATAACTCGGCAATGTGATTTAATTGGATTCTACTTATTTTTTAATTAGTTAACGCACATTGGATAAGCACTATTTTTTTATGCATTGCTATACAATGGATAACAGTGAAAGCCTGACTATGATAATTGCCTGATTTGTCTCTGGAATAAAAATTCTGTTATAACATTAAAATTTTATTAAACATGTCTAATATCAAGTATATTTAGATAATTCGTATTTATACAACAGTAAAATAATTAAGGTATCCGAGAAATATCTTTAAAGCGTTATTTTCATTCAAAAAATTGATTTTCCATATATTGACCATTAAATAAAGCGATAATTTTTAACTTTCTAAATAGTTTTAATTTTTTTTTATATCTTGCTTAGAGTTTGAGTTACAGGCAGTTTAATTTTTGTAATTAAATAAATCAAATCCAGGGATGAATTTTATTTTAATTTTTTTCTGAAAATCAGATTTTTAATAATATTACCGAAAATAAATGCATCTATTGTTATAAACCTTTGTTATTTTCTCACACTGTCAGATTATAATTTTTGATATGCACTCTTATTTTTGAATGTTTCGAACCATAAACTTAATTTTATTAAATATATCTTTTTCCTAAGAGGGGTTGAATAGTTTAAACATTTTTTGGGCCTCCTAGTTGATGTCAACTTTCTGCCTTGTTTAAGAGTAGCTCTGTTTCTAGAGGGCTATGAGAGAGAAGGCCAAGTGTAATCAAAACTACTTTAGAGTGTGAATAATTATAATTAAAGATGTAAAAGCGTTTAAGATAGTATTAAGAAGGTAAAATATAATTATAGTTAAAAAAGAGTGAAAAAATAAAAAAATGTTCCGTTGTTCAGAAATGTCAAGATGAAGAAAGAAAAGACCAGTATGGCACTTTTCAATGATAAATAGTACGTATTTGTTTTATATTAGTAACAACAGTATGGACATAAAAGTGAAAAATAAAGTATAAAAAATTTGTACTAGTTATTTATATGTTTATATATATATATATATATATATATATATATATATAAGATGTTTAAAATAAATGTATGTTAAACAAAATATATATATATGTATTGTTAAATTAAAAAACATATATAGTAATTATAATAAAAAAGGCTTAAAAAATAAATAAAAAATGTTCAATTGTTCAGAACAGTCGAGATAAAGAAAGAAAAGGCCAGCAGGGTGCTTTTCAATTATAGCCGTAAATTTTTTTATTATTATTGTTAGTAACAACAGTATGAATAGAAAATTGAAAAATAACGTATAATAATTTTAATATGTTTTTTTATATTTTTTAAGATGTTTAAAATAAATGTAAGTTAAACAAAAAAAAATATATTATTAAATTGAAATAAATATATAGTAATTATAATTAAAAGAAAGTTAAAAAAAATATATAATTAATGCTCAATTGAACAGTCGAGATGAAGAAAGAAAAAGTCAGTAGGGTACTTTTCAAAGATAGCCACGCATTTTTTTATTGTTAATAACAACAGTATGGATATAAAAGTGAAAAATAAAGTATAATAATTTTATATATTTATTTATATTTTTTTAATATTTTTTCAGATGTTTAAAATAAATGCATTTTAAACAAAAGAAAATGAAACAAAACTAAAAGCAAAGAAAACAACCGAAAGAAAATCAGGTAATATCTTCAATCAGTGTTGAAAAACGCGGTCTTTTCTTGTTGCTGAGGTTCGAGACAACGTAATCCGCCAGTTCAGCAGTAATCTCGATGGAGATATTATAGATATTTCTGTAAAAAAAAATTTAGAAATTTTTTTTGGCTTGTTCAATATAGCAGCAAATATTTAAATCATGTCTGATGGTGGTATCTGTTACAATTTCTGATTTTTCATAAATTTCTATTATAAATTTTAGACAGGTTTTACATACTATATTTGCATATGAAACCGCAGATCAGATATGCATAAGACATGATAGTTTACAGACTTCACATACCAATGTTTTATTGCGAATAGAGATTGCGGGATTTTTAAGGAGCGGTTCAACAGACTTGGAAGCTCTGGCGACCTTACCTCTTATGTTAAGGGTGTATTCCAATCCAAACTGCTTATTTTGTGATTTATTTTTAAACTCATTTTTGCTCTCAAATGCATCAAACTGGCAAATCCTCTTATTTAGAAACTACATAATGTGCCGTGCTTGTCGATTTTTTGATAAATGCAAAAAATATTGCAAAAAATGCTGTCAGAGTTGGCGTTTTGAACAGAATTTTCCGTAGCGGGAGATCTGGGAATGAAAAAAAAAAAAGTCATACTGGGAAAATAATTGTTTACACATCGAAATCTAATTAACTGAGAGAAAAATAAAAAACCACATGGCCTCTTATACATCTCTTCAAAAATCAGCTCAGAAAGTTTCATGTTTTTACTTTTAAAAATAAGTCTAAAAATGTCTCAGAAAATTTCGAGCTGTTGAGGGTGGAAAAATATTTTTTCGAATACACCCTTAAGAATACGTTTTAGGAAAGTAAGTATTTTATCGAGGTATCTGGTGTCAATTTTCCAAGAAAGGTATCGTTGTTAAGGTGATTCTTAAGTGCACTGCTCAACAATCCCGAAACTTTCTGACACATTTGCTAACTCATTTTTAAATGTGAAGATACAACATTGTAAGGGCTGATTATTGAAGCGATATGGAATCAAAATGAGTTTTCTTTTTCTTTACCTATTTATTTATTTGATAAATAAATTATTTATCAAGTTATAAATGATTTTGAGTCACGTGACAGCCAGTTTTTCTGCTCTCTTTGACTGTTTTTTCGCCTTTCGTCCGAAATTCGGTTCAAAACGCCAACTTTGACGGCATTTTCTAAAGATTTTTTACGTTTACAAAAAATGGAAAACGTCTTTCGATTACACGGTTTCTGAATAACAACACCCGCCAATTTCATACTTTTCTGAATAAAAATGAATTAAACCTTGTGTCATAAAGTTGTCCTTTTGGATTTGAGAACAGCCTTAAGTTTTAGTTGATTGCAATAGGATAAAGTTCTAAAAAAAGAAAATAGTAGCAGTTTTGGATTAATTAATTTTAAAGTGCCAAAATGTTGCACCAATTCCTGATCATGTCATGGTATCTGTGCAAGTTTCTGTATAAATAAGTTGGAAATTGTACGTCAAACGTGGCAAATGAGGTGCATTCGTACTAAAACTAGTTTTATAAATATTTTTTACACCGCATATTTTACTGAATGTATATTTTAGTGCACTTCATAAGTGCATATTAATTTCATTCTGTTCGAAGGGCTGTAACATCATTAAAATGCACTTGAAATATTTTTTTTTCCCAATGGCCGTCATGTAACGGAAAACTTTTGAATATCCCTGTCATTAAACTATACATCCGATTTTCACAAAATTTAAAATGACACGACAAAATTTTATAGCAATTATATATTTAAAATTTCAGACCATTCGGTTGCGTAGTCTTTGCTCTGTTATATGAGGACAGACAGACGGACCGAACGACGATTGTAGGTGCTACGTATTTATGTAATTACGAACGCACCTAAAAATAAGGATGGTGTGCATAGTCGTAAATAGTGTATTGTCCGCATATAAAGCAAGGTAAGTTAACACTGTACGAGATATATTGTTAAAAAATAAGTTGAAAATCATCGTGTAAGAATCGAATCCTGTTAGACGCCTGAAATGAGCATTTGTGTAGGTAAGGTGTTATTAATGCGGACGTAAAAGATACGATGGCCGAGTTAAGAGTGTATGACGTATATTTTAGGTGCTTATATGTGGGCATAAAATTACTAGATCTTCAAAGTATCAGTTTAATTATCATTTACCCAGATTCACACAATAAGCAATTTTATTACTTTAAATAGAGTATTAATAATTTACAACACTTTTTTCTCTACTGTAAAGTAACTGTTAACTGTTAAATAATTATGAAATATTCTTATATGTGCTGACCACAAAGGTTTAGGGGCATTTTGGAAAGTCAGATGAAAATAACATTTATTTTATAAGGATTTATTTTATAAGGTGTCATTTACTGTCGTTGTTTTGAAGCAAAAATAATCACCTTAAATAGAAGTGTAGGAAAAATCTCAAAAAGTCCAACGGTTTTGTTTTTACGACAATAAATAAATAAATAAATAAATAAATAGAGATTATCATAAGTGCAATCAGGAATGAAGATTTTTGAAATACAAACATGTTAAGATACGATGGAATGCCCAGTGAAATATTACAAAAATTATCCGTTTAAGAGAAAAAAATAATGACCTGAAATATTTTGCAATAGAGATCGACATTCGGTTTCAGACTGAATAACATTGGGAGTCATCATAATTTATAAAATTATCCAATTATGTTAAGAATGCATTCTGTGACTATAAAATAGTTTAAAAATACGATATGCAACAATTAATATTGTATTGCTTTTCTCCAAACTATCCAACCTAGAGTACTAGAAATGTTTTTAATGTGACCTTTAGCGTTAAAAGAACTCAAATAATGTAAGTAACGGTATAGCATACCAAAAAAGCCTTTATAAATTCCATGTCAAAAGAAAGGAAGTTAATTTATATCATGCAGAGAAAAGATTGGCGTGGGGAGGGGGATGAGATGGGAGAGGTTAAAGAAAGATACAGATAAAATAAAGTGATGGAAGGAAAATTCCACTCCAAATAATGTAAAGAATAATGTTAAGAAATGGAAGAGCATTAAATTATACATTGATGTTTTATTGCAACTTCGTTTATTGTACTATTTTCAAAAATAGTCACATATATATATATATTTATATATATATATATATATATATATATATATATATATATATATATATACATATAAATTGAAATATGCTTGATTGTGCTCATGCAACATACAGAGTAAAATATTATTCCAACGGATTCCAGTTATATTCCAACGGATTCCCTTGTTTAACCCGTTCGGTATTAATAGGATATGTCTTTGAATGAGTATTATTTTATCTTTAAAATTATTTTTTGTCATTATCTGTAAAGAATTTGTAGAAAGAAATTGCAGTAAAGATAATATATGTCTTTATATTTATTATTATGACTTCACTTATGTTTCAGCATTTAGTAATAATAATAATAAAAGTTTCTTTAACCCCTTCGACTCGTTACCCCAAGGCATCTTCAAATATATCGTAAATAACACTACCTAAACCTGCACCTTTGCTTCTCGGGAATACTTTCACGATATACAAACGCGTACGTTTTATAATGATTCTGATGTGACGTATAATATACCAATTTCCTCAGGTGGTCTTATAATTTCTTAACAGCCACCTTATTTGCGTTTTAAAAAAATTAGAAGATTTTAATAAAATGTAACTTAAATTTTAATGTAGCAATTATTACAGAAAACGTTCTACGATCAATTTTAAATACACACGCTAAAATTTTGCATATTGTGACTTCGTCTTCAGAATAGCACCAATTCATTAGTGGCCTTATAATTTCAACACACTGTATTTTTTGTAGAATCAAGAAATTGTTCAAAACATCAGCAAATATTTTCTCGGAGACGTTCTGTCGGCGAATAGATTGTGATTTTTCCTTATTCTTTTAGGTAGCTTTCATTACAAAAAGCTACCTATTGCAGCCGTTCGGAGGAAAGCGATTTCAAAAAATTTGGGTATATTTTCATCGATCATGACCCCCAGACCCCGAAACCACCCTCCGTTCAAAAGTTGATATATATATATATATATATATATATATATATATATCTGACATTTGTCATACTGTAACTCTCGAATTTATGAACCGATTTGGATGTAATTCGGTATGTACATAGTACATACCAATGTCTCGACCGAGTTCGTTGGCCAGCTTCATCCGCCATTTTGTTTCAAAATGGCGGCCATTTAAAATTTTAAAAAAAATTTAAATTTGAAATGTGGTATCAAAAAATTGAAAATGGAAAAATATTTTTTTCTTATGTATTTGACCTTTATACAAAGATTCTGGAGCAGTTTTTGTTTCGTCTATATCTTAAAAAATGGTGGAGTTATAGCATTTTGAATTTCTAGCGTGGCTGACATTTTGAAACGTCCTGAATTTTGTCACGCGATAAAAGGCGTATTTATGAACCGATATGGATGTAACTTCGTTTGTACATAGTACATACCAATGTCTCGACCGAGTTCGTTGGCCAGCTTCATCCGCCATCTTGTTTAAAAATGGCAGCCATTTAAATTTTTAAGAAAAATTTAAATTTGAAATGTGGTATCAAAAAATTGAAAACTGAAAAAATATTTTTTTCCTATGCATTTGACCTTGATACAAAGATTCGGAAGCAGTTTTTGTTTCGTCTATATCTTAAAAAATGGCTGAGTTATAGCATTTTGAATTTCTAGCGTGGGTGACATTTTGAAACGTCCTGATATTTGTCACGTGATAACAGGCGTATTTATGAACCGATTTGGATGTACCTCGGTGTGTACATAGTACATACAAATATCTCGACCGAGTTCGTTGGCCAGCTTCATCCGCCATCTTGTTTCAAAATAGCGGCCATTTAAAAAAAATTAAAAAAATTAAAATTTAAAATGAGATACCAAAAATTTGAAAAATGAAAAAGATTTTTTTTTTGTATGTGTTTGACCTTAATACAAAGATTCCGGAACAGTTTTTGTTTCGTCTATATCTAAAAAAATGGCTGAGTTATATCATTTTGAATTTATTTTGTGGCTGACATTTTAAAACGACCTGATTTTTGTCACGCGATAACAGGCGTATTTATGAACCGATTTGGATGTTACTTGGTCTGCACATAGTACATACCAATGTCTCGACCGAGTTCGTTGGCCAGCTTCATTCGCCATCTTGTTTCAAAAGGGTTGCCATTTTAAAAAAAAAATAAATTCAAAATTTAAAATGAGGTATTAAAAAATTGGAAAATGAAAAAGATTTTTTTTATGTATTTGGCCTTGATACAAAGATTCCGGGGCAGATTTTGTTTCTGAAAATTTGTTCTTTTGTTTATATCTTAAAAAATGGTTAAATTATAGCACTTTGAATTTCTAGTATGGCTAACATTTTGAAACGATCTTGTATTTGTCACGTGATAACACACGTATTCGCCTATTTCCATGTAAGAAGGTATGGGGATAGTATACATCAGCATCTCAGCCAAATATAAGTTACTTTAAATAAAAGCAGCTTGGATAAAGATGACTAATTTCGTGAAATTCTCATTCATAATGATTTAGTATTGATAAAAATTAGTATTGAATCTCCTATATTCGGTTTCCACTAAATTCAGCTTCGTGTGTTTGAATAATATAAGTTGGCTTTTTTAAAATAAGGAATTTGAAAGCTACCTCTTCCTCCCGGCACTGGCCGGAAGGACTTTTAATTTCTGTTCTCAGCCAGGAGACAAATCAATGACGATAAAAGAATTTTTATCAAAAGAAAAACGAAAAATAAAATACTGTAGACAGTATTCATCCTTATATAAGAGAAATTTGAAAATGATGCTAGACAACAAACATGCAACACGTCAATGATCTTTCTGTGCAAATAAGTTTGATGAAGAGAAATTACTTTTTATGCTGCTTATAAAGACAGATATAACTAGTCGGATGTACCAATCCCAAAACTTTCTACTATCTCATACATGTTAATACTTCAAAATTCGCTATCACACTGCCAAAATTAAATGGCAATCTATGCATCTCATGAGGATTCTAACGATATGAAATTCCGTGCATTAGTTCTTGAGATATGACTATAGCTGAAATCGTCTAAATTCAGCAAAATGCTGCCTACCAGCGCCACCTATTGGGTGATTTATACCAAATCCTAATCAGCAACAATTTATGTCAACGTCTGACTGAATCTGCAGTTTGGAGAAAATCCGTCAATTAGTTTTTGAGATAGAGCAATAGCGAAAATCGTGAAAATTTCTGCATAGCAGCGCCACCTATTGGGGGATTAACACCAAAACCTAATTAACAACAACTTGTGTCAACATACAACTAAATCTGAAGTTAGATGAAAATTGGTCCATTAGTTCTATTGATAGAGCTATTGAGGCAATCGTGGAAAAGGCAGCAGAGAAGCGCCACCTGTTGGGTGATTTACACCAACACCTAATCAGTAGCAAGTCATATCAAGGACTAACTTAATCTGAAGTTTGATGAAAATCCGTGCGCTAGTTCTTAAGATAGAGCTATTGGGGAAATCGTGTAAATCCTGCAAAATTCATCATAACAGCGCCACCTGTTGGGCGATTTACACCAAAACGTAATCATCATCAATTCATATCAAGGACTAACTAAATCTGAAGTTTGATCAAAATCCGTGCATTAGTTCTTGAGATAGAGCTATTGCGAAAATCGTGAAAAATGCAGCATTGCAGCGCCACCTATTGAGCTATTTACACCAAAAACTAATCAGCATCAATTTGTATTAGGCACTAACTGAATATCAAATTTTATTAAATTCCGTGCATTAGTTCTTGAGATAGAGCGCCCACAAAATTTGTGTCACATACACACAGACAGACAGACAGACAGACTCACAGAGTCACAGACAGACATTTTGTAAAAACATGTTTTTTGAAATCTCTGACCCCTAAAACGTGTAAATCCGTCGAAAACCGGAATTCGAAAATTTTCATGAATCCAATACTTTCTTCTTGTAAAGATAGAAGAAAGTAAAAATGAACTAACGATATATTTTATTTCAAAATAAGCAAAATAAAAGGCATCAGTACATTTTTCTCGATGAATAAAATGTGGGAAAATGAAAATTGGGAAAAATCAGAAAAGCAACAGATATGTTCCTGATTTTTTTTTTTTTTTTAACTTCTTGAATTTTTCATTTGAATGCAATAAAACATGCTTTCATCTTCGCCTATTTCTGCATTCTTTCTTTTTTTGCATAATAATAAACTTTTTATAAATTTGATAAAGAGAGAGTACTTTTATGCTAATTTTGAAGTAGATATAAAACTGAACTAACAATATATTTGATTTCAAAGTAAGAAAAATAAAATGCATCAGTACTTTCTTTTCCATGAATGAAATGTGGAAAATTTAAGATTGTGAAATATCAGAAAAGCAACAGAGATATGCTCCTGATAAAAAAAAAAAAAACAAAAAAAAACTTATTGGATTCTTTATTTGAATCTAATAAAGCATGCTGTAATGAAGTGTCTTAATTATGTGTCTTCACTTACTATAAATATACGGACGTTAGAGTTCTAACAAGAATCTTAAACACCTTTTTCAGTCTGAGAGAAATGCTGGTAGTAAGTGTCTCATAAAGTTCCACCATACTTCTCAGATAAGCCATTAATTTTACTTCAATCCACTCCATATGACAGTATAGTTCAAATTAGGTTTTTTTCTGGACATAATTACGAAAGTTTTGAAACTTGGTAATATTGTTTGGAAGGCTCTACTAATAAACATTCCAAAAGTCCTGATGAATGGGGGGGGGGGGGGGGGGGGGGTGAGCGCGAGTGGGGGAGGCAAAAGAAGGTACATTTTTTTACGGTTTTTTTTTTGTTAATATCTCGTAATCTATAAGTCCTATTGAAAAATTGCTAATACAAAAAATAAAGACAATTACAGGGTGTCCAGCGAATAAGACCATGATTTCAAAATTAAATATCTCAAAAACAAAGATCAATAGAATTATGTGGTAAACGGATTGTTTATTAGCTAAGTTGTAAAATGTTATACAGAAGTTTCAAAATTTAGTTGCAAAAACCGTTAACAGATCGCGCTGTAATCGCAATGCCTATAAATTGTGCTTCAATGTCCAGAGCACTAGTGTCTCATTCCTAGATGGTTCCCTATGGAAGAACGAAAATTGGGAAAGTCCACTTTTTCGTTGGGGGTGGTTATACATAACAATCGTTGTGGATGGTGGCTTCCTGTTACATGAGGTGGTGTGGAAGAAGGAATCAACAATACAGGATATTTGCAACACCTAAATAAAGTACGTTAAGAAATACATTATGGAAATTGACGCAGAATTGTTTTCGATGAATACACTCACCTTGTAAACAGTACCAATGTAGATGAATAAAATAGAAGGTGCTCAGTAAAAAGGTCAGTTGGCATACATTATAAAGAACATATTGTCATTAAGGTTCCACAAAATCAGTTTCTCTCAAATAAGAACAATAAGACAATGTTGATTCCCATTCTATCCTCTAATTTAAATGACAGAGGAGTCTCATGTCAGCAAAGTCCTAATTATGCCGACACTGTGACTGTTCAGATTGCTATAGATGCACTGAGTGAAAGTAACAACGTTACTGTTGTTGGACAGGATGTGAATATACTTGCTCTTCTCACAGCCTTAACCTCCTCAGAAAGAAAATATATGATTTCAGATACAGCTGTGGCAGGGAAATGAACTGTCTCCTGAGATTTGAGGTTGAAAACGTAAGCTCGTTCATATGTTAGTGCCTATCACAACCACCGATCTTGTTGCCCCTGAGGCAGTACTAAACCTCATCCAGTGTACAACTGGTTGTAGGCAAAAATGTGGATGTAGAAAAACGGGAATCACATTCACTGCCGCCGGCCACTACTGTCATAGAGACAGCTCAAACAGCCCACCACCTGTTGAGGAGGATGACCTAATGGAAATGGAACACAAATCAACATCTTTTGAAATTTCCCATTGAATCTGGGTTAATCAAAATTATCACGGACTTTAGTATATTGTTTATTCTTATATCATTGTATTTTACGCATTTTTCATTTTTGCATATTTTATGTTATCAAAAAATGCAATTTTTTGAAGTTATTGGGTACGACCGGAGAATACTCTACTTCTTTGGCGCGATTTCAAAAAATCGCCAAATCGGCTCGTTGGGAGTACAAGGATTACAAGGAGTTTAAACCAAGAGCAATCTCCTAAAAGAGAAATCCAAGGTTGCCAACTTTGGTGCATTTATCGCCAGGTTGGGGAGAAGTAGAGTATTCCGCGATTCATCCAGTTATTGTTCAGGATCCCATTCTCCTCACCACAACATTTATTAACGTTCGTTTAAGGAAGCTTAGATTAAGTAGGTGCAATGTAAGTTCCCCCGCTCTCTGGCACTGCTGTGACTTTTGGCAATTTTCTTCATATTTAAATGCGATTATCTCGTTAAGTATGACCTCAAGAGAAAAATGTTTGTAAACTTTTTTGTAGAGAATTTAATTGTCTTTATTTTTTGTATTAGCAATTTTTCAATAGGACTTATAGATTAGGAAATATTAACAAAAAAAACGAAAAAAGGTACCTTCTTTTGTCTCACCCCCCTCGCGCTCACCTCCATCCATCACGACTTTTAGTAAATTCATTAGTGGACTCACAAAAACAATATTACCAAGTTTCAAAACTTTCATAATTATGTCCCAAAATGGCCCAAAATCGGCCTAATTTGACCGGACTATTATACCGATCGTAACTTTTACGTATGCATTTTAATTTGACTCTATTAAATCCATAAATTCATATCACCCTGAAGTTCTTGGCTTCGACATTACATGAACGTTTATGAGCAAATAAATCCTTTAGGGTTTTAAAAACTCTCAAGGAGAATGCTTAAATAGACCGTCCGATGAGGCCACGTGGGGTTTCGCCATTTCTGAACTCGCGAAAGCAGTCGTTTTCTTCGCTGATTCCTCTAGCGTTGGTTTGTCCGGTAAACCTGAACGGGATCGTGCCAGACAAAATCTAGACGTACGTACTTCAGAAACAAATTTAAACTAGAGTACGGTACTGTACTCTTGACTTTCCCAGCTAACACAGAACCCACGGGCAGCAAAATATACCTGCCGACAAGACTTTATTTTTTTTTCTAAATTATTATATGAAATGTACAGTCGTGGAAAAAAAAACACCCCTTACTAACTCTGCAAAAAATTATCGTAGAAGAAAGTTACTGGTACCACACGATTGGTAATAAAGTCCACTTATAAATTATGCATATAAAATTTGCTTAGAGGGCCATCTACATATTAATACGAACCATAACATTCTACACCCTTCAATTAGCCTAAAAACAAATTTTTATGAAATTCGTACGATAAATTTCCGAGAAATTAATTATTTTAAAACGAGAGTACTTTAGGGGCTGTATCCAAATTGAAGTGCGGTACTAGATTGTTGACCGAGAGAGCTCCCTTCTTGATCAAAGCATCTTAAAACCCATTTTCGGCCAGTCCGCCATGTTTTCATACCTTTGGGTGCAGGAAAACGCAATGGTAAACCTACGAGTCAACCGCTAAAATCGGGTTTTTGGTGTTTTCCACTAAGATAGGACTTGAAAGACCGATTGCGTTTTAAT
This sequence comes from Maratus speciosus, assembly GCA_963932465.1. NCBI lineage: Eukaryota > Metazoa > Arthropoda > Arachnida > Araneae > Salticidae > Maratus > Maratus speciosus. The sequence goes on along the minus strand of OZ010791.1, from coordinate 59,226,443 downwards.
ATGGGAATCGAGCTTTAGCTAATTCTGGAATTTCAGCCCCAACTCGATGAGGTGGTTGTCTGTGCTGCTGACTCGCGGTCTATTGTTTATTTGTTTTGAAAATGACTCGGGAAGAGTTGAAACAGTCAAATACAACTATTTTACTGTTTTAAAAATTTTAATCTTACACCTTTTTACCAATTAGAAATAATATCACTTTTGATAGTTTGTGTGATTTTTTCATTTCCGCTGTAATCCAAAAATCAAATCAATTCAGAGGGGGAAAACACACCCAGTGTGATGGGCCAGGTTAGCGCAATGCCTTGATGTTCTTCTGAGCTTCATATAAGAACTATTGATTAATATTTTTCAAATTTTCTCATACGTGGTTATGCTTTAACCCATTTGTTCCTGAATTTTTGTTTTTTAAAATTTTTTGGTAAAATCACTTTAAAATGTTGAAAAATGAACTGGAAAATACTAAAAAAAATTATGCTAAAATATTTTTTTTATTTATTTGATAAAATATAAGCGTACCAAACATGGGAATATGCATAATTTTTTAATAGTATAATATGCCTAATTATATGTTTTGTCTAAATTTATATAAAATAAGCTTTTAAATTGTATATTATATACTATAATTAGTATTTTTATGAACTAAAAAATATATTCATTTCTTTGGGGGAGACTAATAACATTACAAGTATTAGTAATCATAAACTAAGAATAATCGTATCAGAGGGTTAAAAACAATTTGTTTCATAATCATCTTGAAAAGAACTTTACATAAATAACTGCCCCCTAAAAGGTTAATAAAAATATGTACCCATTTTGCTCCTAGCGCTCTATATTTTGTACGTTACAAAAATGTTCAAAAAATAGGCTTGAACATATAATTTCACAATTTAAAAAAATACTTATTTCAAAGAAGTCTACAAGCTAAGATTATGACTTATTTATTTGAATCCTTGGTAGAAAAAACACAAATAAATTTACATTTTACATTTCGCAATTTTGAAAAATGAAAAATCTATAAATTCTGAAAAAAAGTCTTCTTTTAAGCAAATAAATATCCATCCTATGCTGTCATCTTTCGATAACAGATAAAGACATTTATAAATAATTATTTCATACAATTTTCATGTTAAAGAAGAAGAAAATTATACAAATTTATTAAAATTCGAAGCGTCCCAAAAATGGGACGCTAGGCATAAATGGGTTAAGACGCAATGAATGTGCAAAGTAAAAAAAAATTACCAATTTTTAAAAATTAAAGAGAAAAAAATATAGAAGAAAAAATGGGTCAACAAGCCCCTGACTACCCTACTACAAAATGAATAACAAAGAAATAAAATAAACATTTAACCCTTAACCCCTTAACCTACAATGACGGGCATAGCCCGCGTACGATGACCGAACCAAATGTGAATTCTTCTTACCACTAAAATTTCACAGTAAACATAGCTTAATTTAATCGTCGAAATTCCATGATTAAACAAGGCGAAAATCTTTATTAAATTTTAGTGGTAACTATGGATTTGCCAAACCGTAGGTTAAATCCTAGGTTAAGGGGTTAAATGCTTGATTTTTCAAAAATCATTGTAATAATGTTTTTCGGCTTTCATTTTTTAAATAAATCATGGAAAAAATACTTTAAAAAATCATGTTTTGTTTTAAGTATGGTTTACGGCTAAAAAACAGTTTGTTACTAATCGGCAATACTGGTCTATAATTGAAAAAATAATTTTCCTTGATAAAATTCTATAATATTAAAGACGCAAGAATTTTAGGAACTATACTATGAAATAAATTTTACTTGCTCACTGCAGAACAGAATAGGGTATTTCGCAAGCTTCCAAACTAAACAAAAAGAACAAGTAGCAACAATTGAAAAAATAAATCTTTCTTTATTCTTAAACAGCACAAGTGTTGCCATCTATATGTTCAAAATCGATTTAATAATATTTTCAGAATGTACTTTATCGGCAACATTAGGCATTATAGCTTCAATATTATTCTAATAGCATTTTAGAGCCTAAATTGGGTATGTTGCCGAAAAGCAACACCCGGCATTTAAGTGCTAAATCAAAAGCTAAAACACTAAATGAAACGGTAAAAAAATAAGCGAAAGAGTTGTAAGAAAAACTTTTGTCTGAAACAAAAATAAAAAAGTAGAGGTCTTCGAAGACCAAGCGTAATCTCTTGAACTTATTAAAAATTACTAAATTTTAAAATTCCTCTTACTTAATCTATTTTATTTACTAAAGTTAATAAATCTTCTTCTAAATTAAAAATTGTAAAAAATTATTGATAATCGTGAATGAGTGATGGAAAAATTTATGATTTGATTGTTTTATCAATTGAAAACGATATTCTTTATTCAATTAATATTGACTAAGTAAGTGACTAAGTTTCACAGAAATAAATGTCTGTCGTGTCTTTTCCACAAAATTAAATTTCTTGCAATGTTATTATCAGAATTATTTTGGTGAAGGGAGATTGGATTAATTTTTCTTATCAAGTATGTGAGAGAAATTCTAGACCTCACTTATATGATTAATTAAATTTTTAAATCTTTAGAATCATATAGAAAATATTGATGGTTCTTTTTTAGTTAATGCTCGGCTACAGTACGACTTCTATAATGAACTCCAATCGAAATTAAATTTTGAAAGATTTGATAAAACGGAATTTTTTATGTTTGAAACTAAATTTGTGTTTTTATGTTAATGTTTTTAGAAATAATTATCCATACCTCTCAGACACTTCTTCAGACGATGATTTATGATTTTTTTTTTTTTTTTTTGTCATCTTCTTTGTTTCCATTGTAGGGTAAAGTATCCAGTGTTTGATAGCCACCCAGTGTTAGATAATTTTCAACAAAATTACTTATTATAAGGTTTACAGACCATGGGCCACATATTCTACATTCCACGTGATAGTTCATGCCTTTTCCTTCATATGAAACTAAATTTTGTTCTTATTCTTTCAGAAATTGTTTTGGAATAAAGTTGCTGAAAAGTTATTCTGGAGTTTTGCAGTCACCATAGTCAGTTGTTATAAGAAATCTGACAGGTAAATTTTGTTATATCTATTTTCATCCTTGACATTTTAATAACTGGGCAATAATGTGACATACTATTGTATAGATCTTTAATTCTTTTATCTTATGGTCCTAGTTTCTGCTTTCTAACCCTAACTGAAAGCAGAGAAGGCACTTTCAATTACTGGTTTAGAAAACTTTCAATTTATCTAGTGTTTGATAATTATTATGAAACATTAGTTTTTGAATTTTCCAGTGATTGAGACCTTTAATTTTACTGTTAAACTAAACGAATTTTGTAGCTGATAAAGTATTAAGACAGAATAACATAATTTTATGTTTTGTTTCTTGATAGGACTGCCAGGGATGTTTGCTCATAGAAAATTTTCGGAACTATTTTTCAATTGTTGTTATTAGAAAATTGTTGTTGGGTAATGAAAGTTTAGAAACTATCTTTAGTAACTATTTATTAAATATTTTCCGTATTTAAAAAAATTATATTTTTTATTGTTTACAATGAAAAATAATCATAAAAATGTTAACTGTACCTTCAGGCCTTTTTGTAATTTTGATATAAATTCAGAATTTTTTTAAGTTGAGCTGCAAACACCCCTGTCTTATGTCATACACTGCTGAACCCAATCCTTCAAGGCATCTTATTAGGTTTTATTTTTCCAGGATGCCACTTAAAAAGAAACCCAAATTTGGGTATAGATTTATGTGTATTAATTGTTTGAATAGTTAATAAACAGAAATATTTCTGAAAATAATCTTTTCTTGAAGTTCAATTTAACTGTGTAACCTAAATATAATGGTTATTTACTTTTTAAAGAGTTATTTTGAAAGAAACTCTGATAATTAACAGATATTAAAATGCCTATCAAACACTGGATACAGCATATCAAACACTTGGTATAGATTATCAAAAACTGGGTATATTGATGTGACATTTGTGATTTTGAATTTTTTTTTTACAAAAACATTTCATTTTTTTTTTTTTTTTTTTTTGTAACAAGTACAGTTTTGAAAAGAAAACAATCTAAGGGATATATTTCACCAATCCTTATTTTTCTAAGTTGGAGGGCAGAGTTACCATTAAATGTTGAAGTACAAATCCAAAATCCTTAGATTATCATACACTGGGTAGTTTACCCTAAGTAGTTTTCAGTTACATTCATTAATTATAGTTATTTTTTTTTTGTCATAGTTATTACTCTAGTTGGGCTTTTGTTACTAATATTTAGTATTTATTATAAATTGTCATGTTTTGAACTCGGCAGCTATATTGAGAATCTTACAGTTTTTTTGAATGACTAAAGCATAAATATAAACATTGCATAATCAAGAAAAACAAAAATAAAAGGAACAATATTTTTAAAACAGCTGTTAAAAGGGTGGACTAATAAGTGGGTTTCGGCCGTCCGTAGGAAAATTTTACATTAGGCTTACAGCTAGGAGCTACGGTTCTGATTTCCCTTTCCCCCTTTTATGTTAATGAGAAATATCAAACTAACAGCTTTTTTTTCGATGAATTTTTTTTAAATATTCCCATTTTTACTTTCTTCTATCTTTACAAGAAGAAAGTATTGGATTCATGAAAATTTTCGAATTCCGGTTTTCGACGGATTTACACGTTTTAGGGGTCAGAGATTCCAAAAAACATATTTTTACAAAATGTCTGTCTGTGAGTCTGTCTGTCTGTGTGTATGTGACACAAATTTTGTGGGCGCTCTGTCTCAAGAACTAATGCACGGAATTTAATAAAAATTCATATTCAGTGAGTCCCTAATACAAATTGATGCTGATTAGTTTTTGGTGTAAATCGCTCAACAGGTGGCGCTGCTATGCTACATTTTTCACGATTTTCGCAATACCTCTATCTCAAGAACTAATGCACGTATTTTGATCAAACTGCAGATTTAGTTAGTCCTTGATATGAATTGATGCTGATTACGTTTTGGTGTAAATCGCCCAACAGGTGGCGCTGTTATGATGAATTTTGTAGGATTTACACGATTTCCCCAATAGCTCTATCTTAAGAACTAACGCACGGATTTTCATCAAACTTCCGATTCAGTTAGTCCTTGATATGACTTGCTACTGATTATGTGTTGGTGTAAATCGCCCAGCAGGTGGCGCTTCTGTGCTGCCTTTTTCACGATTGCCTCAATAGCTCTATCTATAGAACTAATGGACGAATTTTCATCTAACTTCAGATTTAGTTGTATGTTGACACAAGTTGTTGTTAATTAGGTTTTGGTGTTAATCACCCAATAGGTGGCGCTGCTATGCAGGAATTTTCACGATTTTCGCTATAGCTCTATCTCAAAAACTAATTCACGGATTTTCTCCAAACTTCAGATTCAGTCAGACGCTGACATAAATTGTTGCTGATTAGGATTTGGTATAAATCATCTAATAGATGGCGCTGCTAGGCAGCATTTTGCTGGATTTAGACGATTTCAGCGATAGTCATATCTCAAGAACTAATGCACGGAATTTCATATCTTTAGAATCCTCATGAGATGCATAGATTGCCATTTAATTTTGGCAGTGTGATAGCGAATTTTGAAGTATTAACATGTATGAGATAGAAGAAAGTTTTGGGATTGGTACATCCGACTAGTTACACTTGAATTTGAATTTCAAAAGTTTTTTTATGAAATTTATTCAGAATGCTAGCAATCGGATTATTTTAATTGTTTCCGATAAAAGTGAAATAATGAAAAATATTCAGACACATGACTCTTTTTATTTGCAATTTATTTTCGGTAAAAAAAAAAAAAAAAACTTATGCACGTGTACTTCGATTCGTGTACTATTTTTATAAGCGAATAAAAATTCATATTTATTTCGATATCACGAGAATATTATATATAGGGTTTATTTCATCTTTATGCATTATGACTTTATTAGTTTTTTTCATTACAATTAAATGGAAAATATGTTTTCATTTGAATACCGGGTGTATCAAAAGTTCGTTACAACTTTAAAAACTCATAAAAAAGAAAGAAATTATGATAAAGGAGTGCGGTTTGCAAGAAAGGACTCACAAGGTAGTCGGTTTTTTTTAGTAGCAAAATAAAATTTAGTTAAAAAATCACATGTAGAGGGCGCTGACGACCCGAAACACAATGAACAGGACAACAATACGCTCCATTCAATTGTTCTTCCCATAACAAATGTTCAACATGACCCCCAGAATATTCTACAACACAACTGTTATCCTGTTGATTGTGTTTCGGGTCGTCAGCGCCCTCTACATGTGATTTTTTTAATATTTTTTTTTGCTGCTAAAAATCCCCGACTACCTTGTGAGCCCTTTTTTGCAAATCGCACTCCTTTATCATAATTTCTTCCTTTTTTATGAATTTTTAAAGTTGTGCCGAACCCTTGGCTCACCCAGTGTATTGTGTTTAAGCATAAAAGTACGTATATATAGTAGGTTTGAAAAGTTTTTGCCGGTGGCGTTATGCTTAGCTTGATATGTATTTTTACATTAATAAAAGTAAGTAGAAACAATTCATCGTTTAACAGTTTCAGAAATTGGATATTGAGCAAAAAGTATATCATCATCATCATTTGTATTTGAAGAAATCATTTGTCGTTTTAAAGATGTGATTTTTCTGCAATATAAACCTTTCAGTAGAAAATATTCACGTTGTTTGCTTATATGAAGTCTTATGAAAAGGAAACGCAGATCAACATTCCGTCATTTTCCAGTCATTTGGGGGTTATATAGTACTAGTAGTTTTATATATTTTACATATTAATAATCTTTGAAAAATAATACTCAATAGATCCTCTCACATATAATGCAATCATCAAATAATTAAAAAAAGTGTACTTTTCGGTTAGCCGGGTGCCAGTGTTATATATATACATATATATGTATATATACATATTATTTTAATTTGTTGTTTACGAAAATTATCTGTTTGAAGGGAAACAAATATATAAACAAGTGAGAGGTATTCCAATGGGGGGGGGGGGGGCAGTTGTAGCTCCATCCTTGCAGATATTTATCTGTTTACATATGAAGCTGGGTTTATTGTTGGAAAAAGACTTAAAGATATACAGATATATAGATGATGTTTTGGTGGTTGAGCTGAATAACAATAAAGAAATTTATCAATTTAAATGTTATCCAGACACTTTAAATTTAAAGAGTACTTCGGATAATCAAAGCACCGTCAACTACTTGGATGTTAAGTTGGAAATTATAAACGGAATTTTAGTATGTAGTATTTATGATAAAAGAAATTATTTTGATTTTGATACAAAAATATTTACTAAACTTTAATAGTAACGTGCATGTTTCAATTTTTAGAAATATATATTTAAATGCTTTAAATCGTATTGCAAATTTGTGTTCAAATGTTGATAAATTGGTTGGTGAAATTTTTAACCTTTACATAAACGCCATTAAACAAAATTACCCAATACATTTTCTGAATGATTTAACTCTCAATTTTATCAAGAAAAAAAGCTATCGAAATAAAACATTGGAATTGTTCGATGATGGTGATATATCGATACCTGATTCCTATCGAAAATAGCTTAGCAGTGAGGATATTCACGGACTTCATTTGACGGCTTTTGGGTTAGTTTGTGGTTTTCATTTTTTCAATTTCTATTTGTTTGGTCTTGGCAAGTGAGGGGTAATGTTGTGCACGTAAAACATGTTTAACCCCGCAGAGCAAGTCATAAGCCTTGCCACTTGTCTTCATATTTAGTTTTTTCTTAGTTACTCTTGGTTTTGTTAATTATTGTTTTATTTACAGTTTGTTAGATGTTTTTTTCGTGTACTAAATTATATGAATTTGGATTTTTCAATACATGTATGTATATATACATATATATTTACATATATGTATGTGTGTATATATACAATATGTGTATATGTATATATACGTATATTTACATATATGTATGTATATAAATATGTATATATTGTTAAAATATAGTTTTTGTTTTATGTTAATTCATATTTTGTCTCACGTGAACTTATGACATTATGCATTGATGAGTTGTTCATTGGTAACAGACAACTAAACTCGCTGTATCTGATAGAAAATGCAAGAGATGCAATGGCTGTTCTTTTATCCTTATTCATGTTATTAAAATTCATTTCGTAAGTTTCTTTTCTAAATAATGCGTTCCTTTCTTTCTTATTAATGTGTACTTAATTTAATTATCAATCGACTCAAAGCTATCATACTCTGCATATAAGAACACTAATAATTTTTAATAGGTTATGGGCTTCTTTTCAGCTCGTTTTGAATTGCGCTAGTTAGCTCAAGTCTGATTGATTAGAATTAGATATAGATAAATTAGGTTTTGCTCATAGCAAGTGAAGTAAAACATTAGTTTATTTTAGTAGAGAAGATTATCATTAAAATATTTTGAAATCGCATTAAAGTTTAAGAAGAAATGGATTTAACAAAACAAGTTAAGTTATTGACTGGTGTAGTAGACTGGCCAATATGGAAACGCAAGATTAGAGATTTACTTGATTATCATGAAGGAGCACTTGATGTTATAGAGGGTAAATTAAAGAAACCTGAACCATTAAGTAGCACTGCGGAAGATAGAGAAATCAAGGAACATAAAGTAAGTTCTGATTTGTATCGTAAAGCTAACAGTTACGTAAAATCCGTGATAGCAAGTACCGTAACTGATGTAGTTTATCAAAAGATTATGGATAAAGAAACAGCACTTGAAATGTGGGAAGCGTTAAAGCATCATTTTGAAGCAACGTCAAAAGATCAGTTATTTAAGATCTGTACAGAATTTTTCGCATTTAACTGGGCGTTAGGCGATGATGTTTCAACTCACATAGCTAAGTTAAGAACCATTTGGAGTGAATTAAATAACGGACTTAAAGATATTGGTGTAAATAAGTTACCTGATTTAATGTTAGTTTGTAAAGTATTGCAAATTTTACCGCGAAAATTTGAAACCTTTAAGTCTAGCTGGATGTTGTTGTCTAAAAACGAAGACAGAACATTTGATGAGTTAACAGAGCAACTTTGTATGTTTGAGAGAAATTTCATCAAAGTTGAAAACGGCGATATTGCTATTCAGGAAGCGCTAGCTGCTTCAAGATTAGAAAAACAGAATAAAGATAAAAATTCCAAATTTATCAAGAAGTCATATAGAGCTGACATTTGTAACTACTGTAACCGTAAAGGTCACTGGGTAAGAAATTGTAGAAAATGGATTTCCGATGGAAAACCAGCCAAAAAGTCGCCAAGTACTGATACTAAATATATAAAGAAAACCACTAGTGGTGCAGCGATGTCTATTTCTGTCGAAACGTATACTTCGGAAGCAGATTCAACAGCGTTTTGGATTGATAATGGAGCAACTCAACATATCACGAACTGTTCAGAGTACTTTACTGATTTCGCGCAATTTCTTAGTCCTTGCAGCATTAAGGCTGCTGGAAAGGAAAGATTGTCTGCAATTGGGAAAGGAACTATTCGTTTTAAATCTTTTGCTGGTGGAAAATGTCAAGAAATTCAGCTGAAGGATGTCTGGTATGTACCTGAAGTCAACAAAAATCTATTTTCAGTGTTAGCTGCTCAAGATAGAAATCAAGATAGTGAATTTCGATCGACAGCTACTGAATGTTGGTTAAAGATAAATGATCAAGTGGTACTATATGGAACACGCAATGTATCTGGATCTTTGTTTAAGGCAATAATTGAGCCAATCATGCCAAAGCAAATTTTAGAAATAAACAATACTGAGAAAAACGATTCTTTATTACAACTTTATCATGAAAGATGGGGTCATCAAGATAAATGTCACATCAAACAAAAGCTTGAAAAAGAGTTAGGAATCAAAGTTCAACTGGAAAATAAGTTATGTGAACCATGCATTTATGGAAAAGCACATCGCTTACCTTTTGGAAACAGAAAGAAAGCAACAGAACCAGGTGAACTTATTTCGGCCGATGTCTGTGGCCCGTTTCCTGAATCTTTTCAAAAGAAACGATATTTAGTTGTATTTAAAGATAGCTTCACAAAGTTTAGATATGGTTACATGATAAGAGAGAAGTCAGAAGTCAATACTATGTTAAAACATATGCTTGCTCATGCCAAAACTATGGGATACAAAATTAAAGAATTTTTGAGCGATAATGGTGGAGAATTCGACAATAAAGAAATTGAAGCAATTCTGCGTGAAGAAGGAATTACAAAAAGACCTACCGCACCTTTTACACCACAACAGAATGGATCAAGTGAAAGAGAGAACAGAACAATTGTAGAAATGGCAAGAACATTCAAATATTCGAATCCTGAAATTAGTTTTCCGGATGCAATGTGGGCCGAACTAGTATCTTCTGCGATATATATCCTAAACAGAACGGGAAAATCTTCAGTAGAGGGAGTTAGTCCTTATGAATTGTGGATCAAGAAGAAACCTAGGGTAAAGCATTTACGTGTAATAGGTTCTACATGTTATGCTCATATTCCTGTACAAAAGCGAAGAAAAATGGAGAAGAAAGCTATCAAAGGTTATCTTGTAGGCTACGATTCTGATGAGCGTTACAGAATTTGGATTAAAGAAGAAAACAGGATGATTTTTTCTAGAGATGTCATTTTTCATGAAAAATTGAATAAATGTGATAATTCAGTTCATTTACCATTCAACGACAATAAGCAAGAAAATACAAGTAATCTTTCTAATCAGGGAAAGTATGAAGATGAACAACTTGAAGAAGATGAAAAGCAAGATGATTTAAGTGACAACGATGTTGATAGTGATGAAGAAGTTAAACCATCACATGATATGCAATTGAGAGAACGTGACAAGATTCGAAAGCCTGCACGATTTGATGATTATATAATGGAAGCTGAGTCATTAATTTATGAAAATGAAAATCCTGAAACATACATAGAAGCAATCAACAGCAAAGAAAGTTCTAATTGGAAGAAAGCTATGGAAAATGAAATAAAATCTTTAAAAGAAAATGAGACCTGGGAATTAGTCAATTTACCAGAAGGTGCCAAAGCCATACCATGCAAATGGGTTTATAGAATCAAAACAAATCCAGATGGCAGTATTAACAAGTATAAAGCCAGGCTTGTTATAAAAGGTTATAGTCAACGTCAAGGCATTGATTATACTGAAACTTTTAGTCCAGTAGCAAAATTAGAAACAGTACGAGCCGTATTGAGTATAGCAGCAGAAGAAAAAATGTATTTATCACAATTTGATGTATCTACAGCATTTTTGTATGGAGAATTAGAAGAAACAATCTACATGCAACAACCAGAAGGATATGAGGACGGCACAAAGAGAGTATGCAAGCTCAAGCGAAGTTTGTATGGTTTAAAACAAGCTCCACGTTGTTGGAATAAGTGTTTTGGCCAATTTTTATTAAAACTTGATTTCAAAGTGAGTGATGCCGATCCATGTCTATACATTCGAGAGAAGAATGGCAAAAAGTTAATTATAGCATTGTACGTAGATGATGGATTAATTGCTGCAAATGATCAAGAAGAGTGCGAAATCTTCATTGAAAAGTTAAAAGCCAGATTCAAGATAGTTACTGGGAAAGCTTCTTGTTTTCTAGGGCTTGAAATTGAATATCAGAAAAACGGAGATATTACTATTAGTCAAAAAGGATATGCCAAGAAAATTCTTAAGAGATTTGGATTTGAAAATTGCAAGCCAGTAGCAACACCAATGTTAAAGGAATCAAGATCGCAAAATACTGAAGAATCTAAGAAAGTTATTTTTCCGTATAGACAAGCAGTTGGAGCTCTAATGTACCTAATGGTAGGAACGAGACCAGATCTAGCTTACAGCGTAGGAGTTTTATCAAGAACGCTAGAAAACCCATCTGCTGAAGATGTAGTGAGAGTAAAGAGAGTTTTTCGCTACGTATCAAAAACAAGAAATTTTGGTATTACTTATCGCGCAACAAATTCAAATAGAGTATTAAAGTGTTACAGTGATGCAGATTTTGGAGGATGCATAAAAACTGGAAGATCAACATCTGGGTCAGTGATAATATATGCTGGAGGTGCAATCTCATGGCGCAGTCAAAGACAAACCATCGTGGCTACTTCAACAACAGAGGCTGAAGTTATAGCAGCATCTGAAACAACTAAAGAAATTATTTGGCTCAGAAGATTGTATGAAGGAATAGTACAACTAAAAGAAATACCTATTCTTCAAGTAGACAATAGTGCAGCTGTAAAACTTGCCCATAATCCAGAATATCACAGGAGAACAAAACATATAGAAATAAAGCATTTCTTCGTTCGTGAGAAGGTGTTAGAAGGAAAGTTAGTTGTAGAGCAAATTTCAACTGAGAAACAGATTGCAGATATTATGACCAAGCCGTTAGCCAAAACTCGATTACTAATATTGTGTGATCAAATGGGATTATCAGGCTAAAGACTAAATATGTAATTAACAAGGGAAAGTGTTAAAATATAGTTTTTGTTTTATGTTAATTCATATTTTGTCTCACGTGAACTTATGACATTATGCATTGATGAGTTGTTCATTGGTAACAGACAACTAAACTCGCTGTATCTGATAGAAAATGCAAGAGATGCAATGGCTGTTCTTTTATCCTTATTCATGTTATTAAAATTCATTTCGTAAGTTTCTTTTCTAAATAATGCGTTCCTTTCTTTCTTATTAATGTGTACTTAATTTAATTATCAATCGACTCAAAGCTATCATACTCTGCATATAAGAACACTAATAATTTTTAATATATATAACACTGGCGCCCGGCTAACCGAAAAGTACAAAAAAAAATAGCAATAAACTAGAAAACAGGAATTCTGCTTTTTCAGAATTTAGTGTCGCCCCCGATGAAAAAAAATATATGTATATATAAATAGTACAAAACATACTTCAATTTTAAGATTTAAAGCACAAACTTTTATTTTATGTAAAATGGCGTCATTCGCATCCGCTTAAGAATTACACATTAACGATTCACTCTTAAACATCTACAGCATGCATAGGATGTCACTATCACAAAATAATACACAAATGCAGCAAAAAGATGCCGTCATTAAAGAAACTGGACAAAAAAAGGCTATCTAATGATTCATAGGTATTCATTTGTTTGTAACATTAATATAGACAATTTCAGTCGTGACGTCAGTCATGACGTTTTCGTTGAAAACTGACTCCAAACAAACGGTTGCTATGTTGTATTTTCTATTTTGTTAGTGTGTTGCAGCTATATTTTATATCTATATCTCACATTTAAGTGTTTTAATACTTGATATGTATTGGTAACATTTTCCACGATTTATATTTAAAAAGAAATGACGCATAGCAACCGTTTGTTTGGAGTCAGTTTCCAACCAAAACGTCATGACTGATGTCACACTGAAAGGGTCTGCAGATACTTAAAATTAAATATAGTTTATAATAGCTCCATGTTTATTATTAGTAGAAATTATTCGTTTTTATTTTTTTCAAAATAGCACGTATTTTAATTACATTTTCTTTCGGTTGTTATGAGAAAATGGCAACAAAAGGATATAATTGCTATTTTTCAACTATTTTCCCTTTACTTTCTATATAAATGGAGTACTTGAGTTGCTAAAATTAAACAAATGGTGATAAAAACTACAAAAAATTAATATTTCAAAAATAAATGGAGATACAGTTTTCAAACAAATTGCATTTAAAGGTACTTTTTTTTCCCCAATGCGGCGGTATAAACATTGGAAATGTGCGATGCTTAGAAATTAAAAAAATTACTATAGAGCATTTAATTGTACAATAATACATCTGCTTTGTTTATTGCTAGCGTCTGTAAGGTAACGTTATTTTTTGGAGACAAAATAAGCTGGGAGAAAGAAATAGCATACCGTTCCGGGGGCTAATAAATAAAACTGCGCGTTACAAGGATTTATTTATTTTACTATGATTTATGCTCTATGTTTCTTCACAGCGGCAACATGCACATTTCATTTATAGCCTTGGTGCACGTAATAAGAAGGCATCTCTATTTGCCTTTAATGTGTGAACTCAATCTCTAGAAAGCGCTGAAGTCTTGCCCAAAAATTCTGACCAATCGAGTAACTCTGCACCAAAATTGAAGCCTGACTCTGACCAGTTTGCTATTTGGGCAGGGTATAAATGTAAACAAAGATCGTACTTTCCGCGGTTTTCGGCGAATTGAGCAAGCCGTTCTTTATAACGTGGGTCACGGTATAGCATTTCTAAATTCACGTTATCTATCACATTCAAAATAAAAATCGATTTTCGAAATCCCATATTTATGAATTTAAAGTTGGCTTGAAATCAAACGTGAAGTTTCCAAATTTTGAAAGGTATATTTTATTTTTAAGTCATGTTTTAAGTTTTTAATAAAATGAATTGATAATTGAAATAAATGAATTTAATAAATCTGAATATTTAATTAGAATTATTTTAGTTTTTAAGATTTATTTATTACAATTATATAAAAAACCCAAAACCTGGAATTATTTGTGATTTTTTCAAACGTTAACTAAGAGTGGACATTACGGTACAGATGTCATATTCGCCCCATATTGGCGCGATTTTTTTCTGTCGCCAATATCATATAGGCAACAGGTACTTAACTTGCGCCAAAGTGTCGTTATTTTGCTTGATGTGGTAACCCGGATTATGTTGTTTATGCTGTTGATGTTTTCGCCAAATTGGCAACCGAAAAAAATCGCGCCAATATGGGGCGAATATGACATCTGTTCCGAAATTACTTTTACATTATTGAAATAAATGCATGTAATATTTTCTGGACAAAGATGTCATACACGCACCGGGGTACCTAATTGGCGTCGAAATGGCGTTATTTTGCCTGGCATTGTAAGCTGGCTATTGTTGTCTATTTATTAATAAATTGTTTATTTACTTTTATTATCTTTTTTAAAGTTATATAAATTGTTTTGTGCTATAGTTTTTAATTAAACTTTTTTTTTGTTTATTGTTATTTCCTTTATAAAATAATAGAAAATAATTTAAAAATATATATTTAACTGGTATTCGAAAACTAGGTTTTCGCTAAATTGGCATGAAAAAAATCGTGCCAAACCCGCTGCGTATATGATATCTGTGCCATATTATGTATTTATATATGTATCTCTCTATGTATAATTACGGTACTAGTTATCCCCTCGACCAATTTCGTCAACTTATATAAATCGCCAAACCACTCGCCAAATTATACAAATTGGCATAATTTTTCATTTTAAATAACGACAGAATAAATAAAGGTACTTTTCGGTTAGCCGGGCACCAGTGTTATATATACATATTTACATACATACATATATATACATATATACACATATTGTATATATACACACACATATATATATGTAAATATATATATATATATATATATATACATATATGTATGTATATAAATATGTATATATAACACTGGTGCCCGCCTAACCGAAAAGTACCCAAATAAATTAGTATAATATTAATAAAAATACAAATAAAACGTCGAAATAAAAATCACTTGATGACGTAAACACATGTTACTTGCTTAAAGTCGGATGAATGTGACACTTATGATCAACCATTATCAAGGCATATTTCTATAATCTGCTTATTTTTTTAACATATCTTATATGTAACATTTTTTAAATGAATATTTAAAAACGCTGTTTGGCACAGATGTCATATACGCCATTTTTTTCTGACGCCAATTAGGCGAAAACCTCGTTACTATACATCTATATCCGGGTTACCGTATCAAGCAAAATAACGACACTTCGGCGCTAGTTAAGTATTTGGTGCGTATATGACATTGGCGTCAGAAAACAATCGCGCCAATATGGGGCTTATATGACATCTGTGCCCCATGTTTTTCCGCAATCTTGAAAAATTTGGTATGAAACTAAAATGGTCTTTCGGCGCGATTTTGGATTCCTTCGCCAATCGTGCCAAGCAGAACAGGATACGGAACTCTTCCCAAAAGTGTTTTTCTTAAAAAAAATATTTTTACTTGTATGCTTATTTATTGACGATAATTATACTAATTCCATGTAAAAAATATTGTTTTCAGAAAAACTACTAAATGAGTGGTAAGCGAGGATCTTCTGGAGATAAGCGGAAGAAAATGACCAGCCGTAAAACGAGTGGCCGGCGCAGTGCTGGCAAAAGGAAGCAGCGTCCCATATTTCCTGTAGGAGACATACATCACGCATTTTGTGGAGACGAGCCCATCGAAAAAGTAGAAGCACAGGCGGCTCTTTTCCTGGCAGCTGCCGAAACCTACGTGGCACATGAGATCCTGGAATTGGCATGTAATCACGCGGTCTCCAGAGGGAGTAATGA
The DNA here is from genome assembly GCA_963932465.1 of Maratus speciosus. NCBI lineage: Eukaryota > Metazoa > Arthropoda > Arachnida > Araneae > Salticidae > Maratus > Maratus speciosus. Next base: position 59,210,092 of record OZ010791.1, on the reverse strand, counting down.
AATAACAGCTTCTGATTTTATCGCCGTAATACAGAATGATGAAGAGCTGACCCATATCTTTGGCGAGGACATCGAAAACGAACTGAACGAAATGAGAGAGAGAAAAGAAGCCAAGGAGAAGAAAGCTAAAGAAGCCCAGGAGAAGAAGCAAAAGCGTAAAAAGGTCAAAGCAAAATCTCCTGAAAGTGGAAAAGCAGAGTGAGATTTCTTTGTTTGATGCCCAAAATTCCATTTTGTAACTATTGACAAAATTAAAGAGACTGAATTCATAAATTAGTTTTATTTTTAAAAGGAATACTCTAGTTATAAATAATGCTATTGTAGTTGTTCGGCGGGGGGGAATTCATCATTTTACTAGCCACTGGCAAGTTTATTTTCTCACAGTGGATTTTTAGGCAGTCTTTACAAAAACTGCAGGTTATAGAAGATACGACAAAAAATTTTAGCCCCCCCCCCCCACCCCCCCCACCCACACACACACACCCGATATGCTATTTCTTTCGGTCAGCAATTAAAGTGTCATCTCTAAAAAATAATGTTCTGTTACATAAGCCAGCCTTAAAACGAAGCAGATGTATCATTGCACGGTTAAATACTGATAATATCTACTGCAATTTTTTTAACTTCTAAGCATCGCACATTTTCAAATTTTACACCTTCGTATAGGGTAAAAAATACTTTTAACTTCAATTTGTTTGAAAACTGCATCTCAATTTATTTTTGAGAAATTAAGGTTTTTGTAGTTTTTAATGACATTTCTCTAATGGTGGCAACTGGAGTACTCCATTTCTGTAGAAAGTGCAGGAAAAATAGTTGGAAAACAGTAGATTACTATATCTTTTTGTTGACATTTTCTCATAATAGCTGAAAAAAATTGTAATTAAAATACGTGCTAATTTGAAAATATATAAATGAATCTCTCTATTCTAAAAAAAAGTAACTACCGCTGTCACCGCCGCCGCCGGTTTTGAATTTTTTGTGACCGGAGGTCTTTCTTTGTTAATATTAAGAAAAATAATGCATACAAAAATATGAAAATCGGTAGTATGATACAGAAATGATTGATAAACACGCTGATGCAGACAGTTTTCAAATCGAAGAAATATTTTAAGAGATATTTAATGCTAAAGTTGGACAAAATCGTTCCACTAAAAAAGTTTTATAGGAGCAAAAACTATTCATGGGAATTTAATCATTTTTAGATCATTTTATACGTTTGAAATTCCCGGTGTGCAGACTGTTTTCCTTTTTTTAATTTGACTAATTTTTTGAGGTTTTATTTCTATTTTAAATTCAAATTTTCAGCATTTCTAGAGATATTTTTTACAGATTTTAGAAAGTGATATTAATTTAAACTGTTGCCAACTGTATAAACAGCGAAAAATTATTGTTTGCTTAAAAAATATATATATGCTAATTATTACGCATAATTAATATTATACGTGTAAATAAATTAAAAATTTATTTACACGTGACTATTATAAACAGAAAAAAAATTTGGAATTAGAATTAAATAATTATGTACAAAAAGCAGGAACTTATTAAAAATTACGTCATAAAAACTATAATTACACCTGAATTTTAAGAGAGAAAAGAATTTGTAAAATAATAAATTTATTAACATGCGTTAGAAGTCTTAAATAGGAGAAATTACGTCATATTTACGTCACATTACAGTTATTACATAAAATGAACACAAAATAATATTGCAAAACGGTTTATATTTAGAAATTGCGCTAGACATTTATTTGATATTTTGAAAGGATACTTTTCAACTATTTTTATTAGGAAAGTGCAAATAATATTTCATTTCTAACACAAGTATTTTCAGGTGGATATTAAAAAGAGAAAGAATAGTTTGATCAAAAGTACGTCAGATTAAAAACGATTAATTTAAAATGTCTTATTTAAAAGAGCTTTCTTTTCGCTTTGTTAAAAAATACCGGGAGACAAAGACTCTGTTTACTTAATTCCTTTTATATTAGCTTATTTTGAAACGTTAACTTATTTTACTTAATCAAAGACGAAAACAGCGATTGGCATATGTATTTTTGGTACTACTTAGTTATCCCGTCGACCAAAAATCTATCATTCGCCAAACTATAAGATTAAATACCAATAATGGTTGATCGTAAATGTCACATTCACTTGACTTTAAGCAAGTTACACGTGTCTACGTCATAAAGTTATTTTTATTTCGACGTTTTATTTGTATTTTTATTAATGTTGCACTAATTTATTTGTTCTTTCGTTATTTAAAATAAAAATGATGACAATTTGTATAATTTGGAGAGTGCTTTGGCGATTTATAAAATTTGGCGAAATTGGTCGACGGGTTAATCAAGTAGTACCGCAGCGGATTTGGCCTTAAAATTCCCCAGTCAAAGAGAAATGAATAGAAATCCGTTTATAGGGAGATCGCCACTGTTTTTTAAATTATAATTCAATCTTCCGAAATCTTTTTAAATCCAATCAAATTAGCGTACTTTTAGAGTCTGCGGTGTCTGAACGGGGGTTGACGGGCGTAGCTCGTAGGGGGCAGAGCCCCCTAGTGACATAAAATATACAATATGAACTTTAAAAAACTAGCTGTTTTCCTTGGAAGGTGACTAAAATAATAAAAGAGATGTTACAAGTTAAAAACATACGTGTTATTTAAAACTTCTTAGTACTTTCGGGCTGTATTTCCCAAACCCATCATCAGAGAATATTTTAAAAACTAATTGCTGTTTATTTACACGAATTTAATTTGAAGAAATATTTACAGAACCAAAAATTGTTTTAATATTATGTTAAAATCAAGCAATATCGAGCTGCTGTAGGTGATCCCCCCCCCCCTTTAAATAGCGCTTAAAATAATTCTTCTGTATTTAAAAATTGTAAACTACCTTTCATGTTTTCATTCGCAATAGTTTTTTTAAGCGCTGAGAAAATGAAAAGATCACCCTAAATCCAATTACGGCTGAAGCAGCAGCATTATTTACTTTTTTTGAGAGCATCGAGAAAAAAAATCTATACTTGAATTATTTTAATGTTTAGCACTAAAACTGCCGGCAATTTTACTCATGTTTTATAAAAAGTATTTCTCACCAGAATTTTCATTTAAAAGTATTTAACTTATTTAATTAGCCTATTTTTCTGATGCATATATTTAGCATATCTTGGGATGAAATTTCTAGTTTGAATCGACTATTACGAATTTCGCATGGGTCGATATGACCCCTCATGGAGGTTCTAGTGTTAAGTTTTCATATTTATTCTTTTAAGCTCCGATCCTGCAGAGTAACATTTCATGAAGTTTTACTGAAGATTTTCATATTAATTTCGATTCTTCCATATTTAAATGCTCTTTATTTAGATTTACCAGTTATATATTTCACACTTTCCCACGTAGTTGAAAAGTTTTCATGAATTCGGTCTGTCTGGCTGACTGTCTGTCCATCTGTCTGCCCGTGCTCTAAATATAGTCCGTGCTTGCTTAAATATAGTCTGGTTGACAAGATATTCGTGTTTACTATGATATGTTCGGTGTAAAAAAATAAGTGCTTAGCAATTACGGTTCATTTACAGAGACACTTAAAAGAATTCCGTTACATTACGGCTTATGAGAAAACATCGTTTGTAGTGTATTTTAATGATGTGACCCTATTTTAAACATATTATTATTGATGTATATCACTGACGTGTACTGCAAGGTTCTTATTATAGAACGTGGTGAGCATAGAATTTGTCGTTCATTTACAGGGACACATAAAAGAATTTGCCTACAGAATGAACAATAATTGGGCAATTAAAGCCAACGAACTATAATTTCTGGAAGTGCGTTTTCAATTGTGGTAAATTTTAGTTTTTATGTTAAGTATAAATTCAATTGATCATATGCGGGTTTCCACAAAAGTTTTCAACAACAACCGTTTATTGACTGAAATTGCTGAATGGAAATTTTCAACTGTGCTATGCATTTAAATTTTAGCGTACTAATGTAGTATACATACATATCTATAGATCATATACAGGGCTGAACGAAAAAAGCGTATATTTTTCCGGACTATTCATGGCTATAGTAGAAATTGGTTTTTCAAGTGCATTATGCGTTTTCCAAATTGTTCTTTTAGACATCGTCTTTCCCCTTGGTAAACTATGAAGTTTTGGTACAGTATTCTGAATGTGTTGAAAAGCGTTTCATAACCCATGCCGTACGCATGATTTTTCGCTATTATTTTCTCTACATTACCTTTTACAATGCAGTATATATATATATATATATATATATATATATATATATTTGTATTTTAAAACCGGAAAGTTATATATTGCTTCAACTTTTTCAGATTTGTAATTATCAGTTGGGACATGTAATAAATGACAAATAACAATTTCTGAAATTTAAATTACAAAAAGAAATTATGTAATATTAACCCTTTATCTACTGACGGTACTTGTAAGTACCATTAAAATAACTTGTTATAAAATTCCTTTAATGCATCGAATAGCAGTGATATAGTTTAGAATGAGTTATAGATGCATTACTTTATCTATTTTCCAAAAGCCTTATGGGTTACACAAAACAAAAACATTTTTAAAAGGATGATTTCTTTTGCCTTTTCACCTTTTCAGCTTTCTTGGCGTTGGGGTGATGAAATTTTTTCAATTCGGAAATATTTCTATTGTAAGAACATTATATTGGCACATTTCCTAATTCTATAAAATACTAAGAAAAATATTTAAAGTAAAAGATTTAAGTGGGGTTATAAATAGTGCACAAAATCCCTATAAATTCAAATTTAATGAATCCTTCCAAATCCTTCAATCCTTCTAAAATTTATTAAATAATTATGTAAATCTTCTAATGTAGTTTCCAAAATTCACGTAAAATGTTTTAGAAGATAAAATTTTCATGAATTCATAATTCATTACATAAAGGGCTAAATAATTAAGCCAACCTCTCTGGAAATTCTAAGGTGTGTATACACTTATCCTATTAGATCCAATGTCCTGGTATTCCTCAGTTTTCCTTCGTCCCCTTGGAACAGCAAATTAATACGAATCCCCCAATAACTTGCCTAAATCTCGAGCATTAAGCTGTTTCCCTTTAAACAATCGCTTCGAAATTATGTATGGTAACACGTATATATAGATCTTTCGCAACGCACTTATATGATAGTTCGCAAGTTTAGAATAGTTTATCAAAGCTTGAAAATACCTGGGGTATATGAGAATTGTTGCAAATTAGAAAATACAATACCTGAATGTTAAAATATGAGAAAGATAAAGAAATTCAAATAATCCTTTGTTAACATTCAAAATTAATTTTAAGAAAAAAAGTAATAAAGTTTGAATTCTAACACAGTGAAAAAAAAAATGCAGCTACGTTCTACTAAACCTTATGATAAAGTAGCTCGTATCAATTAGAAAGTTGCGTTAAAAAAGTAATACTTCTCTTAATTTGAAAAATCAAGCAAACCTGATATGAAGTCATAACTGACTCAATTTCAAGAATCTGCAGAACCATATGCACAATTTTCCCACAATTTTTGTTTATATAGTATTATTGTGAGCTTTTTTTTTTTTTTTTTTTTTTTTTGAGTGATATGGTTAAATTAGATAGTATTAAGTAAGCCTTACATGAAGTCCTAACTGACTCATTTTGAAGAATCTACTGAACCATGTTCACAATTTGTCCACACTTTTTGCGATATAGTAGAATTATGAGCAGTTTGTTTCTAAGTGATATGGTTCCACAGTAGATCGCATTAAGTTACCCTCATATGAAGTCATAACTGTTTGCACAGCTGGAACTTTAATTTTCCTCATGAACTTTTTTCAGTATTGAAAGTTTATTATGTCTAAATATCAGAAATTAAACTGGCAATCGTTATAAGGGGAACCCATTTGTTCGTTTGGAAAGAATTTCGTTTAAAAATATAAGACAGCGGAGCCCCCAAGCTTAAGTTCGTTTGCAAATATTTTCGTTTACAAATTCAAAGCAGATCGGACAGTTCTCAGTAAGTCCGTAAACGCAGTTGAAAGCAGAAAGGGTCATTGACTCTCGGTTCGTTTGGATAGATTTTCATTTAAAAAAATAAAATCAAACAATTTAGAGAGTGTACGCTGCCGAAAGTAATGAGGTCCACAACATTACTTATCTTTGGAAAGATTTTCGTTTTACAATATAAAATCATTCAACATAATTTTAGGTATATTGAATGAATGTTAGTATTAGGGACTCGGGCATCTTCGGGTGGGTCAGATACAATGGGTGTATCAACTTGTTGTTGAACAAAAGTTGTGTATAAACTTGCTGTTAAACAAAAGCTCTGCATGAACTTAATGTTTTTTGTTATTATACCATATCGACCCAAAATAGATGTTCACAAAAGCCCAGCAGTCTTTGGGGAAATTGTGAACGGATAATTTTAGGTACTTAATTAAAATCTCACATCACCAATAACTATTTTGTAATTGTAATTGATGTTCAGGAGTGAAACAACAGTTTTTTGCAATTTTACAAGATTTTACATGGATTACGCGCTCTTTAATGCTGTCAATAGTTGAACCTAGCAAATTTTGTTCACAGTTATTCAAATTGACCATGCTTAATACGTTCTTCTAGAGATATACAAGAGCCCGGGCTTGGCAAGAGGCCCGCACCCAGCCCGGTAGAATTAGAACATTTTTTTCAACGGGCCGGGCCGATAAAAAAAATTACTCGGGCCTGTCGGTCCGCTGTAAAAACTTGGTCGAAGCTCATAAAATATGAACCGTTTTCAATGAAGGTGACATTCGCGAGAATAAGTATACATGTACGTCACGAACCGATGCAAGTTTGACAACATCAATAGAGAAAAACAGTGTAGAGATCAGCATTGGACAGTTAAATGGTGTCTGATCCTGGGCTTATTTCTTTTTCAGTAGACTCGTGCCGGGCCTAGATCAGGCTTGCATTTTTTTCTACATAGTCGAGCAAGGCTGGAACTGGGCTTTATTGTTCTCAGGATGTGTAGGGATAATTCCGGCCCTGCAGAACTCTACGTTTTTCATATATAACTTATTCTTTTATACAATCAGAGAAATTTTCATATCAGATTGATTCGTTTAATTGAAATTTGATTGATAATTACCAACTAGAAATACGCAGTGCTATAATTGATGCATTTGAATACCTTAAGAACACCTGAATTTGGTACAATAAACAGATCATCGAAATAACTGAATGTGAAATGTGATTTAAAACAATTAATTAAAATAGTGTAAATGAATGATAGTTACATAATATTAATACAAAGATATATTATCAACTTGAATCGAAAATTCTTTCAGTAAAAATGTAACCCGTTAAGCACCACGATGTACCTGCATACGTCATGAACTCTTCTATTTGAAATACCAAGACGTATGTGCATACGTCCTCATTTTACGTCCTGACTGCAATGTTCTAAGCATCAATGATTTTTTTGCGCCGCTAATTGTTATTGTGATTGGTTTTGTACGCGTTTTATAGCATAAACATGCATAGATTATTTTTTATTTTCTACATTTCTTTGCTTTATTGTAATGCAACAATAGTTTTAAAAAATATACGAATTTTAGGAATGTTTACCTTGTTTCTGTTTGTTTAAATAAATGTTTATTTCATCTTTTTACATGTAATTAAATAATTCACATGTACTTAAAAATATTGACATAAACTACTTTTGACGAACCAATCTACAGGTGGAAAATTATCCAAATTCTTTTGTGCAACCCTGTATATGATACTTACTATTACTAAACTATTACTATTTACTATTACTATTTACTATTACTATTACTAAACTTACTATTACTATTACTTACTATTACTATGCATACTATTACTAAATTGAATATGGTGCTTAAGGGATTAAAGATTATTAATTACATCGCATTCTTTAAAACAAAAACAAAAAAAAATCTTTTCTTTTCCTATTTAATGAGGGTCGAAATGTCTTTATAAATGTTTTATTTGAATATGAGAAACAAAAAAGGTTCAACTTTTAAATATTCTTTTAATAATCTTTAATGGTTATTTTTTAAATCTTTATGAAAGATCATAAAGAATGAATATTTAACAAATAAATTTTACTATTCTTGAACATTAAATTATTCGTTTTTACTTTGAACATATTTAACCTCTAACACAAATACATAATCTAAATGTTCAACCATTAATTTAATTTTATCAGGCACAAATCACTATCAGTTTACCGTCTGGAAAAATATTTCTTTTGGCATTACTCTATAAGATATAAGATCTTTTGGCATTGCTTTATAAGATAAGACTATAAATAGGGAAATGACAGCAATGACAACGGCTGGTAAAGATAGAAATAAGTTATTATAGACATGCGACACATTTCCTTTTAATATCTAACTTTACTAATAAAGCAAAGTGAAATGGATATATTTTTTCAATCACGGTGTTGCGGGTGCTGTTTTTGAAAGCTGGTCAAGCACCTTTTTAAGTGCGTTCGTAATTATATAAATACGTAGCACCTATAGTCTTCGTCTGGTTCGGTCGGCTATCTGTCCGGCTGTCCGCATATAACAGCGCAAAACCTACCCAACCGAATGGTTTTAAATTAAATATATATATCGTTGCAGAATTTTGTCGGGTCGTTTCAAATTTTATGAAAATCGAATCAAAATTTAAAAAGATACTAATAAAAATTTTCTTCATTCTATTAAATCCTATCATATGTAAATAATTCAATGATATCCCATGATAGGTAATGGTTCTAGGTTGTCATGGTGAGGGCGACCTATTTAAGATGGAGTCTTATTATTTCCGTATTACTGAATTTAATATGTAATTTTAATCGTAATAAATTCTGTATTCATACATGTTTGCGTATGAGTGCAATAATTGTTGCACCAAGATCTAAATATTTATAAAACTAGTTATAGTACGAACGTACGTCATTTTTCCTGTTTGATGTACAATTTCAGACTTGTTTACGGTGCATTGGTTGCTAGATAGGAAAAAGAAGGCAGGAATGGGGCAATTTACATAAAAACATTTCTTATTCGATGATTTTTTTTTTGTATAAATTTAATAATGTTTGTATTAATTGAAAAGATTTTTTTAATACCAATTTTTATGTAATAAATCATATTGTATAAAAACTTAAAAAAGAGAAAGGAAAGAAAATAAATAAATTAAAAAAAAAAAAGAAAAAAAAAAGGGAAGGGGAGTTAAACAAAAAAGGGAAATAACGGAAGTAAAAAATTAAAAAAAAAAAATGTATCCGAGCGAAATTCTTGGAGACATATTGCCGAAAAATTATTATTTGATTTTCTTTTCATGCATTTTAATTTCATTTTTCCTCCATGAGAAAAATAAATGGTGCATTCTGGAAGTTTACAATAGAAATCTTAAAATAAAACGATGGACACTTTTTTTTTTCTATTGTATATTAAAGAGTTCAGAAAGGGACTGCTGGGGAAATAATCTCGCGTCGCTATTTCAACTCTCAATAGCGTTCCGCATGGAAAGATGGAAAAATGGGAAACTTTTCAATTTATTCATTGTAATATCTATGAAGGAGGACTAAAGAAGATTTTTAATGTCTGTAGTAAATAGGTTGAAAAAAAAATGTTTTTAATCTGTACACTGGAAAATAAATATAAATCAGAGTTCGTACGCATTAAGGCATTTTACGTGTTTTAGTACCAGAAATATCTTAAAGTGCTGGTCGCTATAACCGAAGATAGATTTTTTATTTTCTTCATTATTTACAACAAGATAGTATTGGATTCGTGAAAATTTCCGAATTGCGGTTTTCAACGGATTTACACGTTTTAGGGGTCAGAGAACCCGAAAAACATGTTTTTATAAAATGTCTGTCTGTGGGTCTGTGACTCTGCCTGTCTGTCTCTATGTATGTGACACAAATTTTGTGGGCGCTCTATCTCAATACCTAACGAAAGGAATTTAATGAAAGTTTAGATCCTCATATAAACTGGTGCTGATTTGATTTTGGTGCAAGTCGCTCAACAGGTGGCGTTGCTATGGTGCATTTTTCACGATTTCCGCAACAGCTATATCTCAAGAACTAAACACAGACTTTTATAAAACTTCAGATTCCGTTATTCCTTGATATAAATTGGTACTGATTACTTTTTGGTGTTAATCGACTAACAGGTGGCGTTGCTATGCGACATTATTCAAGATTATCTCAATAGCTCTATCCCAAGAACTAATGTACGAATTTTCATCAAGCTTCAGATTCAGTTAGTCCCAGATATAAATTAGGGCTGTTTAGTTTTTGGTGTAAATCTCCCAACATGTAGCGCTTTTAGGCTGTATTTATCACGATTTCTGCAGTAACTGCATTTCAATAACTATTGCATGAATTTTAATCTAGCTTCAGATTCAGTTAGTCTCTGATATAAATTAGTCCTGATTAGTTTTTGGAGTAAATCTCCCAACAGGCGGCGCTGCTATGCAGATTATTTTACGATTTCCGAGATAGTTCTATGAAAAACTAATGCACAGATTTTCATCAATTTTCAGATTCAGTTAGAGCTTGACATAAATTGTTGCTGATAAGATTGTGGTGTAAATCACCGGTTAGGTGATTTACACCAACGGTACACCAAATGGTGATTTACACCGCTGAAAAATAAAGCATATAATGGTACGCTTCATTTTTCACGAAGTATTAACATGTATAAGATAGAAGAAAGTTTTGGAACTGTCACATTCGACTAGTTTTTCATTAAATAAGGCAAATATTATATTACGAAAATTCTGGTAAAAAGTCCTTGAAGCGTACGAACTTTGTAAAAGCAAAAATAGATTTTTTTAACACTCTTTTATGAAAACTGGAGGCCCGGATCTCCCGGATTATAGAATAAAAAAAAAATTATATTAATATTTTTTCCTGTTTTAAATTGCCCGCTAACAACACCAAAAAGCATTTTTATTTTAAAAGTATCAATTTTGCATTCAAATAAAGTTTCGAAATTTATTAAAAGCATACTTTCGTGTTGGTTAATAGCCGAAGAAATTGCCAAAGATTTCGTTACTTTCGTTACGAGCCCTTTTCTATTCGGATCATTTCAATTGTTTAAGCACGTTGTTTGATTACATGTCTGTTAACTTTCTGTTTTATTACTTTATTGATGAAGTTTCAACTTCATTATGAAAAATATCTGCCAGGAACAAATGCTGAAAAATTTATGCTAACTTAAGTACAAATGGATTTAATTTTCAAAATCGTCTGTACACGATAAAGATACATTTAGAAAAGAAAAAAATCCACGCTTGAAAATGATTTTTAAAAACATAAAAAAAATGGGTATGTTGGCGAAACAGTTTTCAAAAAAATTTCAATACAGTTTTGAAACAAATTGCATTTGTACTTAAATTGTTTTCTCTATTTGACGGTGTAAAAATTTGAAAATGTGCGATGTTTATTTAGAAGTTTAAAAAAATGCAATAAAAGCGAGATTTTATCGTCTGCTGTTGGCACCGTCTAAATAACGTCAGCGTTACGGACGGTCATGTTTGTCCTTTATAATACAGATTGAAAGTTCATCTTGAAAATCCCGCCTCTTATCTATTGCTATCTGTTTTTGATTGCAATTTATGTTTTTCACAAAACTTTCTGTTACATTACATTAGTTTGTCATCAGCATACTGAACTCGGATATGAAAAATTGACTGCTTTTCTTACATTTGCGCTAATTTTTAAAAATAGATAAATTTTGATCTTTTTCTTTTCAACAGAAAGGATAAAAGGAAACTTTATTTAACCCTTTAAAGGGCGGTGGCCACAAATGTGACCACTTAGTGACACACACATTATTTTAATAAAATTTCGCTTTTATAATGAACGTAAAGAAAAAGAAGTATTTTTTTTCTTAAGAATGTATAGCTGTGTAGATGTTTGCATAAACAAGGTGTAGATGTGCTTGTTTGATCTGTTTTTTTTCCAACAGAAAGGATAAAAGGAAACTTTATTTAAACCTTTAAAGAGCGGTGATCACAAATGTGACCACTTGGTGACACCCACATTATTTTAATAAAATTTCGCTTTTATAATGAACGTAAAGAAAAAGAAGTATTTTTTTGTTACGAATGTATAGCTGTGTACATGTTTGCATAAGCAAGGTGTAGATGTGCTTGTTTGATCTGTTTTTTTTTTCCAACAGAAAGGATAAAAGGAAACTTTATTTAAACCTTTAAAGGGCGGTAGCCATAAATGTGACTATTTTGTGACACCCACATTATTTTAATAAAAAATTTCGCTTTTATAATGAACGTAAAGAAAAAGAAGTATTTTTTTATTAAGAATGTATAGCTGTGTAGATGTTTGCATAAACAAGGTGCAGATGCGCTTGTTTGATCTGTTTTCTTCCAACAGAAAGGATAAAAGGAAACTTTATTTAAACCTTTAAAGAGCGGTGGTCACAAATGTGACCACTTGGTGACACCCACATTACTTTAATAAAATTTCGCTTTTATAATGAACGTAAAGAAAAAGAAGTATTTTTTTATTAAGAATGTATAGCCGTGTAGATGTTTGCATAAACAAGGTGTAGATGTGCTTACCTTATAGCTTAGATCATCCGTTTTGATTTGTTCAGTGTACCAATAGTAATTCAATTTTTGTATGGCTGAACAAACCGGTGAATTGAACGTTATGAAATCACATTTTATAAAATCAAATTTAAGCAAAGGAAACAAAATAAATGTGTTATTCAGAAAACAGAAAATGAATCTCATGAAATTCCAAAGTCATCTATTATATCAGAAAATTAACATTAAGAATATTATGAGCATTGCTTTTCTTTGAATATAATATTGATTTTTCATGCATGTAAAACGATAACTATCGAAGAAGGAAACTTTCTCACTAGCGATCTGGACAGTATTTTTTTATGTGACATAAATATGAAAGGATCGCTAAGGAAATGGTCTTGTGTCACTATTTCAAAATTTTTAAACTAAAGTATAAGATGATTTATTATATCAGAAAATTAACATTGCGAATATTGTTAGCATTACTATTCTTTGAATATAATATTGATTTTTCATACATGTAAAACAATAACTGTCAAAGAAAGAAACTTTCTCACTTGCGATCTGGACAGTATTTTTTTTTCTTATGTGACACAAATCTGAAAGTGTCCCTAAGGAAATGGTTTCGTGTCACTATTTCAATAGTGTTCTGTATGACAAGTAAGAAAAAATAGAACTTGTTTATTTTTTGGTTTATAAAGGAATAACTAAAGAATTATTTAAATGGATATAACGAAAGAAAAAAAAAACTTAATATATATATTTTTTTTAACTAAAGTATAAAATGATTTATTATATCAGAAAATTAATATTACGAATACTGTTAGCATTACTTTTCTTTGAATATAATATTGATTTTTCATGCATGTAAAACGATAACTGTCGAAGAAAGAAACTTTCTCACTACCGATCTGGACAGTATTTTTTTATGTGACATAAATATGAAAGGATGTGTAAGGAAATGGTCTTGTGTCACTATTTCAATAGTGTTCTGTATGACAAGTAAGAAAAATTAGAACATGTTTATTTTTTAGCTTATAAAGGAATAACTAAATAATTATTTAAATGCATATAATGAAAGGAAAAAACTTAATGTATATGTATTTTAACTAAAGTTAGAGCGTGATAAAAGTGAAAAAAGTACATCTAAAGCTTTATAAATGTCTTTTAATAGACAGATCAAGTACATGTTATCATGCCCTGTTCGAAATTACATTGTTGAGGAGGAAAACAACAGAAGAGATGGCACTTATCTGGTTGAATACGTTTAATATACAGGGCTATTCCAAATGCCGATTACAACCCGATTTTTAAAAAAAAATCACATTTTCGAAACTACTGCACATATTAACATAAGTGATGCCTGAATTTAAAGAGAAATATACTAAGTATTTTTTTTTTCAGTTACAAAGGTTCGACGTGTGACCCCTTTGTTACACGGCATACGTCCAATCTGTAAACCAGTTCGTCCCAAACATTTCGTAGCATCCCTCTGTCAATGGTTCTGAATTCTGCACAAATACGTACTTTAAGTTCTGACAGTGTCGAAGACATTTTTTATGTACCACCAATGCCGAAAAAAAAGTGTTCAGAACTTAAAGAATGCATTTGTGAAGCTTTCGGTACAGTAGTTTCTAAAATATGATTTTTAAAAATCGGGTTCATCATTTGTACTCACCCTGTATTTCTATGGTAATTGACATTATGTGTTAGCCAAGATTCTCTCCGAAATCAGAGAATAAGCTTTATACGCAGAATCATTAGTAGCAAACCATTGATATAAAAACGTTTTGTAATGGTAACAGAATTTTAGGGACTTTTTTGCAGTAGAAAAGTAGGTTTATGGTTTTCAAGTTACTATGAGAAGAGATTAGCTCACTGAAATAGAATTCTAGAGAGAAAAACTATACAAAAATCTTTCTACGTGTTATAAAGAAAGGCATTTTAAAAACAATAAAACAATGCCAGCAAATAAAATATTACATGTATAATGTAATATCGTTTCCAAAGCCCATGATTTCTAATTTCCTAAATTAAATTGTATAAATAAGAGGTAGAAAACGAAATGAAGTCTTTACACAAGAAAAATAGCAAATTAATGCCTAATAAGAGGCTGTACTTATATATCGGATGGATACTATTATTTTCAAATTGTTATTTTCGCCTTATTTACAAGCAGTTGATCATTCCGGATTGAGCTCTTAAATAAGACGTAGATAGCTATTCAAAAATACTGGTATTCAAACGATATCTCTCTCATGGTTTAGGGGTCGACTTATACTGGAGTATATACTGTAAATATTTTGTGATTTATTTTTTTTTTATTATTATTTTTTTTTTTTTTTTTTTTTTTTTGGTCGACATTGCGTACATAAATTTTTAAACTATTAAATAAGAATACTAGTATTGGAAATTGAGGGTTTTATAAGTTCTCTACATTTTTTTGGCCGAAAAAATTCGTGACTCCCCAGATAAAATAATGTATTTTTTACATGTTAACCGCTATTTCTATATACCCACGGTCGGCAACATGCGGACCGTGGAAGATCGAATCCTAGACCTCCAAAAATTTTCTATTTGAATAAATAATTTATTAATATTTACATATAGATATCGTTCGATATTTACGAACGACCACCTTGAAGACACTCTTCGCATTAGCTGTTTACCACGTAAACCAAACTATAAAAACATGGCTCAAAACCGCAAGTGTAATTTTTCGCATTCATTTTTCAACGAATACCTACCTGCCTTTCCTATTTTATTATGTGTATAAAAGTTTTCGGAACGTATAACCCTGCGTATGTAGTAATTTTTCAGAACGAATACCAGACTTTTCTATTTCCTATTATATATGTATGTATATGTAAAAAGTCCTTCCGGCCAGTGCCGGGAGGAAGAGGTAGCTTTCATAATCCTTATTTTAAAAAAGCCAACTTATATCATGCAAACACAAGAAGCTCAATTTAGTGGAAACCGAATATAGGAGATTCAATACTAATTTTTATCAATATAATGAATGAGAATTTCGCGAAATTAGTCAGCTTTATCCAAGCTGCTTTTCTTTAAAGTAACTTATATTTGGCTGCCAAATTCTGCAATTTCTTAAAGAGCCTGTCATTTTAAGACAACATGGTGGATGAGGCTAAGCAGTGAACTTGGTCGAGACCTTAGTAATTGCTGTGCACATGCTCACTCACATCGGAATCGGTTAATATATAGAAGTGCTGTCGCATGCAAAAAATCAGATTTTTCAAAATGTCACCCACAATAGAAATTGAAACTGCTATATCTGAGCCATTTTTTAAGGTAAAGACCAACAAACAATGCTCCTGAATCCTTATATCAAGATCAAATACTAAAGAAAGAAACCTTTTTCAATTTCTAATTTTTTTGCACCTCACTTTAAATATATATATATTTTTTTAATTTAATGGCCGCCATTTTGAAACAAGATGGCTGATGAATCTGGCCAGCGAACTTGGTCGAGGTGTATGATGTATACTATCCACATGCCTTCTTACATCGAAATAGGCGAATACGTGTGTTATCACGTGACAAATACAAGATCGTTTCAAAATGTTAGCCATGCTAGAAATTCAAAGTGCTATAAATCAACCATTTTTTAAGATATCAACAAAAGAACAAATTTTCAGAAACAAAAACTGCTCCGGAATCTTTGTATCAAGGCCAAACACATAAAAAAAATCTTTTTCATTTTCAAATTTTTTAATACCTCATTTTGAATTTTAAATTTAATTTTTTTTAAATGGCAACCCTTTTGAAACAAGATGGCGAATGAAGCTGGCCAACGAACTCGGTCGAGACATTGGTATGTACTATGTACAGACCAAGTTACATCCAAATAGGTTCATAAATACGCCTGTTATCGCGTGACAAAAATCAGGTCGTTTTAAAATGTTAACCACAAGAGAAATTCAAAATGCTATTACTCAGCCATTTTTTTTTAGATATAGACGAAAGAAAAACTGTTCCGGAATCTTTGTATTAAGGTCAAACACATACAAAAAAAATCTTTTTCATTTTCCAATTTTTTGGTTTCTCATTTAAATTTTTTTATTTTTTAATTTTTTAAAATGGCCGCCATTTTGAAACAAGATGGCGGATGAAGCTAATCAACGAACTCGGTCGAGATATTTGTTTGTACTATGTACACACCAAGGTACATCCAAGTCGTTTCATAAATACGCCTGTTATTACGTGAGAAAAATCAAGACGTTTCAAAATGTCAGCCACGCTAGAAATTCAAAATGCTATAACTCAGCCATTTCTTAAGATATAGACGAAAAACAAACTGCTCCCGAATCTTTTTATCAAGGTCAAACACATAAGAAGAAAATATTTTTTCAATTTTCAATTTTTGGTACCACATTTCAAATTTAAATTGTTCTTAAAAATTTAAATGGCCGCCATTTTTAAACAAGATGGCGGGTGAAGCTGGCCAACGAACCCGGTCGAGACATTGGTATGTACTATGTATAAACGAAGTTACATTCAAATCGGTTCATAAATACGCCTTTTATCGCGTGACAAAATTCAGGACGTTTCAAAATGTCAGCCACGCTAGAAATTCAAAATGCTATAACTCAGCCATTTTTTAAGATATAGACGAAACAAAAACTGCTCCGAAATCTTTGTATAAAGGTCAAATACATAAGAAAAAATATTTTTCCATTTTCAATTTTTTGGTACCACATTTCAAATTTTAAATTTTTAAAAAAATTTTAAATTGCCGCCATTTTGAAACAAAATGGCGGATGAAGCTGGCCAACGAACTCGGTTGAGAAATTGGTATGTACTATGTACACACCGAATTACATCCAAATCGGTTCATAAATACGCCTTTTATCGCGTGACAAAATTCAGGACGTTTCAAAATGTCAGCCACGCTAGAAATTCAAAATGCTATAACTCAGCCATTTTTTAAGATATAGACGAAACAAAAACTGCTCCGGAATCTTTGTATAAAGGTCAAATACATAAGAAAAAAATATTTTTCCATTTTTAATTTTTTGGTACCACATTTCAAGTTTTAAATTTTTTAAAAAATTTTAAATGGCCGCCATTTTGAAACAAAACGGCGGATGAAGCTGGCCAACGAACTCGGTCGAGACATTGGTATCTACTATGTACACACCGAATTACATCAAAATCGGTTCATAATTACGGGAGTTACAGTGTGACATATGTCAGATATATATATATTAGGTAGCTTTCATTACAAAAAGCTACCTATTGCAGCCGTTCGGAGGAAAGCGATTTCAAAAAATTTTGGTATATTTTCATCGATCATGACCCCCAGACCCCGAAACCACCCTCCGTTCAAAAGTTGATATATATATATATATATATATATATATATATATATATATATATATCCGTATATATATATATATATATGACATTTGTCATACTTTAACTCTCGAATTTATGAACCGATTTGGATGTAATTCGGTATGTACATCGTACATACCAATGTCTCGACCGAGTTCGTTGGCCAGCTTCATCCGCCATTTTGTTTCAAAATGGCGGCCATTTAAAATTTTCTTAAAAATTTTAAATTTGAAATGTGGTACCAAAGAATTGAAAATAGAAAAATATTTTTTTCTTATGTATTTGACTTTATACAAAGATTCCGGAGCAGTTCTTGTTTCGTCTATATCTTAAAAAATGGCTGAGTTATAGCATTTTGAATTTCTAGCGTGGCTGACATTTTGAAACGTCCTGAATTTTGTCACGCGATAAAAGACGTATTTATGAACCGATTTGGATGTAACTTCGTTTGTACATAGTACATACCAATGTCTCGACCGAGTTCGTTGGCCAGCTTCATCCGCCATCTTGTTTAAAAATGGCAGCCATTTAAATTTTTAAGAAAAATTTAAATTTGAAATGTGGTACCAAAAAATTGAAAATTGAAAAAATATTTTTTTTAATGTATTTGACCTTGATACAAAGATTCGGGAGAAGTTTTTGTTTCGTCTATATCTCAAAAAATGGCTGAGTTATAGCATTTTGAATTTCTAGCGTGGCTGACATTTTGAAACGTCCTGATATTTGTCACGTGATAACAGGCGTATTTATGAACCGATTTGGATGTACTTTGGTGTGTACATAGTACATACAAATATCTCGACCGAGTTCGTTGGCCAGCTTCATCCGCCATCTTGTTTCAAAATGGCGGCCATTTAAAAATTTTTAAAAATTTTAAATTTAAAATGAGATACCAAAATATTAGAAAATGAAAAAGATTTTTTTTGTATGTGTTTGACCTTAATACAAAGATCCCGGAACAGTTTTTGTTTCGTCTATATCTAAAAAAATGGCTGAGTTATAGAGTTTTGAATTTCTATTGTGGCTGACATTTTAAAACGACCTGATTTTTGTCACGCGATAACAAGCGTATTTATGAACCGATTTGGATGTTACTTGGTCTGTACATAGTACATACCAATGTCTCGACCGAGTTCGTTGGCCAGCTTTATTCGCCATCTTGTTTCAAAAGGGTTGCCATTTAAAAAAAATTAAATTTAAAATTTAAAATGAGGTATTAAAAAATTGGAAAATGAAAAAGATTTTTTTATGTGTTTGGCCTTGATACAAAGATTCCGGAGCTGATTTTGTTTCTGAAAATTTGTTCTTTTGTTTATATCTTAAAAAATGGTTGAATTATAGCACTTTGAATTTCTAGTATGGCTAACATTTTGAAACGATCTTGTATTTGTCACGCGATAACACACGTATTCGCCTATTTCCATGTGAGAAAGCATGTGGATAGTATACATCAACATCTCAGCCAAATATAAGTTACTTTACTAAATAAAAGCAGCTTGGATAAAGCTGACTAATTTCGTGAAATTCTCATTCATAATGATTTAGTATTGATAAAAATTAGTATTGAATCTCCTATATTCGGTTTCCACTAAATTGAGCTTCGTGTGTTTGAATAATATAAGTTGGCTTTTTTAAAATAAGGTATTTGAAAGCTACCTCTTCCTCCCGGCACTGGCCGGAAGGACTTTATATATATATATATATATATATATATATATATATATATATATATATCAATTTTGAACGGAGGGTGGTTTCGGGGTCTGGGGGTCATGATCGATGAAAATATACCAAAATTTTTTGAAATCGCTTTCCTCCGAACGGCTGCAATAGGTAGCTTTTTTGTAAAGAAAGCTACCTAAAAGAAAATTTTTAAAGTAATAGTTCTTATATTACTTATTAGCTCACGGTACGGTATGCTATTTCTTTCTCCCAGCTTATTATGTGTCGCCTCCAAAAAATAACGTTACCTTACAGAAGCCAGCCGTAAAACAATGCAATACGATTAAATACTCTATAGCAATTTTTTAAACATCTAAGCATCGCACATTTTCCATTTTTATACCGTCGTATTGGAAAAAAAAAGTACTTTTAAATGCAATTTGCTTGAAAACGGCATCTCCATTTATTTTTGATATATTAATATTTTTGAAGTTTTTGGAATCATTTGCTTAATATTGGCAACGAAAGTACTCCATTTCTATAGAAAGTAAAGGAAAAATAGTTGTAAAATATTAATTACATATTTTTGTTGCCATTTTTTCATAACAACCGATAGAAAATGTAATTAAAATACGTGCTGTTTTGAAAAAATATAAACGAATGATTACTGATAAAACATGGAGCTATTATAAACTGTATTTAATTTTCAGCATCTATATTAATGTTACGAAAAGAAATGCCTTTTTTTTTTTTTTTTTTTCTTTTAATGGCGGCATCTTTTTGCTGCACTTGTGTATTATTTCGCGATAGTGACGTCCTATGCATACTTTACTCTAGATGTTTAAGAGTTAATCGTAAATGTGGAATTCTTAAATGGATTCGAATGACGTCATTTTACATAAAATAAAAGCGTGTGCTGTAAGACTTAAAATTGAAATATGTTTTGTACTATTTATATATACATTTTTTTTCATCTGGGGCGACACTAAATTCTGAAAAAGCAGAATTCCTGTTTTCTAGTGTCTGTTTTTCTCTGGACCTCGATAAACGTTTTTCAAAAGTATTCGGACCTAATTTAAAATTACTTGCCGACCTCTGCTGTATTCTTCAATGAAATTTTATCAAGTTCAATGAAATTTTACTTTATGGGGGATTTTCTTCTTTATTTCTCACAAAATATATGTACTCAATGAAAGATAATTAAGTAATCGAATAAATAAATGAAAAAGAAAGAAAGAAAAAAATATATTTTCTGGATATCTTCAAAAAAGCATTTTAACTTGAATGGAAATACTTGATTATCTGAATACACCCCCTGTCTTTAAATGCAAAGAATAATGGACAGTCCATTACGATCGTCTTTTCCTTTGACTTATGTCTATCTAGCCGGCAGATACAAGAGAAGAGGGAAATTTTCAGTTATTTAGTTCTAGATAACACAGAAGAAATAAGAATTATTAAATAAATACAGGATTCACTTTTCCTTTAGAGATTGATATGCTTTATGTTTTCCCAACTTCTTAAAAGCTTTTCTAAGTAATGGAAAGTGGGTCGCTTGGCAAAAATTGCTTTTCTATACAAATTGCTACTGATGGGGTGAATCTCGGCAGGAATAACATCCGGGCTTTCCAGAGACTTTTTTTAATATTTGTGGTGTATTATCGTTTTTCGTTCTCCCAAAAATACTTTCTACGTGCAAAATAAATTAATTAATAATAATAACTATAATAATAATAATAATAATAATAAAGTAGGTGTAAAATGATATTATGTTTCAGCTAACACAGCTAGTTCATGATATTGTTTTCAAACATTTGGCTAACATAATGAAAATTATCCCTTCATGATATTTCTCATAATTCAGACGATTTGTTTTCTCTATGTCTTGTATTTATAAATTATTATAATAAAGAAGATTGTAAAAACAGTAATATTCGAATTAATTTAGTGATTGGTTATGTTGCAGAATTATTCATTTGTAATTCACGTATTATACATTCAACAATTTCCGAAGTAATTTCACTGCTGAAAATTAATTGAAAAATTAATTTAAATTATATATAAGTAGTTACTTTTTTTTGTCCGATAAAAATATTGATGCCTCAATTTAAAAAAGTAATTTTTACGTGTTAATCTTTATAGTATCTTTATATTATTTAATTATTTTATAGTATCTTTAATATACTAAAATTCAATAAAATAGTTTCCTTTTATAAGGGCTTTATTATATTTCATCCTTTACTTAAAATTAAATACATATCCTGTTAAATAAAATCGTAAATTAAAAAATCAGAAAGACGAAAAAAATATTGTCTGTATGGCACCCTCAAAAAGCATTTTAACAAAAAAGGAAAAAGTTGATTATCTGTATACATCCTTTGTCTTACAATCCAAGCAGTATCGTCTTTTATTTTGACTTATGGTTAACTGGCTGACTGAGTCTAGACAAAAGGGAAGAATTCCACTGTTTAGTTCTAGATAACATAAAAGCAATGAAAGAATTCTTACAATAAATACCAGATTCACTTTTTCTCCCTTTTTTTTTTTTTTCTTTTTTACAGATTGTTATGCTTTGTGCTTTCACAACCTCTTAAAAGCTTTTCTAAGTACTCAAAAGTGAGTCTCTTGGTCAAAACTGATTTTTTAGACAAATTTCTATTGATTGGGAAAATTTAAACAGAAATAACATTTGCGCTTTCCAGAGGTTAACCTGATTCTTTTTGTGATATGTGGTCGTGCATGGGCTTCATTTAGAAATTCTTACTGCATATTCATGCTCACATATGTATGCAGAGTTAATGCAGGGTGTCCCATGTCCGTTATTAGTACACAAATTCAGAAAGAATTAACAAGTTGTCGTATCTGAGTGTGGTTTGTAGTAAAAATTGTGTCAAACAGTCGGCAATTTTGTGGTACTAAAATTTTGAGCTGTTTTTTGCTTTTGCCGCATCCAACTGCCAATTTGGAAAGTTTTAATAGTGTAAATCGCACTCTGATACGACAATTTATTATTATTTTTATGAATGAACTTACTGGCCTCGTACTTAAATTTTGTAGCCTCAAATAGCTTGTGATCCGAGATAGCTATATATTCTAGGTGCAGTAAAAAAGCTATCTGCTACCATGATGAGCATCTAGCAGTGTCTCTTAATGGTAAATTTCCAAGTTATACTTCGTATCTCGAAAACTTGTTGTAGATCCGACCAAACATTCAAAGTAGAAATTATGAAGCATCATCGATATAGTAAAAAAACATATTGTGTGTGCATACCAAGAATGTCGAACATATGGCTTGCTGACTGTGGCTTTCCGAGCCCTTAGCAATTTACCTATATTTAATCTAGCTGTTCGAACATGCATGCGAGCTACCAAATATACTTTGTGAGAACCTACTTGCAAAAACCACGGTTTTAGAGATACCAAATATCAGCAATTGTGTGTATATCGGTGTTGCCAATTGGGCGTTAATTATTCTGCATACCACCATTATTTTCGAAAGTAATATTTGCTTTATTTAATTCATCATCAGATAAAAAAAAAAGGACGCTACTCTTCGGTAGCAGTGTTAGGATTCCGAATAAGAAACTTGCTCTACTGGCAACACAGATGTATATAGATCTAATTCACTTTTAAATTTCACCTCTTACAAATTGCTGATACAAAGAAAGCCAATGAGAACGTAGCAAAGTGCGGGATTTTCAGTCAGAAAATTTAAATATTTGTAAATTTTTTATAGAATTTTTCTCATGAATTTTCATATGTTTTATGCCGTAAGTATAAAACTTTATTTTACCAAATATTATTAAAAAAATAATCGGAATTCAAGATTTTAAAGTATACAAATTAAGTTATTTAAAAATATATCAATATAATTCAATAAAAGATTTTCCAATTTCAAGAAATGGGAAAATCAATTTAATTTATTTACTTCATCTTTAATAATTAATGTTGAAATTATTGTTTAGAATTTATTATTGCAGTCAGTCGAAATTCGGTACAATTCCTTATTGAAAAGAAATTGTAAATTTGGTGGTTTCCAAATTTCTGTAATTGTTTGTCAGTCAACCGATTTTGTGATTAGGCGTAGTTTAGCTGTATTGAGCAGCGCATTTTCGCACGACTTTCATATCTACCAATTTTTTTTTCAAGTCAAATAAATATAATTTGGACCAAAGAATGTATTTCCTAAATAAATTTAAATTTAAAAATAGAAAAAAGGCACAATTTATTAAAAAGTTTTAAGTTCAAAATAGATATTTTTTAAATTAAAACAATGTTGGCAGTTACTCGTATGCTATTTTCAACTTTACAGATTAAAAAAAGAGCATAAAGATCAAGATTAACAGACCAGCGTGTTCATCAGTTTTTAAAAAAATGAAACTGAAAAATTAGATGGAATTTTTTAGAATTGGTTAACAAAAAAAGGGTTTTTTAAGTCAAATAAATGTAATTTGAACCAAAAAATGTATTTAATGAATTAATTAAATATATATATATATATAGAGAGAGAGAGAGAGAGAGAGAGAGAAAAGGCACAATTTATTAAAAAAGTTTTAAGTTCAAAATAGATTTTTTGTAATTAAAACAATGTTGACAGTTATTCTTTTGCCATTTTCAACTTTACAGATTAAAAAAAGAGCATAAAGATCGAGATTAACAGACCAGCGTGTTCATCAATTTTTAAAATAAATGAAATTGAAAAATTAAATTGAATTTTTCAGAATCGGTGAACGAAAAAAGAATTTTTTTTTTCGAAAAAAGTTAACATAAACCATTAATAATACTAGCGTTGGAACTTTGTGTTTGAATATCTTCTTAACAAGGTTGTATTTTATATGATATTTTTTTCTATGCGATGGTAAGAATATAAATTTACCATTTTTTGTGTGGCTTTGTATATTATGCTTAATTTGGCTCTCCGTGGTAAACGAGTTTTGCGTGATTTTCGCAGATGGACATGTTTAAAATGTCACCAGTGAAGCCTAAAATAATCGAAAGCGATGAAAATATAAAAGAGGATAAGGAAGTATTTCTAAGACAATGTTAACAAACTCATATTTACGCATTAAATGTGTGAGAATTCAAGCCTCAAAAGCATCCTGAATCTTTAATAAAAATGTAAATTTATTTTTTCATAAACACAAATAGTACACTCCTTTCAATTGCTAAAAGATGTAAGGTAAAAACAGTAAAAACAGTAAAAAAAGTTTTATGAGACTGTTTATTTATTTAACTTACAAAATTGTGGCTTTATTTTCTCCATGGTTTTCAATATGAAAACAAATCTCCAAGTAAAAAAAAAAAAACATAACGTGCATAATCTGAAAGAGTATGTGAACAAGTAAAAATTAAATTTAGAAAATCAAAAAACCCGACTGCGTAAAAAGCTAACTAATTAATTATTTCTTATTAATGTAAAACTATTTTTTATATCACTTACCTATTCTTTTCATTTACTTGTATTGATGACTTTTAAATTGTGTTTAATTGTTAGTTCCTATCTATAAACACTGTTTTGATGAGGCCCATAGATGTCTATGAAGGTTAGAGTTAAAGTAAAGCTAAAGATCCTACCTACAAAACTTTCAGTTGGGTAATATTTAAACGGAGCTTCTGACTGTAAAATAGTCAATGAAACGTCATCTACATTTTGAAAGACCTGTCTAATGATATGCCACTCAATATGGTGCGCAATTTTTTTTCTCCCGTTTCTACCGCCATTTAGTATTTTAAGGCCGCCATTTTGAATTTATAAAAACAAAATCTAGTCTATAACCATCGGACGGTTAAGACGAATCGATAGAGACCACATTCATTAAAATCCATCCAGCCGTTGGGATGTTCCGAGGGTATAAAGAAATTCACATACCCAGATACGCGTGAAACACATAACCCTTCTTGGCAGTCGGGTAAAAATCGAATGATGGCGTTTTAAATCATTACATCATAAATCGTACAATTTTATAATATTTTTATTTGATTTGATAATGGCTCGGATGGAATCGAAACATGTAAACAGCCTAATAAAACATTTTTTACTTTTTTTAATCTTTTTATCTTTCATCCTTTAGCAATTAAAAGAAATATATTATTAGAAAGTTTTATAATTTGTTATATATATATGTATATATATTCTAGAATGGTATATATATTTTTCAATTTTATTAAATTAAAAATCAAAGTTCTAATTTTGCATTGTAATACAAACATGCATTTTGAAACAAACAATGTAACAAGCTTTTAATTTAACAATTGAATACTGAATTTCACGTTTAAGTAATGGTTTCTGTTAAGTTTTTAGAATTTTATCAACTTCACAAGTTAATAATTCCGAAAAACTTCACAGTAGAAAGCATCTAAAATTGCTGATACATCATTGTCTAGAACTACGGTAAGCAATATTAATTGTTCCTTCTATTCGAAAGTAGCGTTTGAGACAAATCGACGTTGCAAAGTTAATCATGCAAAAATTTTTAGCTGGCTTTCAAGATTTACGCTGTTTGATTTTAAAATATTACGCTTCAGATGAAGAATTTTTGACATCTGATTATCGCACGTCGATGATATTGCTTTACTTAAAATTGATTGTTAATGATAAGCAGAAGTTATAATTAAATCAGACTTCAGTTAATTTTTCGACAAGAGATCGACTCAAATTATGTACTGATATAAGTACCGATATCGATTATTAGAAACAAATGTACATGTAAAATTTTATAAAAAATCCCTGTTTAAATTTCCTGTTAAATAAATAATTAGATTTCATGTAATAAATTACTTCAATTAAGGCGGTTCTCAAATCCCCTGTTCAATGGTTGGTTGATTTTTGACGGCCGATTATCTACTCTAGGGATATAGGCCCAAGGGGGGTGTGCCCTTCGTGGGGGTCTTTCTAAGGGAACCTAATCCGTATTTACGCATGGAAAATCCATGGCTCGAAGAAAACCACAAAAACTCCGAACGATTAGGCCGACGGGCGCGATTGGGTTTGAACCCAGCACCTCCCGTCTACCAACTTCGAGAGCAGAACCTCTCAGTCACTGGTGGGGCCCCCTTTTCAACGAATTCGAAATTTTCTGACACATTTTCTAACTTATTTTTAAACACACACGCATAAAATTGGCAGGCCTGACTATTGAAGCGATTTGGAATCGAAATGAGTTTTCCATGTTTTAATAAATAAATTACTTATCGAGTTATAGCAATTGTGGTCACCTGACAACCGTTTTATCTACTTTCTGGAGGGATCGCATCCGGAAAAAAGGTTCAATACGATACCTTTGACAGTATTTTCTGAACGAACTTCTGCTTTTACCGAAAAAATGGGAAACATATTTCGATTACATAGTTTATGAATAACAACATCTGCCAATTCCATGCGTTTCCGAACAAAATTGAATTAAAAAATTGTCAGAAAGTAGCCTTTTGGATTGAGAACCGCCTTAAAGGGGAAGGGGGGGGGGTGTCTACTTGTTTCGTTAAAATTTTTCGATATACGTATTTTTTTTTCATTCTTTAAGTCTGTAGATTGTTACCCTAAAGCGATTTCGTAATATTTAAATTCCTTACTATCTTTTTTTGGTAGTCTGACTTAACGCTATTGTAAAATTTTATACTTGTTTTTTCTCGAAACTGTGTTTTTCTGCACTTTTCTCGAGATCTATTCGGCTGATTTTCTTCATTTTTAATTAAAAATAATAATAATAATCTTTTTTGCTACAGCTTATATTACTGAACAGTAAAACTTTTTTCGATTAATTATTTTTCGGGAAAAAAAATGTCCATTATTGTTTAAATGACTGCTAATTTGTCAAAAATCAACTTTTAAACTATAAGTGTTGTTGTAAGCTCCAAAATTTTTTAATGTCCGTGCATAATATGTGTACCCAATTTCTTTCAGATGCTTGTAATCGGAAATTAATTTTGGAAGAACTAATAAAATAAGTTCAAAGTTCTGTTCGGAGACATTTAAAAGCATCAATACTAGAAATTCATGTTTACTTTTCGAATGTAAGTCTGTTAGACTTCGCCGTGTTCTAAACTAAAACAAAACTATGTTATAACCATAAAACAATTTAGTTTAACTTCATATTAATTTTATGTTCAACATAAAATGAAAATATCTTTTCGTTGACAGATTTCAGTTTAGTGCAAAAAATGCGGCATCTTTATTATTCTAAAATTATGTTCTTTACTTTTTATTCTTTGTATTTGATCTGGACAAATTACACTTGTGGTATCTTTTCCACTGACTCGTTACAGTTTTGCCACCAAACGTTCATTGTTGAAATAGATATAAAAAAAAATCATCCTTAAATATTAACATAAATATCATAACAAAATTACTAAATTCATCAACAAATTTCGTTCGAAAGCACATTTTTTTTTGTGTGTCTTATTTATTACATAAGAATCGATACTGTGAAATATTTAGAAATGACGTATGAATAGTATAAAAACGTAGAAACCGTATTTGGGTCCAAATTGAGACAGAAAAGAGAAAGTATGGCTCATACTGAAAGAAACGAGGTTGTGTGGGCTCACTAGTCAACAATTTTTACCTTTTTCTTCATATGCCTTGTAAATGGATGCATTTAACTAAATTTAGGCTGCGGAATTCATTGAAATAATAAGATTATCTCAATCCCCTCACATTTATTAGATACTGGACAGTTACGTAAAGACAAAAGTGAAATATTCGTGAAAATTGATCGTTTGAAATAACATAATATTCATCAGTAAAAATATTTTCTTGACTACTTAATAAAAATTATGAACTAATACGAACACAAAACTCTTGCAGAATAACCCATAATGTTAATATTAACAATGCTATTTTTCAAGATAGGATAATGTTTTTCTTGTAAAAGTGCTTTCCTTTAATAAGATGTCGGATTATTCTCTTTAAACAGAAACCAACTGTAGTCTCCATCTTTGTAAGGGCCCAGAGCACTTGATAACAATGTTCCATAGTAATAATGTGTTGGTGAAAACATTCACCCTGTTCGTCACTCCCCGTACCCATGTTTTCTGAGAAAACTCTAGGTGGGAGTGCGGGAAATTAATTTTTGGTGACATTTTACAACCCATATTATTGTACTTGCCTGGTAGACCAGTCACGATAGAAGCAGATCCATCGTTTTGTTTTATTATCCGAAAAGACTTTGAACAATGGTCTCTGAAAGACGTCCAAGCAGCTAATTCTAGATTCGTAAGCTTCGCATCGAACGTTGGGTCTTTCAACATTTTTCTGATTTATGGCCCAACAAATATAACCTCCTTCACTTTTGCTTCACTCAGATTGGGAAACAGTTCCCGAAAATCCTTAAAGTCGCGTCCATTTTCATCAAAAACTTTCACAAAGTTTTTCATCAATCCCAACTTATATGAAGGAGAAGCAAGAGGATTTTACTCGTATAAACCAATGTTTTTTTTTTTTTTTTTTTTTTTTTTTTTTTTTTTTTTTTTTACATTTTTCTCTCCAGGAACGTATGATTGCCTTATAGGTCATCGTTAGATTTGTAGTGGTTCTTTGTACCTAAGCTGTCCCACTGCCACCAGCAGTAGAGACATACTTTCATAAGTTTAGATGGATAGATGGTTTTACAGCAGAATCCTTCAAAATAAAGGTTTTAACCTACATAGTCATTCTCTTCCTTATTATTTGACCACGAAATGTAAATAATAATTTTCATTTCGCCACTTATTTTACAATGTATGTAAACATTTAATTCTAAAATTTTGTAAAAACCTCAAGTGATAGAAAATTTTTGATAGCATATTCAGATTCTACATGCAGAAGTACATAAAAAATGCTTATTACAAATCAAATGCAAAATAGCTGTTGACTAGTAAATATACAACAACTCATGAAAGATGAACTATCATTGCTTCAACTTTTCTTAAACCAGAAGATCCGTGGGGGGGCTTTCATACTGCGATCTTTGAGTCTTTTGTGAATGTGTTTTATTTTATTATTATTAGTTTTTAATTAAATGCAATTTTTAATCAAACAACATGTTTTAACGAAATGAAAATCTATTACGTCAATGTTTTCTCAAAAACCTTTCATATGACACTTCATTCATCGCTGCACGTTTTGTGTGTGCACAGAAAAGAGATTTTGACATCAAAAATAATATATAATAATTGCATTAAATGAATTTGCACTTCCCTGACTTTCATTTTGTACGTTCTAAGATTAAACTTCCTATTATTTTATTTTAACAATGATTGCAATGATAGTATAAATAAGCATTAACGTGAAAATATATTTAAAAAAAAACAGTCTTTTGTAAGCATTCGCTGTTTATCTTGAACATCACGTCCAATGTTTTGACTGCAATTCATGCTTTTTCCTCAGATTTTCTGCTAAATTTGGTGTGGGTACCGAACTCGATTATAAGAAATTCACTGTTTTTTTTAGCTTGGTAGAAGCTCAAGCAAGTGGATTTATTAAAAAATACATTATTTCTGTTTTGATTCTTTTTTAAGGCTGTTCTTAACTGCTCCGCTGAACAAGTGCAAAACTTTCTGACACATTTACAAATTCATTTCTTAACGGAAAGATATAAAATTGGAAAGCCTGGCCATGGAAGCGATTTGGAATTGAACTGTTTTTTTTTTCATTTTTTGATCAATCAATTACCCATCGAGTTATAAGCGATATCAATCACGTGGCATCCCCGTTTTTCGCCCACTCTTGAGTGCTCTTTCTCCCTTCGCGCAGAAATTCAGTTCAAAAGGTCCACTTTGACATTATTTTCTGAAAGATCTAGTGCATTTGCAAAAAAAAAAAAAAAAAAAAAAAAAACAGCTCGATGACATAGTTTCTGAACAACAACACCAGCTAGTTTCATGCATTTTCGAACAAAAATAAATTTAAACTTATGTCAGAAAGTTGCCTTTTTGGATTTAAGAACACCCTTAAGATAGGGCAAAAGCAAATAAAAAATGAAACTTTATTTAAAGTATGTTTTTTGTATTTCAAAATTGATTTCTCGACTTATAATCATAAATTAATTAATATTAAGCTATTAATTAATAAAAGCATATTTTCTGTTCACATTACAGCCTTTGTTTTTCTTTTATAATTTATTTTCGGTTTTTTAGCCTTTAGCCCTTTATCTACTGCAATTTTTTCATGTTATTTTTTTTTCGGTTACTACAATGAAAATTAAAGGCTATACTTAAAAAAAAATACTCAACCGTGCGAAATTTAATTCGTTAGAGATAATTAACCCTTTGCACTCCTCGTCATTTTTGATTGTGGGCTACCAGCAACTCCGCGTCATTACATAAAAATTTTATTCGGTCGGCACCACTTTTTAATAAGAAGTTTCCTTCATTTATACAATTTCAAAAATGCTTGATTAAATAAGGCAAATTTTATTTTCCTTTATTACTAGTGGCAGAAACGAATTTTTCAAGGAAAGATGATATCGCCGTAGCGGCGACAACAGAGTTTTTCACTTACTGTACCATTTCGTAGCAGCGGCGACAACGGAATGCAAAGTGTTAATTAAAGTGGTACGTTAAAGTATCGTCAGTACACTATGCCTAAAATATTCTCGTAACAGAAAACCCACATGATATTTCAAATAAAATTTAAACTCTTAAAAATGCTAAATAACAAGAAGACACTCGCAATTTAACAATAAAACAATATTAAATTGACGTAGTTTTATTTTACACATGAAAAATTCATATTTGGTGCCATTAAAAAAAACTTTTTTTTAAGGTTTCGATCTTGTTAGCAGTCCTTTAGTTATGCGACGTCTATATTCCAGGTACAACATATTCTCTCGTATCTTCACATATGCAATATATGAATTTACATATGTCATTTCTACCATAGCAAAAAAGAGCTGGTGCCACCACTTTTTCTATTTCCTATAAAAAATAATAATGATACTGAAAAGAAATATCAGGAAAAACATTACTACACTCCAATTTACTAATTACCTTATAATGCAGATAAAAACAATGGAAAACTACACAAACGAAAAGTAAACAAGAAGTTTATCTCCAACACCCAGTGTACTCGCGGTACATATATATACACCGTTCACTTAAAATAGCTAGCCAAATTGTATTCTAAGGTCATAATGAACACATAGAAAAAATCCAACACTTTTATTATGTCCTTTGCTATGTTTGCAACAATAAACTGACAAGCGTGACAATCTGTATAAAATGCCGGTAGAAAACACATCGACTGTTTCAAAGATAGTCTCCTTCTTCGCTATAATAACGAACCTAGAACTACTGCTAACACGTATCCTGAAAACGTGGAGTTAAAAGCGTGTTTTTGCGAAATAGCATTAGAATATTTATTAGTGATATTCACTATGGGATGAAAGTTTAAAGTGAGTAGTACTTGTAAGTACCGTCAGCAGATAAATGATTAAAGGTAGTTTCATTGCCATTTGGCCTATTTTGACGAGCGTTTATTGGTGCAAAATTTAATTCGTTTTTGTTTCAATTCCTATATAATTGAACAATTGTACAAGTTACCGAGAATATTTGTCGATTTGTCAACTATGGCGGGCTAACAAAAAAATGCCTTAAAATAAAAGTATTAATTTATAATTAAGTATTAAAAATATTAAAATGTTCTTTTATCTTCGGAAACAAACCTGTAAATGTCATTTTTATAATTCTATCACATCAGGAAGTGGGTTAAAAATCAATTATAAAATTCCATCTTTATACGCAAGAACCAGGTTGAATATAATAAAAGAGTGTGAAATTTTTTACTTTCAGTTGAATACTATGTTTCTTATTTAATTTCAATAAACTGAAATAAAGTTTCACTTCTATGAGTGTGTTAAACATAAAAATGACGCTTAATAAAAATACATTGATTGAAAAATTAATAGAAACTTTCGTTTGAAGGAATAAAAATAAAATTCTTCATTAGAAAAATCCCAAAGAACGTGCCAATGAACAAACACTCTACATTCTTCAAGCCACAAAACAAATGAACAAAAATCAATATGTTTCTATATTTAAACAGGCTCCATTTTTTTTTTCAAACTCACATCAGTGCAAATGCTAAATCATTTAACTATTCGTTTAGTACCAAAGTTTGATTAATTTTCTTAACACTTGTAATGCGCTTAGAATTAGGACATATTCACGCCATCGGTTGTAAATTAAGGTTTGGTTTTTGAAGTTGCAATTTGATCTTTAATTTGATTGCTTTCTTTTACTAACCAAATCAAGTTAAACAATTTTTTGTTTTTTCTTAGAGAAAGTGTAAAACTAAAATAAAGAAGAAAGAAAAAATCATGCGTCAAGCATAGATTATGAAACACTTTCCAACACATTCAAAATAATGATACAAAACTGCACCGTTTAATAAGTCAAAATATTATGTCTAATTCAACCATATGGAAACGCATACCACATTTGAAAACCCAATTTCAGCTGTTCCCATCTACAATCGGGAAATTATCCGAATTCTTTGATAAGCCCTGTTTATATTGTATTGCCCTATTGTATTTTAATCACCTTGTAGTGAAATTCAGTTATTTATATCAATTTCAATACATTTGAAATAGCGTAATGTCATTAAAATACACTTCAAACGGTTTTTCTCCTTTGACTATAATGTAACGCAATTTTTTGAGTGCCACTGTAAATGAACGATTAATCCCACATACTTCCTATACAATACCAAACATGCTTTGTTGACCCTAAATAACGTTTATCAATTGCATGAAAATCGGTGTATATTTACGGGAGTTGGATGGTGGGCAGACTGACAGACAAACCGAATGCATAAACACTTTTCAACTTTGTTAGAAAGTGTTAAAAAGTATAAAGTAAAAATAGTTTTTTTTTTTTCAAAATTCATTAATTTCGCGTGAGCACCGAACTCGTTATGAAAAATTAACTGATTTTTGTTGCAGTTGCAGAAAACTCAAGCTAAGTGAATTTATTATTATATACAGAAGTATATGTGTACCGGGTGTCCTAAAAAGGACTGACTGATTTTAAAATTCAATAACTTGCAAACGGTGACAGATATTTAAAAAATTCTTGCAGGAGGGTTATGCATGAGATCAAAAGTTTTTTTACAGTGATTTTCGATTTTATTTCGAATTACAAACAATAGATAGCGCTGCGATCAATAGACGGTAAATTCATGCTCGATTTTTGGTCCTTCGGGACCCACTCAATACATTTTACTCTCCTTTTTCCGCATGGAAGAAGAGATCGGTCACAAAATCGAACCTGTATTTAGCACCTATTGCTTACAGCGCCATCTATTGTTTGTAATTCGAAATAAAGTCGAAAATCACTTTAAAAGAACTTTTGACCTCATGCATGACCCTCCTGCAAGAATTTTTTAAATATCTGTCACCCTTTGCAAGTTATTGAATTTTAAAATCAGTCAGTCCTTTTTAGGACACCCGGTATATGTATGTGTGTGTGTGTGTATGTATTTGCGTTTTAAGATAGGACAACAGGATAGAAAAAACGAAACATTATTTAAACTGTCTTTTTGGGATTCATAAATTGATCTTTACACGCATAATTGTAAATTAATTAATATTAAATTATTAATTGATAAAAGCGTATTATTTTTAAATATTAAACACTTCATTTTTTATTTATAATTTATTTTCCACTTTTAAGCCGTTAACATTTCACTGTTGTATGTAGTTAATGCCAGTCTTTTGGCCTTTTTAGCTACGTTCGTAATTATATAAATACGTAGCACTATAGTCCTCGTTCAGTCCGTCTGTCTGTCTGTCCGCATATAACAGAGCAAAAACTACCCAACCGAATGGTCTGAAATTTTAAATATATGATTGTTGCAAAATTTTGTCGAGCCATTTCAAATTTTATGAAAATCAGATGTATACTTTAATGACAGGGACAGTCAAAAGTTTTCCGTTACATTACGGGGAATGGGGAAAATTATTGCAAGTGCATTTTAATGATGTTACAGTCTTCCGAATGGTCTGAAATTTTAAATATATAATTGCTGCAAAATTTTGTCGAGCCATTTCCAATTTTATGAAAATCGGATGTATAGTTTAATGACAGGGACAGTGAAAAGTTTTCCGTTACATTACGGCCAATGGGGAAAAAATTATTGCAAGTGCATTTTAATGATGTTGCAGCCTTCCGAATGGTCTGAAATTTTAAATGTATAATTGTTGCAAAGTTTTGTCGAGCCATTTCAAATTTTATGAAAATCGGATGTATAGTTTAATTAGAGGGACAGTCAAAAGTTTTCCGTTTCATTACGGGGAATGGGAAAAAAATTATTGCAAGTTCATTTTAATGGTGTTACAGACTATGCACTTATGAAGCGCAAAAAAATATACATTCAGTACAATATGTGGCGCAAAAAATAATTATAAAACTAGTTATAGTACGAACGCACCTCATTTGCCACGTTTGACGAGCAATTTCCAACTTTTTTTTTTTTTTTGCGAACGTTTATTGACGCATCATTAAATGAGACATTAGCCCATAATTTTAACTTTCACGAATAAAAATCTTGTGAAATTGCATTTAATAAAATAACATTTTAAACTGATATAAGAACTTCTTAATAATTCAAAATAAAGAATAAATAAATAGTCAGCAGCGACGATTTTTAATAGTATTTTATTTAATCGAGGAACGAAGTTGAACTTGCGTGTCTAATATCTCTTACCGTTCCTTTGACATTTCAATTCTCTAACTTTTTTATTTTCATCTAAACTTATACTTCAAATGATTTTGCAGAGTACCCATAAAATATTTAAATAAGAAATTATAACAATGTACTATTTTTAGTACAAAAGTTTGATAAACATCGTCTTAAGGGATGAAATTTAGCAGTTTACTCGTATTATTTTGTGCTGAATTATTTTATTTTATTATTATTTACCTGTAACACACATGTTTCAGGATTGCTAATTTATTGTATATACAGCTCATATTCAAAATATTAGAATAATTACATTTTTTTGCAAATTGAAAATATCGTTTGGTAATTTAATGTCTTGTAATGCAAATATGCAAACGATATTCTTATTAAGAACTTATTGTTGATAAAACTTATTTATTATCTCTAAATTAATATCATTTTTGAAAAGATTAACTGAAAAGAAAAATATTTTGAAAAGTCAAAATATTAGAATATTTATTCAAGTTGTTCAAAATATTAGAATATTTCACATTAATTCTTTTTTAATTATCACCAATTCATAACTGGTGGCATCATTGATTAAATTCAGACGATTTTATTTAAAATCAGTATTCTTTTTGCAGTTTGTTTCCGTTTTCGTCTTAAAATGGGTCGTGTGAGTGATATTTCTGAATCTATAAATTTTCGTATGGTTGATTTGTATCGGCACGCTAAAAATAAATGTTTTATAGCGAATTATTTATATTGTTCGCAATTAAGCGTTAGTAAAATACTAACACAATATTCAAAAAATGGAAAATTTCAAAATAATCGCCGAAATGGCGGCCGAAAACTAAAAACATCTGATAGAGATGACAGGAAATTGAAGCGTATAGTTAAGAAAAACCGTTTTAAAAGTGTGAGATTCTTGCACCGAAAATGG
Source organism: Maratus speciosus (assembly GCA_963932465.1). Classification (NCBI taxonomy): domain Eukaryota; kingdom Metazoa; phylum Arthropoda; class Arachnida; order Araneae; family Salticidae; genus Maratus; species Maratus speciosus. Next base: position 59,173,951 of record OZ010791.1, on the reverse strand, counting down.
AAAGAAGAATGAGTTGAAGTTTCTACATCGATAACATTAAGACGTCTCCATAAATTTAAACTTTAATCTCGTGTACCGAAAACAAAATCTCTTATGACTGCAAAACAAAAAGTATAAGATTGAATTGGCGTAAATCAAGACCTTTATGGAGCGAAGAAGATTGGAAAAATATATTATTTAGTGATGAAAGTACGTTTTGTGTTTCATATGGTAATCAAGATATTCGAGTTTGGAGAATGAAGCAAGAAGCATTTGATAAAGAGTGCCTTAAACGTTCCTTAAAATTTGCTGCTATGTCATGGTTTGGGGTTGCATGAGTGCAGAAGGACCTGTAAATCTATGTATCGTCTACGAAAAGGTTAAATTTCAGATATATCAAGAAATTTTGGACTATTACATGATTCAGGGCTCGCACCGTTCCTAAAATTTTCGCACTTTGCTACCAGTATTTTAATTAAGAATTCTTCATGGTATATCCTTTTGACATCTATAGTAGAATTATACAACTAAGATTATTGTTTTAATTTACTGGTAGCAAAGTACGAAAATTTTAGGAACGCTGCGAGCCCTGATGATTCCATCATCAGAAAAATTATTTGAAGAGGATTCATCTTTCAACAAGATTTAGCGTCACCGTATACCTCGGTGTCAACTAAGAATTGGTTCCGCGAACGCAACATTAAGGTACTTCCTTGGCCACCAAATTCACCAGACTTTAATCCCATCGAAAACTTATGGTGTATAACGAAGAAAAAACTGCAAGAAAATCCTCCTTCAAGTAAAACTCAGTTAGTGGCACGTATAAGGTGAATTTGGGCTAATATTGATAGAAATATTTCTAAACACTTTGTATATAGAAAGCAAGATCGATTATATTGTACGCTGTTATGAAAGCTAAAGGGGATGCTACAAAATATTAACTACCATTTACTTCATATTCATAGCATAATATTTTTGCGTAAAATAAAATATTCTAATACTTTGAACCAATCTAAATTTTATTCTAATATTATGATATGTTTCAGAAAGCTGTATACCTAATTTACTGTACTGTATGTTATATTTTGTAAATGTTAAAATCTTATCTAACCATTCCAGATTTAATTTATTACCAAAAGAAATTTAATTGCATTTACTTTGTATCAAAAATAAATAAATGAAAAATAATTTTTTCCTATTACTTTTTCTCAATTATTCTAATATTTTGAATATGAGCTGTACCTACTTGGTTTCCAAAAAGTAAATAAATTTTGTTAAAAACATATTTTAAATGTTTCACTGAGAATTTCATTGTTGGAAAAATTTATTTTTCACCAGATATGTATAAAATGATCATACCAACAGTCGCTTTGTCAATTAAGCGATACAAATATCACTTCTCGCGTTTAGAATGTGCTTTTTAGCAGGATAGGTCTTATAGGCTGTTTTCAAGTGCACCGCTCAACAAGCACGAAACTTTCTGACGCAATGACGTACAGATTTTTAAACGTAAAAGTGTAAAATTTGCAGACCTGACTAAGGAAGCGATTTGGAATCGAGATTATTTTTGCATTTTTTGATAAGTAAATTATCCATCGAGTTATAAGCGTTTTTTATCACATGACAAGCCGTTTCTCACCCTTCGTTGGCTGGTTTTTCTGCTTTTGTCGGGAAATTCGGTTTGAAACGCGAACTTTGACATCATTATATGAAAGATCTATTGTGTTAAAAAAAAAACAAAAAAAAACGGAAAACACCTTTTGATTACATAGGTTCTGAATACCAACACCGACCAGTTTCGTGCGTTTCCGAACAAAAATGAATTAAAACTTATGGAATAAAGTTGATCCTTTGAATTTGAGAACAGCTAGATTACTAAATCTATTTATTTTTATTTATTTATTTATTATTATTATTATTATTATTTTTTTTTTTTTTTTTTTTTTGCTTTCTTTATTTCTTCTAGTTTTACATGCTTCTTGATCTTTTCTCTTGTTTTTACGGGTGCGAAGCACATATGCATCCTGGTGCTAAGAGATTTCATACATTTTAAGATTTTACAAAAGCAATTTAACTTCGTGGTACTTATATTTAAAAAGTAACAATGGAGACTCCACTCCCCCTCTCTTTATCTCTTCAATATTAAGTCACCCAAAATTTTACCAATAAAGGGTTTTTGTCATAATTTTGTTAAAATGTTATAAATTGCCATTGCCTATATAATGTACAATACAGTACTTTGTTTTTAACACTTTAATTGTGCAATGAATGGTTTTAAAACTCGTTTATAGGGGGAATAACTTGAGATGTGGGAACAAATTAACATTTTTACTTACCCATCATACGTAGTATAGGGTAAGTCTTGTAATCGTTTTGAAAATCGAAAATTTTTTTGACGGATTTACACGTTTCAGGTACTTGAGATTCCGAAAAACATATTTTTAGGAAAAAAAATTTGCCGTCCGCCTGGGGGTGTGTGTGTGTCTGTAAACGCTCTATCTTCCGAACAAATTGAGATAGAGTCTTGAAATTCGGTGTGTACTTAGGGAGTAATAATGGGAAGAAGCCTATTGAATATCAGTAACCTCGATTATCCGGAACTATTTTTTCGGATTATCGAAATATTCGTTCTGATAAAAGGTATACAAAAATTTTCGAAATTGTTTATTTGAAAGAGTGAATATAAAAAACAATAAAAAAACATAAATTATGCATCATAAATGAAGTCGATCGGATAATTAGTTGCAGAGATATTTGTAATCCTACTTTTCACACTCTTCGATTTTTCATGACCCTGTATTTCATTCAAATTTCAATTCAAAGATATATTTTAATTGGAAATGAGACGCTTAATCCGACGTAGTAAAGTGTTAGTTAATAGGATTATAATTTTTCGAGTTATAAGGATGTTTCTTTTACGCGATTCGGTACTACTCGATTATACCACCGACCAAAAACTATAGCCAAACTATAAGATTAAATGCGAATAATGTCTTATCGTAAATGTCAAGCATTTAATGCATCTCCATACCTATAAGGGGAGTTAACATAGGGGGGGACCCTGTTCTGTCGCCAAATGCGCCAAGTTTGTCGCCAACTTGGCGGTATATCGCCAAATTTGGCGACCAAAATTAGTCGACAAAAGTCACGCCAAATTGGCGGTATCTCTAATATTTCGCCAAATTCCCATAGACTTCCATTGTAAACGAATAGTGTTTATTTACTTACAGAAAATCAACAAATTGAGACATTTTAATGCAACAAAAAGTAATATTAGCTTAAGGGATTATATTAATTATATGTAAGGGAGTCCAAGTAAATTAAATTATGAATAAAAGTAATATGATACAATGCTTAGCATATACCACATGTTTTATTTTCATATTTTATATTATGTATATCCATGATGGGTAAGTATTACGGTGGTCCCCAAAGGCTAGTTGTTATTTCTTATGGTAAAATTTTTGTTGGCCCTCGAACATTGTTCATCTTACATAACCTAGGTATCTCTACATTAATGAGTTATGTTATTACCATAAGAAATAATTTAGAGACAAGACAGAGATTTGTTTTCTGATCCTCGTACACGGCGGTCATGCCGAACTTATCGCTCATCTCAATTGACTGGATCGATGATCCAATATATGATGAGATATGAAACGTCAGAATTGACAGGCGTCATGATCAGATCAGTTTATACAACCTAACACCAGAAAAGGCGCATGAACTCATTGATTATTATCGAGGGGAGATATATGGCTCTTGGTGTAAAATAATCCCGCGCGTGTATAAACGTTTCATTTCGATGCGTTCATTTCTTTCGGGATCGCACACACTAAAATAATTTATATGAAAGAGTAAGATGAAAGCTACTTGTATATATTAACTGACGATTAAAAAATAAATAAAAGGAATAAAAATAAATATTTAATTTTCTAAAGTGAGAAGTTATTTCTTTAAAGAAAAGTTCCAGATTAAATTACAAATTAAGTAAACAAAATAAATATTACAGTATTATATAGTAGTAGCAGTAGTTGAATTATTTATTGCCATTATGACAATGCTTTAAACCCCAGTGGCTGTTTTATTCTGACAAAAATATTAAACATAATATAGTAATGGACACTACATCCTTCAAGGTGGAATGTATAATTTCAAGAAATTACGTTAATGTTTCCCGGGCAATATATAGATTGGTAAAAGGTAAATGTATTTTTTAGGTGCGTTCGTAATTATATAAATACTTAGTACCTATACCGGCGTCTGGTCCTTCCGTCTGTCCGCATATAACAGTGCAAAAACAGCCCAACAGAATGGTTTATGGTTTGAAATTTAATATATAGAATGCATGCAGAATTGTGTCGAGTTATTTCAAATTATATGAAAATATAATCAAATCTTAAAAAGATATTAATAAAATTTTCTTCATTCTATTAAATCCTATCATACGTCATTAATTCAATGATTTCCCGTGATAGGTAATGAATCTAGGTTGCCATGTTGGTGGCGTCTTATTTAGTTAGGAGTCATTTTATTTCTGTACTAACAAACCCCGCGGCTTTGCTCGCGTAATAGTAGAAATATACCAAGTGATATTTGCATGACTATTTTTTATTAGAAGAACACTTTTCGGAATAATACCAAAATTACAAATTAAGCCACAGTTTCACTAAACTTCATTATAAAAGGGCAATAGATAGAAATGAGATTTTAATTAATCAGAAGAACTAAAATAATTCCAAATAAATGATAATTTAGAAAGTATTTTGAGACTTTTATGCTCATTTCATACGCTCATTTCAGTATTGATTTGAAGTTAGAATTTTTTAGAAACCATCTTAACACATTTACATCCTAAAATTAACCATCATGTCAAATTCCAAGCTTCTTGTCTAACAGTCTACCACCGCTCTAGTGTTAGTGTCACCAACATAAAATGCCAAAACAGAGTAGAAATAGAATGTTTCGAAAAATGTTGAAACAGAGACTGTCACCATTTATTAACCAACATTAACCTTGAAATCGGTTGGTATTTCCTAATATTCTATAGAAAACGAAATTTAGATGTTTTAAAGGTTTTCTTGTTGTTCCTACCACTCAGGTGGTAGTGACACCGGTATAAAATATAGCCCGTATAGAATCAGAGACTATCACTCTTGGTTCCACTCTTGAACCAATAACTTCTGTAATCCGTTTATCAATTCCTGAGATTCCATAAAAATCGTAATTTAGGACTTTTTTAGAATGCTTTTCTCTCTTTCCCTTCCCTTCATCCCTTTTTAATTTCGAATTTAATTTCGACTGTTCTTAGAGGACATTATATTTTATAAGTAACTACCGTGCTATAGTTAAAGTTTCTAGCCGCTTCAGTACCACAGAAATCTCAATTTAGAAAGTCTTTTGCTCTTGCAATCCTCTAGGGTTGTGACACCGACATAAAATATAGCTTACGTTTGAGCAGGTTCTATCACCATCAATTTGCAAACATTATGTTTGAAATCGGTTTCGTGTTTCATACGATTGCGAAAAAATCGTAATTTAGAACTCTTATAGAACACTTTTCGCTCACTTCATCCTTTTAAATTTGGAATTTTCTTTCGACAATTCTTAGAAAGCATTTGCATCTTTGAAGTAATTATCATTCCAAGTTTAAAATGTTAAACTCCCTGAGTAACACAAAGAACGCAGTTTAGAACATTTTTAGCCCCTGTAACCCCCAGGTGGTAGTGACAACGTAAAATATAGGCTATGTTAGAACGGGGACTGTCACCACCAATTTGAAACCATTACTTCTGAAATCGGTTTATATTTCCTGAGATTGCGTAGAAATCGCTATTTAGAACGTTTTTAAAACGCATTTCGTTCATTTTCACCACTTTTAAATTTCAAATTTTTAAGGAACTCTTCTCAGAGAGCCTTTACATCTCATAAGTAATTACCATGCAAAATTTCAAGTTGCTAGCCCCTGCAGTATCACAAAAATCACAATTTAGAACGTTTCTTAAAATGCAACTGTTAGGTGGTAGTGACGCGGACATGAAATAGATCCTATGTTGGAGCGAGGCCTTTCACCATCATTTTCACACCCTTATTTTTTAAATCGGTTCTGTACTTCCTGAGATTGTGTAGAAATCGCAATTTAGAAAGTTTTATAGAACGCTTTTCGCTCATTTTTACCCCTTTTAACCCTTTCAGGGGCAAGACTTTTTTGCTCCGATTATGTTCCAATAATTAATTCACACCGCAATATGCGAAAAATTTTTTTTGCAAATAATCAAAAGCTTTTTTTCACGCCTATTATCAAATCGAACTTGTACTAACAAATTACTGGTGCCATTTGAAATTTCGGGCATTAAAATTAACCGTTTGGGTTAAATTTCGATTTTTTAGGAAATGTTCTTAGAGATCATTTGTATCTTATAAATAACTGCCCTGCCTAATTTCAGGATTCTAGGCCCTTCAGTAACACAACAATCGCAATTTAGAACGTTTTCTGCTTCTGCAACCCCTAGGTAGTAGTGACATCGACATGAAATAGAACCTATGTTGGAGCGTGGGCTGTCATCATCAATTTCCAACCATTACTTTTGAAATAGATTGAATACTTTCTGAGATTACATAGAAATCGCCATTTAGAACGTTTTTTAGAACGCTTTTCGCGAATTTTCACCCCTTTTAAATTTTGAATTTTTTAAGAAATGTTCTTAGAGTTCATTTATATCTTATATGTAACTACCAATCAAAATTTCATGTTTCTAGGCCTTTCAGTTGCACAAAAATCGCATTTTCAAACGTTTTTTTTTTTTTTTTTTTCTCCTGCACCCCGTTTTGGGATTAATGACACCGGCATAAAATGTAGCCTATGTTGGAGCAAGGGTTGTCATCATCATTTTGACACCATTATTTTTGAAATCGGTTTGGTACTTCTTGAGATTGCGTTAAAATCGCCATTTACAACGTTTTTTAGAACGCTTTTTGCGCATTTTCACCACTTTTAAATTTCGAATTTTTTAAGAAATGTGGTTAGAGATCATTTATATCTAATAAGTAACTACCATGCCAAATTTCATGTATCTGGGCCCTTCAGTAACACAAAAATCGCAATTTCGAACGTTTTTTTCTCCTGCACCCCTTTTAGGGGTAGGGGCACCGACATAAAATGTGGCCTATGTTGGAACAAGGTTGTCATCATCATTTTGACCCGCTTAGTTTTGAAATCGGTTTGGTACTTCCAGAAATTACATAAAAAACGCAATTTAGAACGCTTTTCGCGCATTTTCACCCCTTTTTTATTTTGATTTTTTTAAAGCAATGTCCTTAGAAATCATTAGTGTCTTATAAATAACTACCATTCCAAATTTCATGTTTCTAGGCTCTTCAGTAACACAAAAATCGCATTTTTAGAACGTTTTTTTGCTTCTGCACTCCCTTTTGGCCAGTGGAGCGGATATACGATATGGCCTATGTTCTAAGTTGGACTAACACCATCATTTTGATACCATTACTTTTGAAATCGGTTCGGTAGTTCCAGAGCTTACTTCCTACAAATAAACAATTTTTACCTCTTTATAATATTATTACTAGCAGGCTATGCCCGCTGCGCTGGTCAGTATTTTCAAATGAACCTAGGATTAAATGAAATAAATTTGAACTTGTGTTTTAAACAATTTGGACCTTCAGCTGGACTTTGCTCATTGCTGAAAACGATGCGAACGCCATTGCAATATTATATTATCTTAAGCGTTGGACAAAATTTAGCTATTAACCAGCAATTCTTTTAGTTGATTTATAACAGTTCACTTTTGGTAGGGTAATGTGACCCTTATGACAACAGGAATTAAAATGGTTTCTGATCTGACATTACTAAATTAGAATCCATTAGTAGAATGATTGCAAAGATTGACCATTGAACACGAATAATGTTCAGGTGGTTCATTTTCGTTTGATAGTTCTTGAACTCCTATGATCTCAGATCGCGCAATATGTGATTCTGGTAGCTTAAATATAATCTCATTGAATGTTACGTTATATTTCTTAATAAACGTCCTCTGTGACAGATTTACTATTACTGTTTTCTCTCTTTGGATTCCAGCAGAGTAAATACCGTAAAAAAATGTATTGAACAATTTGTCGTCAAAAAAGAATGTTTATCTTTCATATTTCAAAGAAAAGTATAATATAAAAAAGTGAGTTTTTAGAGCTGAATTGTTTGAATAAAATTAAAATGACGTCATTTTCACTGCCTTTTCATTTTGTAGAGCATTTACAATCATGTAACCGTTTACACGTTATAAAACTTGATGACTTAATCTTGCAAAAAAATAAACCTCTTGCATCAAATAAAATCTTTCTAATCATCTGTAATCAACTGCATTGTGATGGTCTACGACAAACATTAAGACTGATGCAACAATATTGTTACACATTTACCAGAGTTAATGACAAAACAAACTTAATTACTCACCAAAATACGATCCAATAAATAATGTCGAAATATTCATGTCTTAAATAGACCTGACAATGATAAATAAAGTTAGTTATACAAAAATTTTAGCAATAAGCATATTGGTGAATACTTGAACCGAAGATTTATTTTGCATTTTTCTAAAGAGCATAATAACACACGGACAAATAAATAGGCTTGCTAATTCCTTTATAGTCAATAGTAAATTAATATACCGTCTATTGTGTAAATAACTCAGATTATGAAAATAACTCTTAATTTGTTGCTAAGTTTAGCTGAAGCGACGAATTAAAAAAATAATATCTGAAATTAAATTCAGCAAGCAATTTCTGTTGCAAAATTTTGGCTTTTTTTTACAATAATAATAACGCATAATTGCAGAAATCTTCTTAAGAATCTTATTATATCCTAACTTTTAAAGCAGTGAATATTCCTATAGGTGAAATTGGCAATAGGTCCGACATCTTAAAAAAAAATAACATAATACGCAATTTCCCATTAATAAGTAATAATCTGAGTTCAAGGATATAAAAATGACATGCTTGAAGAAAACAAAACGGCATGTTTCCATAGTAATGGTATTCCATATTATGATAAAAAATATTTTAAATCTCTGAAATTAAATTATTCTAGCATAAGTGTGTATTTAGCAGACATGTACACTAAAATTTAAATACCTGCTACATAATTATAAATTTAACTGCTTTTTATATGAATTACATTAGAATATAAAAATTTACTCCAAAATCTTCTCCTACACATGAAAAAAAAATGATTTCGACCTTCGCATGGCTTATTTCACGCTTCTGCCTTTGTGGCTTAAAATTGCATTGTTTGGCGACAACAGTAAATTCGATCTCCCAATTAAACAAATAACGTACAATTCGCAGTTAGAGTCATTTTTAAAAATAATTCTGCTAATTTCTCTTGTAAGAAACATAATGGGAAAATAGATAAAAATCAAAATAAAATTACTTAAAAAAAAGAAAAAGAAATTTATTCAGATTTTTTCTAATGAAATTTTTGAGAAGCATTTTTTCTTTAACCTGGCGCGCAAAAGATAAAAACGCCAAATATGGTATCAACTCAAAACTTCCTTAGTTAATTAAAAAAAAATAATAATAATACGAGATTTTATATAATTAAATTTTTGAGTTGCATTTATCGGTACTACTTGATTAGGCATCGATGTCATATATGCAACACGTTGGCGCGATTTTTTCTGACGCCAATTTGGCGTAAACCTTGTTTTCGAATATCAATTACATATTTATTTTTAAAAAAGGGAATAGCAGTAAAAAAAATGTTTAATTAATAACTATAGAACAAAACAATTTGTATAATTTTTAAAAAGAAAATAAAAGTTAATAAATAATTTATTAATAAATAAACAACAACCTCCTGGTTAGCATATCAAGCAAAATAACGATACTTTGGAGCCACTTAAGTATCCCGGTGCGTATATGACATCTGTGTCCTTGATTATTCCGTCGAAAAAAACACTGTCGCCAAACTGTAAGGTTAAATGCCCCAATAATGGATGATCGTAAATGTCACATTCATATGACATTAAATATGTTAAACGTGTTTGGCAGTCATCAATTCTTTTTAATTCGACGTTTTATTTGTAAATTGATTATTGTTTTCCTAATTTACATGTTCTTTTGTTATTTAAAATTACTGCAAAACTTGAAATTTATTTTCTTTAAGCCTATATTTAATGTTTACATAAATTTTATAGCTATATACGTCTACGTTTTTTGGCTAAATAAAGAGTATCAGGTTATCATGCATTAGGCAGAAATGAGACTTAAATTAATAAAATGAAATAAAACTAAATAAATGATAATTTAGAAAATATTTTGAAACTTTTATGCTCAATTAATACGCTCATTTCAGTATTCATTTGAAGATTTGAATTTTTTAGAAACCATCTTCTTACATCTTAAAATTTACCATCATGTCAAATTCCAAGTCCTACCACCTCTCTCAACATAAAGGGCTATGTTGAAACAGGAACTGTCACAATTAATTTGCCAACATTAATTTTGAAATCGGTTTGTTACTTCCTAATATTCCACAGAAACGTAATTTAAAAAGCTTTTAAAGCCCTTTTTTAGAACGTTTGTTGTTCCTGTGAACGCCAGGTGGTAGAATCACCTGCATAAAATATAGCCTGTGTAGGATCAGAGACTGTTACCATTGTTTCGCAACTATTACTTTTATAATTGGTTTATATTCCCAGAAATTGCATATAATCGTAATTTAGAATCTTTTAGAATGCTTTTCGCACCTCCCCTTCGCTTCACCCCTTTTTAATTCGAATTTATTTTCGACGTTCCTTCGAGGGCATTTATATTTTATAAGTAACTACCATGTCATATTCAAAGTTTCTAGCATTTTCAGTATCACAAAATTCGGAATTTAGAAAGTTTCTAGCTCCTGCAACCCTCTGGTGGTAGTGGAACAGACATAAATATAGCTTATGTTTGAGCAGGTTCTATCACCAAAATTTTTCATCATTATTTTTTTAATCGGTTTGGTAATTTATAAGTTTGCTTAAGAATTATAATTTATAACGCTTTTCACTCACTTCATTTTTTTAAATTTGGAATTTTCTTTCGACTGTTCCTAGGAAGCAGTTGTATCTTGTAAGTAAATACCATGCCATACTTCAAAGTGTTAGACACCTCAGTTGTGCAAAAAGCGCAAATTAGACCATGTTTTGCTTTTGCAACCGTCAGATGGTAGTGACAGCAACATAAAATATAACCTATGTTATAGCAGGGACTGTCACCATTGATTTGCAACCATTACTTTTGAAATAGCTTTGGTATTTCCTTAGATTGAGTAGAAATCGCAGTTTAGAACATTTTTAGAACGCTTTTCGCGCATTTTCACCCTATTTTAAATTTCCAATTCTTTCGAAACTGTTCTTAAAGATAATTTATATGTAATAAATATGTACCTTGCCTAATTTTAAGTTGCTAGCCCCTACCGATCACAAAATTCGAAATTTGGAACGCTTTTTTGCTCCTGCAACGTCTAGGTGATAGTGATACAGACTTAAAATAGCGTCTATGTTAGAGGAGAGGCTGTCAGCATCAATTTCTTACCATTACTTTTGAAATCAGTTTGATTCTTCCTGAGATATTGGTGACAAATCGGCATTTAGAACGCTCATTTTGCTCCTGCATCTCCTCTGGGGTAGTGAAACAGATATAAAATATAGCCTATCTTGGAGCAAGATATGTCCCCATCATTTATACACCAAAATATTTGAAATCGGTTCAGTATTTCCTGAGATTGCTAGAAATCGCAATTTAGAACATTTTTTATAACGCTTTTTGCGCATTTTGACCCCCCCCCCCTTTTAAATTTCGACTTTTTTAGGAAATGTCCATAGAGATCATTGATATCTTATAACTAACTACCATTCTAAATTTCACGATTCAAGGCCCTTCCGTCACGCAAAAACTGATATTTAGAACGTTTTTCTCCTGCACCCCTTTGGTGTTGTGTCACCGACATAAAACATAGCCTATGTTGGAGCAAGGGTTTTCACCATCATTTTGACGCCATTATTTTTTAGATCGGTTTGGTATGTCCTGAGATTGTGTAGAAATCACCATTTAGAACATTTTTTAGAACGCTTTTCGCGCATTTTCACCCTTTTTAAATTTCGAATTGTTTAAGAACTGTTCTTAGAAATCATTTATATCTAATAAGTAGCTGATACTTCAAATTTCATATTTCTAGGCCCTTCAGTAACACATAAACCGCATTTTTAAAACGTTTTTTGCTCCTACACCGCCTTTGGGGTAGTGGCACCGACATAAAATATAGCCTATGTTTTAAGTTGGACTAACACCATCATTTTGACACCAATATTTTTTAAATCGGTTTGGTATTTCCTGAGATTATGTAGAAACTACCATTTAGAATGTTTTTTAGAACGCTTTTTGTGCATTTTCACCCCTTTTAAATTTCGAATTGTTTAAGAACTGTTCTTAGACACCATTTATATCTTATAAGTAACTAATATTCCAAATTTCATATTTCTAGGTCCTTCAGTAACGCAAAAATCGCATTTTTAGAACGTTTTTTGCTCCTGCACCCCCTTTCGGGTAGTGGCACCGACATAAAATATAGCCTATGTTCTAAGTTGGACTAACACCATCATTTTGATACCATTACTTTTGAAATCGGTTTGGTATTTCCTGAGATTATGTAGAAACTACCATTTAGAACGTTTTTTAGAACGCTTTTTGTGCATTTTCACCCCTTTTAAATTTCGAATTGTTTAAGAACTGTTCTTAGACACCATTTATATCTTATAAGTAACTAATATTCCAAATTTCATATTTCTAGGTCCTTCAGTAACGCAAAAATCGCATTTTTAGAACGTTTTTTGCTCCTGCACCCCCTTTCGGGTAGTGGCACCGACATAAAATATAGCCTATGTTCTAAGTTGGACTAACACCATCATTTTGATACCATTACTTTTGAAATCGGTTTGGTATTTCCTGAGATTATGTAGAAACTACCATTTAGAACGTTTTTTAGAACGCTTTTTGTGCATTTTCACCCCTTTTAAATTTCGAATTGTTTAAGAACTGTTCTTAGACACCATTTATATCTTATAAGTAACTAATATTCCAAATTTCATATTTCTAGGTCCTTCAGTAACGCAAAAATCGCATTTTTAGAACGTTTTTTGCTCCTGCACCCCCTTTCGGGTAGTGGCACCGACATAAAATATAGCCTATGTTCTAAGTTGGACTAACACCATCATTTTGATACCATTACTTTTGAAATCGGTTTGGTATTTCCTGAGATTATGTAGAAACTACCATTTAGAACGTTTTTTAGAACGCTTTTTGTGCATTTTCACCCCTTTTAAATTTCGATTTGTTTAAGAACTGTTCTTAGACACCATTTATATCTTATAAGTAACTAATATTCCAAATTTCATATTTCTAGGTCCTTCAGTAACGCAAAAATCGCATTTTTAGAACGTTTTTTGCTCCTGCACCCCCTTTCGGGTAGTGGCACCGACATAAAATATAGCCTATGTTCTAAGTTGGACTAACACCATCATTTTGATACCATTACTTTTGAAATCGGTTTGGTATTTCCTGAGATTATGTAGAAACTACCATTTAGAACGTTTTTTAGAACGCTTTTTGTGCATTTTCACCCCTTTTAAATTTCGATTTGTTTAAGAACTGTTCTTAGACACCATTTATATCTTATAAGTAACTAATATTCCAAATTTCATATTTCTAGGTCCTTCAGTAACGCAAAAATCGCATTTTTAGAACGTTTTTTGCTCCTGCACCCCCTTTCGGGTAGTGGCACCGACATAAAATATAGCCTATGTTCTAAGTTGGACTAACACCATCATTTTGATACCATTACTTTTGAAATCGGTTTGGTATTTCCTGAGATTATGTAGAAACTACCATTTAGAACGTTTTTTAGAACGCTTTTTGTGCATTTTCACCCCTTTTAAATTTCGAATTGTTTAAGAACTGTTCTTAGACACCATTTATATCTTATAAGTAACTAATATTCCAAATTTCATATTTCTAGGCCCTTCAGTAACGCAAAAATCGCCTTTTTAGAACGTTTTTTGCTCCTGCACCCCCTTTGGTGTAGTGGCACCGACATAAGATATAGCCTATGTTCTAAGTTGGGCGAACACCATCATTTTGATACCATTACTTTTGAAATCGGTTCGGTATTTCCTGAGATTATGTAGAAACTACCATTTAGAACGTTTTTTAGAACGCTTTTTGTGCATTTTCACCCCTTTTAAATTTCGATTTGTTTAAGAACTGTTCTTAGACACCATTTATATCTTATAAGTAACTAATATTCCAAATTTCATATTTCTAGGTCCTTCAGTAACGCAAAAATCGCATTTTTAGAACGTTTTTTGCTCCTGCACCCCCTTTCGGGTAGTGGCACCGACATAAAATATAGCCTATGTTCTAAGTTGGACTAACACCATCATTTTGATACCATTACTTTTGAAATCGGTTTGGTATTTCCTGAGATTATGTAGAAACTACCATTTAGAACGTTTTTTAGAACGCTTTTTGTGCATTTTCACCCCTTTTAAATTTCGAATTGTTTAAGAACTGTTCTTAGACACCATTTATATCTTATAAGTAACTAATATTCCAAATTTCATATTTCTAGGCCCTTCAGTAACGCAAAAATCGCCTTTTTAGAACGTTTTTTGCTCCTGCACCCCCTTTGGTGTAGTGGCACCGACATAAGATATAGCCTATGTTCTAAGTTGGGCGAACACCATCATTTTGATACCATTACTTTTGAAATCGGTTCGGTAGTTCCTGAGCTTATCTCCGACAAATAAACAATTTTTACCTCTTTATAATAGGAGTATGATTAGTACAGATTACTGATTTTAATATATATAATCTTAATAAACTTTGTAGTCACGCAATTTCGCATAAGAGTGCAACAGCTATTGCAGCAAGATCTGAATATATATAAAACTAGTTATAGTACGAACGCATCTCATTTGCCACGTTTGATGTACTGTTTCCGACATGTTTAATTTCAAAAAATGGATAAACGTTATAGAAAACTTTCGAAAATTACAAGAAAGAGGGAACATTATGCGTAACTTATTTGTTATATTTTGTTTAATATATATACATATATATACATGTATATATCCTTAAAGAATAGCTGACTAGAATAAACAGCATCAATTTAAAGAAACATGTATTTCATATATTTGGTGCAAAAATTACCTGAATTTCAGTTGCGCATTATACGATCAATAAAAGTGTTTCTATATTTAACAGTCTTTGTTTTTTGCTCAAAATTAATGCAAATGATAATTTATTTAATTATTCGTTTTGTTGGAAAACTCGATTAATCTTTTTAACGTTCATAATGCGCTTTGCATTAGCTGCAAATTAATTTAAGATTTAGTTTTTTTACCTTGTAATTTGATCAGGTACTCCTAGTTCTGCCTTTATTTAGCAGATCGATGTAATCAAGTTTTATCTATTCTTACAGGTTAATGAGATTTGTCATAACGATTGGGAAAAGTTGGTATTTTTGATCTTGTTCTTCATAACATAATCATTAAATAAAATTATAGATGACTTGTAATCTCAGAAACCGAAATATGACTCTCATCTAATCGAAGCAAATATATTTGCTCTGTTGATTCTTGGAATTAGATAAAACATTACGCATTTTGTCCTTTTGTCCTTTTGTCAATTAGACAAATAAGATGACAATTATAACGAGCAATTCTTTTTTAAATAATGTATTCAAACAATTTGCTATTCGTTTATTATAAATACATATTTCAATTTGATTCAATAAGAAAAAAGAAAGACAGGGCGAGACCGAGAAATACTTAAATAAATGTGAAAAACGTGCATTTCCTTTTCAGTATAAATTAGAGAATCCTTAAAAAATCTTTTATATTATATTTATTTGGGAATCCCTAATTTGTCTCCTAGTTGAATAATCCCTTTAACTTTCTCAAGAAGCGATAGGTGGTAGCACCAGACGATATCTGCTCAGGTAAGATATGAATAGAAGTTTTTTGGAGTTCGCGTGCGGAATGAAAGAACAATGGAAGTTGATTGGGTGACGCGGAGTAAAGACTTGATGCTGTTAAATAAGTAAAAGACGTAATATCACTCTTTGTAAATAGCTATCCTGCACATAGCTATCCTACAATATACTTCTTTTTTCTTTAAACAGCAATTAGTGTTGAATTTAATTTGAGTTATGTCCATTTATTTTGTGTAGTGTGGATAACGCTACAGTACCTTACGCTGCAGTCATTGGTGATTCCTTTGTGTTTTTGCATGGTAATGCCAGGCCGCATACAGCTCGTCTTGTTGAGAATATTCTTAAAGCTGAAACAATACAGATCCGATCGAACATGTTTGGAACACACTCGGACGACGCATTGCACCGAGACCAAGGCTTTTTATTTCCAGGACTTCGAGATTGCAATTTTTGAGGAGTGGAACAGTATTTCCAAAGTCTTGTCGATAACTTCATAACATCCATGAAAAACAGGTGTGCAGCAGTCTTAGCTGTTCGAGAAGACCACACGCCGCATTAAACATCTTGCATCATTTCTAAACAATACTTCTTTTGTAATTTACATCTAACCAGATTGCTGCCCCAAAGCATTTTTTTCCCGATCTTTCCATCGTTTCAAGGAATTAAAGCTCCTTTAGAAATACTTTTGCTATTTTTTTTCTGTATTGCGCATTGATATACGTGTAGTGTATTCTCCATTTTATGGCCATGCATCGCTCTCTCGCACGGTTCTCTTCACCTTTTTGCTTGCTTCTCTAATTGTTTTGAGCAGTGTTCTTTGAACAGTTCTCAGATTTGTTAAGTTTAACTTGTGAAATTTGGTTGTATCTCAAAAATTTCAGAGTTACCCTCGTATTTGCGTAACGTATGTGAGTTCTCTGGTTTAGTGGAGTACGTGAAGGTTTCCTCACAATTCCTAGAAAAGGAGTATGTACCAATTAAACGTATATATTGTACTCAATTTTGAATGGAATACTTTAAAATTTACTTTTTAAAATGCTGACATTTTTCTGTTTTAAATAAAGGCAATTTTCTGCCAATTAAAAAGTCACTGATTGACAAAGCCTCTTAAAAGACAATAATTTAAATATGCGTGCTCCTTATGGATTTAATTATATTTTGATTTAAACGCCTTCGCTGTGAAAAAATTGCTTAATAAATATGTGGTTATAGAAAACTCGGGGGGTGGGGGTGGCGGGGGGAGGAGCGTTTAACGATCCACCCATTTAAGGATGTTCTCAAATCCAAAAGGGCAAATTTCTGACATAAGTTTTAATTTACTTTTGTTCGAAAATGTGTGAAACTAGCTGGTGTTGTTGTTCGGAAACTATGTAATTGAGCTGTTTTTTCCATTTTTTTGCAAACGCAATAGATCATTCAGAAAATAGTGAGAAAGTGGGCGTTTTGAACTGAATTTCCGCGCAAAGAAAGAAAGAGCACTCAAGAGCGGGCGAAAAACGTGTTTGTCACGTGATCAAAGTAGGTTATAACTCAACATGTAATGGATTGATCAAAAAAGGGAAAAAACAGTTCAATTCCAAATCACTTCCATGGCCAGGCTTTCCAATTTTATACCTTTCCGTTAAAAAATGAATTTGTAAATGTGTCAAAACGTTTTGCGCTTGTTGAGCAGAGCAGTTAAAAATACCCTTAATAAATTTATTCATTTATCCACCTAACATTTTTTCTCTGCATCTTTCGTTTCCACTTAATAATTTGATTTTCATTTATCTTTAGTTATATCGATTTAATTCAAGCTACGTGTTTTAGATTCAACAGTTTTATAATATTAGCAACCAAACATAAATTTAGGCTTTGTTTGTTACTAATTAATGATGCTGATCTTGGAATTTATGTCACAGCATATTAACCCCTTCGCTACAAGCGTCACATGTACGAGTTGCTCACAATACTTGATTATCCCTACCACATATGTCTTGTATTTTCTATTATATTTTATTTTTTCATAACATTCTGATAAATAAATCCTTTTTTTCTGAAAACCATAATCATGAAAAAATATATTATTGTACATTAAAAAATTTGCAAGTTCTTCGATAAACTTTGCATCGAAAATATTTCTTAATTCCTATTCCAAAAACAATCGTGCAAATTAAACTTATAGTAAGTACTTAAACTTCGACTGAATAATTTTCTCAATATTCCATCTAAATTCCTTAGAACTATTTCTGATTACATTTCTTTTTCCGTTTAAATATAGACGAATGACTTTAAGATCATAGGCTGAATAGTCTTATTAATAAGCAATAATTTGATTTCCTATAAGCTGCTTTTGGATTTAATTAGATTTTTGTTTGCATTCCTTCACTGAAAATAATTTGATTAATATCTATATACAGGGTAGTTATTAAGATGCTACTTTGCGCAGAATGATATAAATTTAAAAGCAACGTTAAAAATGCCAGAATATGCAAACTTTGAGCGGACTAGTTTCGGTAGCTATTAGCGTACCGTCCTCAGTGCAAAGAGTAACGGAAAATTTCTCAATTATAAAGCGGGAAAGCGGTTCATTAGCCAATGGGGAAACAGGAAAATTACCCATTGGCTAATGAACTTCTCACCTGAATCCGCTTCTCCTCTATATAATTGAGCAATTTTCCGTTATTATTTGCACTGAGGACGGTACGCTAAAGGCTGCCGAAATTAGTCCGCTCAAAATTTGCATATTCTGGCGTTTTTAAATTTATACATACAGAGTGTCCCCGAATTCATGGGCCAAACTGTAAGGGAAGCTAAAGTACACCTAAAGAAGCAATTTTGGCATAACAATTTAGGATCAGAAAGGAAATGTTTTGGCAACAAACAAGAAAAGAGGAGGAAATACAAAACGCGTTTTATTGACATAACAAGTACAGTAAGGGCTCAAATGTGCCACCACTAACATCGATACATTCCCGGCAACATCTAGCAAGTGATTGGCGTACCCTTTCGAAGATTACAGATGTCTCATCTATGAGACACTAGTAATCACCAAACCAGAACTCCAACCATTCGGTTTATGGATTAATGCTCAGGTGGTAAGATCCCCAACAACATCTCGGAAACCCCTACCTCAGAAATTAGCCCGAAACGGGCATTAATTAAAGAAAAAATTACAAATTACAAAAGCAACGCAACATGCCCTACATGCTTCGCAGAGCATGGTAAAATTTTGCTCGCCGCTGACGACAGATATAAGAAAAATGTAAATTAAAAAAAAATAAATAAATAAATAAGAAAAGCTGCATTAAATACAATTAAAACATAAGAACAATACAACATTTTACAATTTAACATAATATAGAACAAATTCTTAAGTAACAAAACAACTTTGAGTTTTACGAAGCAGTTCAAAATCAAAGAATACACATTGGGGATACAGAATTGGGATAAGACAGGATCCGATGGGTATTATAGAGCATGAGACACCAGTTGACTCTGATAAGGACTTCATTGCAAGACTTTCAGTCGTTGCTGCAAATGTTCGTGAAACATTTAGAATCTGCGAAAAGGTACTCCAATCACTTGCTAGAAGTTGTCAGTGGCACATTTGAGCACTTACTGTAATTGTATGTCAATAAAAGTCTCGGTTTCATTTCCTTTGCATTTCTTGTATTTCGCTAAAACTCTTCACTTCCGACCCCACATTGCTATGCCAAAATTGCTTCTTTGTGTATATTTTACCTTCCCTTACAGTTTGGACCATGGATTCGAGGACACCCTGTATAATAATATTAAAAAAATCTTTCACGTGGAGAAAAAGAGAGAAAAATGAGAGAATGTTTGATGATGATTCATTTATAGTAACAAGTTTGAAATTGCACGTCAAACGTGGCAAATGAGGTGCGTTCGTACTATAACTAGTTTTATAAATATTTTTTGTACGGCATATTGTACTAAATGTATATTTTAGTGGACTTCAATAAGTTCAAATCAATTTCTTTCTGTTCGAAAGGCTGTAGCATCTTTAAAATACACTTGAAATAATTTTTCCCCATTGGCCGTAATGCAACGGAAAACATCTGAGTGTCCCTGTAATTAAATTATACATCCGATTTTCATAAAATTTGAAATGACTAGAAAAAATGTTGCAACAATTATATATTTAAAATTTCATACCATTCGGATAGGTAATTTTTGCTCTGTTATATGCGGACGGACAGACGGACCGAACGACGACTATAGGTGCTACATATTTATATAATTACGAACGCACCTAATAAAGAAAGAAGTTTGTTTGTATGTGTTCTGTGTTCTGAAGGGACTGCTGAGTGCAGAGCTACGAAATTTGTCAGAAAAGTATCTCTATATATCTCTAGTTAAGCACCTCGAAGCCCGATTTTAGATTTTTTTATTAGATTTTAAAATTTAATTTTTATGAGATTTTTAGCGTTTTTTCACGTTTTGCGGAGATTTTCCCCATTAGAGAAAGGAATCCGCTTTCAATTAGCCCGATAATTTTGTCCTCTTTTTCCATAATATTTATAAGTTATCAGTAGAGCGATTTTTGAATTTTTTGAGATGTTTTGTGCGATATTTAGAATTTTTTCATGTTTTTCAGAGATTTTTTGACATTGGTATATAAGAAATATAGTAGTTTCTGTACTTCTTCTGAAATGCAGAAATTTTTGAATTTTTGGTGACTTTTAATTCGATTTTTCTCGATATTTCAAGTACCGCGGAGATTTCTTACATTAATGAAAAAAATTACGGTTGCAATCTTACGCCCACTCTAGTAAATTTTGGACATTTTACCGATTTTTAATGTGATTTTCAACTCGATTTGCAGCGTTTTTTCACGTTCCGGGGCGATTTTTTGACATTCGCAAAAGAAATTCTGTTTCAAACTTTTAGCTTAATATAGTAAATTTTGTCCACTGCTTTTCAGAAAGTTTCTTTTTTTAAACTTAATGTAGCAAATTTTGTCAGCTGTTTTCAAATTTCTAGCGATTTTTAATGTGATCTTCAATACGATTTTTTATCATTTTTTCAGTTTCACAACGATTTTTTTTACATTTGTAAAAGAAATATGGTGTAAGACTTTTAGCTTAATACAGTAAATTTAGTTCTCTGATATTTTTTAAGTTTTTGCGACTTTTCAATGCGGCTTTTACTTTTTTAACGTTCTACGGTAATTTTTAACATTCGTAAAAGGAATTCAGTTTGAAAGATTTCTTTCGTTTCTTTGCGTTTCGCACGGATATTTTAACATTTGTGAAAGAATTCCGGTTACAATGTTTATGTTTTTGCCATTGCAATAAATTTAGTCCTGTGCTATTTTTAGCATTTTTTTTTCCGCTTCGCGGCTATTTTCCCTCATGAATAAGATAAATCTTGTTTTAATCTTTCAGACCTTTTAAATTTTATCCTCTTTTCGATAAAGTTTTTCGGAATTCGTACAACGATTTTTGGATTTTTAGCGAATCTTTTTATGAGATTTTAAGAGTTTTTTCGAGTTTAGCGACGATTTTTTTTTTTTTGACATGCATAAAAGAAATCCTGCGTTGATGTATTAGCCAAATATAGTAACTTTTGCTCTCTGTGATTTTTTAAATAATTTTTAGCGATTTTTTATGCATCTTTTTGCATTCTTTTTTAATTAGCTAAGATTTTTCCGCATTAGTAAAAGGAATCGGTTTCAATCTTCTAGCCCAATATAGCATTTTTTTTTCTATTTTCATCAAAGTTTATTCGGAATGCCACCGATTTTTCAATTTTTAGCGATTTTTTATTGCAATTTTTCCAGGGTTTTTTTGGCGTTCCGTGCTATTTTTTGACGGTCCCGGGAAACGCCGGCGGATGAGCTAGTTCATTTAATAAAGTACATTTATCAACTTCACATTTTCTTCCTGTGGAAGGAATCTTTTAGTTGTAGTAATTTCAGTTCATCCAGTTCACGCCGCATTTTTTTTCAATAGTTTTCACGCAGAAATATTTATTTATTAAGAAGAGCAAAATAAGAGAACCGTCTCGCATACATTTTTGAAGGAACGCAATTTTAACGAATTTTAAAAGTGTAATAAAAATCACTATTATGCCGCGGTTCCGCCTGTTCAGCGGCCCGACCGCCACCAATTATCGTAAGAATTGGGTTAATCTGTTGCTCGCTATTCCATAATAAAAAGCCAATTCAGAATTTCAAGTTAATCTGTTTCGCATCCACTTTTGAAGGAAAGTAATTTTAGCCTATTTAATACTCGATTACTAACCTTATATCTGTAAGGTACAGCGACATTTTTTCCTGGGCGCAAAAGCGTCTTTGGAGACGTTTAAACCACGTTTTCATGCACATAAGCTAACAAAGGAACATAAAAGTAAATTTATGTGCAATAAAGTATGCTAATAAAAAAATTTATGATCATTCTTTATTGAACAGCCCTCGTAATTACAACCTCACCTCGAAATATCGCCGTATAAAGTGAATAAATATAGGAATTATATACCATGTGATTTTACAGATACAACGACAGCAATAACATAAGTTTTTTTAGAGTAGTAATCGAGTGTTAAAAAGTGCAACAAAAACTCTACTGTTTCGTTAGTGATTTCGTCATGTTTAAAGATACAAAATGAAGTGATAATAGCAAATGTTAAGATACCGGGTGACCTAAAGTGGACTGACTGATTTTAAAAATCAATAACGCGCAAATGGTGACAGCTATCAAAACTAGTTGGATGTGCCAATCCCAAAACTTTCTTCTATCTCATGTCATTTTTTTATTTTAATTAGTTTTTAGTTTTATTGGCATTTTTATTAGAACTATGCATAACTTCATACCCTTTTCGATGGTACAATATTGAAAATTGCAAAGAAATCGCTATTACAGTGCCCCTTCCGGCGGAATTTTTCCAAATTCAGGGAGGACCTTCGTGCCATGACCAAGAACAAACAAAAAAAAATTGGCTCAATTCTATGCATAACTTCATACACTTTTCGATGGTACAATATTCAAAATGACACAAAAATCGCTATTATAACGCACCCTACTGGCGATTTTTTTCCAAATTAAGGAAGGACCTGCTTGCCATAACCAAGAACTTAAAATAAAAATTTGTTTCAATTCTATGCATAACTTCATACACATTTGAATGGTACAATATTCAAAATCGCACAAAAATCGCTATTACAGTGCCCCCTTCCGGCGAAATTTTTCTAAATTCTGGGAGGACCTTCTTGCTATGGCCAAAAACATACACAAAAGTTTGGTTCAATTCTATGCATAACTTCATACACTTTTAGATGGTACAGTATTCAAAATGCACAAAAATCGTTATTAAAGCGCCCCTACCGGCGGAATTTTTCCAAATTCAGGGAAGACCTTCTTGCCATGGCCAAAAATGTACACGAATGATTTGGTTCAATTCTATGCATAACTTCATACACTTTTCGATGGTACAATATTGAAAATTGCAAAGAAATCGCTTTTACAGTGCCCCCTTCCGGCGGAATTTTTCTAAATTCTGGGAAGACCTTCTTGCCATGGACAAAAATGTACACGAAAGATTTGGTTCAATTCTATGCATAACTTCATACACTTTTCGATGGTACAATATTCAAAATGCACAAAAATCGCTATTACAGCCCTCCCCCACCCCCTACCAGTGTTTTTTTTTCCAAATTCAGGGAGGACCTCTTGCCACATCCAAAAACTTAAAGAAAAAATTTGGTTCAATTCTATGCATAACTTCATGCAATTTTTGATGGTACAATGGCGACACACGGACACACGGACAGACAGACATTTTGTATAAACATGTATTTTGTGATCTCAGACCTCTTAAACGTGTAAATCCGTCGAAAACCGGAAGTCGAAAAAAATTTCGATTACAATACTTTCTTCTATTGAAGATAGAAGAAAGTATTAATTCTTGCAGGAAGGTTATGTAAGATGTCGTGAGTTTTTTTACTGCGATTCTTGATTTTAGTTTTAAATAGCAACAATAGATAGCGCTGCAAGCAATAGGCGCTAAATCGGGTCTCGAATTTTGTCCTATCTCTTCTCTGAATATCGATGCGAAAGAAGGAGGTTAAATATATGGAGTGGGCCACACAAAATAAATTTTCACTGGCGACTGAAACCACTTCATATATTTAACCTCCTTCTTTCGAATTAATACTGATAGATGAGGCAGGCCAAAAATTGTGCCCTGATTTAACGACTATTGCTTGCGACTATCGTTCATATAGTAAACTAACAACTATCGTTCATATAGTAAACTAAAATCGAAAATCGCTGTAAAAAAAATATCCTGACATCTTACATAACCCTCCTGCAAGATTTTTTTTAAATAGCTATCACTATTTGTAAGTTACTGAATTGTAAAATCAGTCAGTCCATTTTAGGACACCTGGTATATACATAATTATAACATACAGATAATAACAAAAATAATTTTAGAAATCAAATAATAATAAATGCAAAGATATGTCTTATTATAAGGACGATGATTAATTTACGAAATCAGTTATATTTCTAGAAATATCTTTTCCTGTCAATCGTGGGTCTGTTTTACATAACTCTGTTAATTTCAGAGTGTCTGTTCTCTTTTGTGATATGTGGAAAACTCTCAAATTCAGATCATTATATCGCTAAATGTCTTCGTGCAAGGAAAAAAAAAAAAAATAGAAAACAGGAATTCTGCTATTTCAGAATTTAGTGTCGCCCCCGATGAAAAAAAAAATATATATATGTATATATAAATAGTACAAAACATATTTCAATTGCTTAAGAAGTCCACATTTACGATGCACTCTTAAACATCTACAGTAAAGTAGAAACAGGACGTCACTATGCGAGGTAATACACAAATGCAGCAAAAAGATGCCGTCATTAAAGAATCTCGACCAAAAAAAAAAAAAAACCGGCTGTCTAATTATTCATAGGCCTTCATTTGTTTGTAACATTAATAAAGATACTTAAAATTAAATATAGTTTATAATAGCTCCGTGTTTTAACAGAAATCATTCGTTTATATTTTTTTCAAAATAGCACGTATTTTAATTACATTTTCTTTCAGTTTTTATGAAAAAGTGGCAACAAAAATATATAATTAATATTTTACAACTATTTTTCCTTTAATTTCTACAGAAATGGAGTACTTCCGTTGCCAATATTAAGCAAATGGCTCCAAAAACTACAAAAAAATTAATATTTCAAAAATAAATAGAGGTGCAGTTTTCAAACAAATTGCATTTAAAAGTACTTTTTTTCCTCAATACGACGGTATAAAAATTCAAAATGTGCAATGCTTAGAAGTTTAAAAAATTGCTATAGAGTATTTAATCGTGCTGCTTTGTTTTGCGGCTGACTTCTGTAAGGTAACGTTATTTTTTGGAGAACTCAAAATAAGCTGGGAGAATGAAATAGCATACCGTACCGGGGGCTAAAATAAAAAACTGTCAAACAAAATTTGGTTGCGATTTCTTATATTTATAGATACAAAACGAAGTGACAATAGAAAATGTAAAGATAATACTCATATTTAATACATACAAGAGTGATTTTAACCTCTTCCGTTACCAATTTTTTTTAAACAAATTGCAAAAATTCATCAAATTTTTTGAATCACATCATACATTTCATCATTGGCATTTCACATCACAAAACTTGTAAAAAAAACCAATCAATTATTATATATAATTTATTATAATATATAATTCTTTATATTATATAAGAAGATTTTCTTTATTTTTATGCTTTAGGCAGAGTTAAAATGTGATAAAACAAACTGTACGGACAAACTATGCCACGCCCGAGTTTTCTCAGGATAATAATTAATTGTAATATATTCGAACCCGAGATTACTCGGGATAATCAGCGGTTAAAAACCAAATAATAATAAATGCAAATAGATATCTTTTATTAGGACGATCATTAATTTACAAAATCAGTTATAGTATTGCTAGAAATACCTTTTTCTGTTAATCGTGGATGTGTTTTACATAACTCTGTTAATTTCAGAGAGTCTGTCCTCTGTTGTCATATGCGGCAAACTCTCGAATCCCGATCATTATATCGCTGAATGTCTTCGTGTAAAAAAGGGAAAAAAAATATCAAACAAAAATATTGGATGTGATCCCAGTGAATTAAAGATAAAAGTATTAATATTTCTTTTAATGTGCAATAATTTGAATGATTGTATGGTATTCCTCTCATCATAAGTATGAAACTTTTCCGTTTAACGACGTATTCTCTAACTGACAGATTTCATTTTCACAGGTTCGATTTGGAATCGAAATGAGTTTTCCATTTTTTTATAAATAAATTAGTTATTGAGTTATAAACGATTTTGGTCACGTGTCGACCGGTTTTTCTTTTTTCTCGCTGTGTTTAGTCCGGAAATTGGTTTCAAAACGCCAATTTCGACAGTATTTTCTGAAAGATTTTATGCCTTTACCAAAAAACTGGGAAACGTCTTTTGATTACATAGTTTTTGGAAAAGAACACCTCTCCAATTTCATGCGTTTCAGAACAAAAATGAATTAAAAATAATGTGTCAGAAAGTACTTTCTTTGGATTTGAGAAACAGCCTTAATATAGTTAGCTTTTAAAAGTTTAATACCCTTAATAGTCAGTCTTTATTTCTTTTAAAAAAAGAGAGAGAGAAAGTTTCTAATTTCATTTCTAAGTTTTCTCCCTTTAAATACATATGAGTTCTTAATGATTCAAAGATCATCGACTGAATAATCCTCTTAATATGCAATCATTTGATTTCATAATCTCCTTATGCATTTAATTAGATTCTGGTTTCATTCCATCTCTGGAAAAATCCGATTGATAAATTTCTATTTATAGAAAAATGCTCTTATGTGAAGTAGCTGAGATTTAAAAAAGAAAATGTAAAATAAAAAGAAAGAAGGAAGAAAAATGTCTGGCGATAAATTTGTTGAATAAACTTGCGGTGTTTCCCCGAAAATTGATTTAATCGAAAAAAAGGCGTTTTTTAGGATGATCATAACACCTACCCCCTGAAATAGGTACCCTTGAAAACCTAGGTAGATGTGATGTAGTTACCACAGTTTTAGAACTTTTTCGAAATGTACCCAAGTTGTTTTATATGGCGAAATGCAGTCGAATGGTCAACATTTAGTCTCTTAGTAATACCTTCAGTAGTAATCCATAAATTTATTATTCACTAAATCACGGATTAAGGGGTCTAAGGACTCTTTAAGCTTAAAAAATTTCAAAATTTCAATTTTATTATATGCTAAACTCCTGCCTTTTCTGAACATTTTGATACAATTGTTTCCTTAAAATTCCCATTAGAACAGAAGTTATGGCTTTTAGAATTATGCCCGCTGTTTTGCTCAAGCAGCGTTTACGAAACTTTGAAGTCATTTTTCTCAAAATGACGTTTTTCGGTATAACGCGTATGATACCTCATAAACTTCTCAATATTTTTTCATGAAGTTTTCAAAATATATGATTCATGTTAGTCTGTATAAATTGAATCTAAAATTTCATTTCAATTGTTTAAAGAAAAAAAATTTTTAGGTGATTATACTGTTGAAATTTTCAAAATTTTGTATCAGCTAAATACAACTTTGTATTAAATGTATAAAAATGCTTTAAATACAAATATATTTAGGGTCAGGGTTATTATTATAATCTGGTGTATAACAGGGCACAATTTCATTCTAGTTGCAAAATTTATTTTTTAATCTTGCGCGTAAGCTGTTAAGCCAATTTTTGGCTCGACAAATGTCTGACAGTTTTAGCCCCCCTATAAATGCTAATTCTACATCTTGCAATTTTTTAAATATACATGAAATGAAAGAGCATACTTATAACTTTCATTCCAATAAAAATTGTTTAGATGTTATAGATTTTAAGGTATTAAATGTTGAAAATGGTTTTTTTTTTCCTTTTTTCCAATTTTAAGAGTCCTGAGACCCCTTAAGTCCTGATCAATGGCAGAAGGTCGCCGAGAGCGAATTTTATATACGATAAAATTCGCGCCATTAAAGCGACATTTAGATTGAAATCACCATTTCAAAATCGACAAAACTACTTTTTAACTGTACTGAGGTCGGGAGCACGATCTAAGTAAACGTTTGGAATATTTTGTGTAGCACTTCCAACACTCACTCTTTTTTTAAACTCTTATTATAACATAACGTAACGAAAATGTAACTTTTCTTTTTCCATTCTGAATATTAATCTTGCGCACAAATTAATTTGAATCACTTCTTTTTACCGTTATGTTCACTCACGACACATGTAGATAACTGTCAGTATTCAATCACCCAATAAATTCCAAGATTAGTCATTTTTAAATTCCTAAAGGGTTTTATTATAACGGTAAAATTAAAATGAATAAGTGAGGTTTTACGCATATGTATGACACTTCTCATACATTTCTACATATTTTATATCGTACTTTTTCACATCACTCATAAAAAGTCATGAGCATTCACAAGACCATGTTTAAGTCACCACTGCGAACTCTCTAGTCAGGTTTGCCACATTTTTAGCCCATGATATGCTATTTCTTTCGGCCGCCAATTAAAGATTCGTCTCTAATAAATAACGTTACGTTATATAAGACAGCCGTAAAACAAAGCAGATGTTACATTGTACGATCTAATCTCTATTGAAATTTTTTAACTTCTAAGAGTCGCACCTTTTCAATTTTTATACTGTCGCACGGTCAGTGATTCACTGATCCTAGCTGGAAAAAAGTCGATTTATAAAAATTTATCCTAGCGTAATTTATTTTTTGCTTCTTATAGCTCAATAGTCAGGGTGTTGTACCCTTCTATTGGTTTTGGTATAAATATGATTGTATAGTCCATAGACTAGTGCAAAGTTGAAGCTTCTTAGTTGGGAATGAATTGAAAACCTGTTACTTGAAGAGAAATAAAACATACTGCTCGCTTATGGACGCTTCCAAACAAAATATGGTCTTTATTTTATCGGATTTATGTGCATAAATTTTGCCCATATCAGTTGTTATTTCATACTTAATGTCGCAAAAAACTCTGTATTTTATTGCAATTTTTCAGTTTTAATATAGAAAAAGTTATATGATAAAGCACGATTTAGCTCAATTCTTGATATGATTAAATAGTTTAAATTATTACCTTTTCGTTCCAATTTAATTTGTCTGCCCTTAGGTGCCTCCCCAGTTTTTAGACTTGTTTTTAGCTTATTAAGTCAAAATAATATTTTTTTTTTTTAATTTTAGTACAAGTACCATTTTCTTTTTATCAAATACAACAGAATTTAAGTTAGTCACATAAATAAACTTTTTCACCATTATACAACGGCAACAAGATTGAAAATTTAACGAAAATGTGAATTTGGTTTAAAATGTTTTGTTTACAGAGAAGGAAGAGCACATGAAGTTTTACAAGCGCGAAATGCTTAAATTTATGAACAAATTTAGACAAAAGTTGCCAAATGTATGTAGATATCTCAGGACAACATGATGTAAAATATATTACTTGGCTGCTAATTTCAAGTGCTTACAAAATTGATCCAGATAAATTCTTCAAATTCAGATTTGATACAATGCAAAACATAATGTAGCCATTTTCGCATGATATCTTATTATTCCCATTCTTTACATAAGGTGTCCTCTCTGCAGTGATAAATATAAATATACAACAGATATACAATATAGTAATTTCCATTAAAGCTGTCGAATGTTTGTTAAATTTTAGATCTTAAATTTTAGAAAAAGAAATTTGGGGATTTATTATAATAATACAAAAATAGTCCTATCACTTTATATTCCATATCGTTAAGAAAGTATCGTTAAAATTATCAAGAAGAACATAAAATCATGCGTCAATCAGATTATGAAATATTTTTCAAGGCATTTGGACAACTATAATAAAACTTCATAGCTTAATAACGTGAAAAACGATGTCTAAGTTATATTCGTAAAATATATAACACGTTTGAAAACACAATTTCAACCAAAGTCGAAAAAATAACTGAAAATTTTGTACATCCCTGCATATCAACACTAGATTTATCATAAAATTCACAATATACTAAAATTTAGAACAATTAGGGAGCGCATAGCACAGTTGAAAATTCCCCGTCAGCAATATTCGCCAATAAACAGAAATGTACTTCAGATGTTTTGTGCAGCCCAGTATATGATTTATAGAATTTATACACACTAAATAGCATGCAATTTTTATAATTAAAAATGTTTTCCGCAGCAGAAAATGCACTTCCATCAATTATTGTTCATAGAAAGAGAAATATAACTGATTTATTTTGTGTGCCCCTGTATATGAACGATGAATTCTATGCACATCATATTCCATAGTAACCATCTTATAAAGCACCCCGGAGATATGTATCAATTTAAATACTTTTGAAATAGTGTAACATGAACAAAATACACCACAAATATTTTTTCTCCATAGAACATAATTCTTTTTAGTGTCCCTGTAAATGATCGATCAATGCTATCCATACCATAATCTATAGCAATCATCTTGTAGTGCACTTCATAGATATCTATATAAATTGCAAAATGTTTGAAATTATGAAACATCATTAAAAACCACCGCAAACGATTTTTCCCCGTAGGCCGTAATATAATGAAATTCTTTTGAATGTCCCTGTAACGAAATTATGACTGCTACACGCTACATTTTCCAATACCTAACATTCAATAGTGAATATCAATAATATTTTTCCATTTCATGGCGATGCGACCATTATTGACGCCAAAAATAATTTTGGCCAACTAGAATAGGCAAATCACCCACCGTGCGTCGTATTCGAAAAGAAAGTACTTTTAAATTCAATTTGTTTGAAAGCTGCATTTCAATTTATTTTTGTTATATTAATTTTTTTCAGTTTTTAGCGCCATTTGTATAATGTTGGCAACTAGTACATTTCTATAGAAAGTAAAAGAAAAATAGTTGGAAAATAGTAATTATATCTTTTTGTTGCCATTTTCCTATAACAACTGAAAAAAAAATGTAATTAAAATACTTGCTATTTTGACAAAAATATAAATGAATGATTTTTTATAAAAAAGGGAGCTAATACGAACTATGTTTAATTTTAAGTATCGATATTAATGTTACAAACAAATGAAGGCATATGAATCAGGTTTTTTTTTTTTCGAATTTCTTGAGTGATGACATCGCTTTTTTCTGGATTTGTGTATTATTTAGCGATAGTAACGTCATATGTATACTTTACTGTAGATGTTGTTTAAGATTGGATCATGAATGTGGAATTATTTAGTGGATGGAATGACGTCCTTTTATATAAAATAAAAGAGTGTGTTTTAAGTCTTAAAACTGAAATATGTTTTGTACTATCTACATTTATTTATATATTTTTTTTTTCATCGGGGGCGACACTAAATTCTTATTAAAGCAGAATTCCTGTTTTCTAGTTTTTTCTTTTTCTTTCTAACGGCCGGGGAGTAAGAGAAACTTTCTTCGCATTGAATCTTCGTGACATCAAGTTTTTAATGAAAGTTCCATATGTTTTTGTAGAACTTGCCTATTTCAACACGATGTGGAAATTTACCGTTCCCACGCATTGATCCTTTTAAAAGAGATACATAACTACTGTTATCTGCTCCCGTGGTTTTAAAGTCTATTCAAGTCAGCCTCTGAAGAGAATTCTTTTCTCGATTTCATATTGAGTTTTGCATTCATTTAACAAAAGGCCATTGTACTGTTTCAGAAAATAATTTTGTATTTACTTTCTTAAAATAATCGATTTTTAACTTCTTCAGTCCTGCGGGGTACATAAATTGGGACCTCTATCCTTTTCCTCATAAAAGCTAAACTGTTTCATTTTTTTTTTTGTATGTTTACTTTACTGCTATATAGCTGAATGTTTTTTGCTTCAAAGCTAAACCAATAAATAGCAGCATCGATGTTGATTTCCTCATAAAATAAATGTTCTTTTTATCTGAGTTTCCAAACTACCTTCAAGACAGTGTGGACTACAAAGTAAGTAGTTTTCATAATTATTTAACTTAAACCCTCTACAATAAATAATTTTGAGGATTTGTTGATCATTCGCTTGTTTAAAGCCCTTAAATTCATTATTGCGTGAATTTGAGTTATTTATAATTAAATTGATATTTTAAGGGGGCTAGTAATTTTAGATTCATATTTATGAACCTAAATTATCATTCCCCTAAGTATCACTTTCAGAAGGGCTGTTACTGTCATCTGTGGTGTCATTTTGTTTTGGCAAAAGCCAATGAATGTGTATTTGTAGTGTCAGTTTAACTTCAGGTGTTAAGAGGTCAAGATAAGAGATGAGATTCGCTCAGCTGCTGACATCGAAATAATCAAAGCCAGAGGACATGAGTTTTGACGTCATCACTGACCAACCGACTTCTTACTAGTGTTGGAATTCACACCAGAAAATTTAGAATAACAATTTTATTTCCTTTTATTTGTGGAATTTCTATCATCTTATAAAACAATAATAACTATTTAAACTTACTGGTGAGAATTCGGAATCCCTAAATAAAAATTCAGCCAGATGCGGAATGTCACAGTGTTGCCCCATCTGGCTGGTTTTTTATTGGGACACTCTGTATGGTAAAAAAAAACAGCTTACAGTACAGTTATGTAACCTGTTGTTGCCGGTGTAAAGTTGGTTAAGGTTTCATGTTCCCTATAGTAAGAAACGATTGTGACCACATTTCACAATCATATATAACTAATTGGACTGCACAGACTTAGAGTATGCTTTAATAAGTTTTAATTTATTTTTGTTCGAAAATGCATGAAACTAGCTGGTGTTGTTGTTCAGAAACTATGTCATTGAGCTGTTTTTTCCATTTTTTTGCAAACGCAATAGATCTTTCAGAAAATAGTGTCAAAGGGGACGTTTTGAACCGAATTTCCGCACAAAAGTAGAAAAATCGCTCAAGAGTGGACTAAAAATGTGTTTGTCACGTGATCGCAATAGCTTATAACTCAATGGATAATTGATTGATCAAAAAAGGGGAAAAAACAGTTCAATTCCAAATCGATTCCATGGCCAGGCTTTCCAATTTTACATCTTTTCATTAAAAAATGAATTTGTAAATGTGTCAAAACGTTTTACGCTTGTTGAGCAGAGCAGTTAGGAACAGCCTTAAAGGACATCAGCGTATGACTGCGTCATACTTCGATAAAATAAAAGAATCGATTGGAGATCAGGAAACAATCATAATTGGGTGGACAAGAAGAAGACACCCATCCGGGACGCCAACCTGGATGCTTTTAAGGACATCAGGAACTAACTCCTCGCCTGATCCTACGGGATAAAAAGAAAACATGGGCAGGACGTATGGGGGGGGGGGGGTTCCCGATGCGCGCAATCATGGAGAATTTTAGAAGTAACTGTGGCTCGCGTTTCAGGCGCCCTGGTTCAGGGGAGGTGGCATGCACCCCTGTGACATGCGATGTCGGGCTCAGTTCTGAAGATGTCATCGGCGAGTCTGCAGGCTGTAATGCTATTTCCGACAAAGAGAAGATTGCAAAACTCCTTAGTTTGCAACTGCTAGAATATTTTGGCGAATCCGAGGAAAAGGAGGCAACGACTGAAAATAAGGTCATTAGCCTTCTCTCCATGACGACGACTATTCAAGACGATCGAAAACAAATTCTTTCGGTCGCTCGATATTCTGTATGAGGGCAGCATCGACGAAAATGAACTGACAAGTAATTTGGAAATAAATACGGACCCCACTTTCGAATATGAAGAACCTTTGCGAAAAAAGCGGACAGGAAGTGAATGAGTATCCGTAGAAATCATGGCGAAAGCAGTAGAAACGTATAAGAAGGCAAAGAAAAATAAACTAAAGGCTGTGCAACATATATGTAGGCAGGTGAAAGACCACAAGATGATTCAACGGTAGCCACAATGCTTAGGAAAAGGTAGAGCAAAATGAAATTAATTTCCAAATACGTGTGGTCTCAATTTTATCATAATCGCAGATATTCAAAAGGCACCGTTCATCACAAAGACCTCAGAATGTGGGTCACTCACAAATCATTGGAGCTTGGAATTCCCGGATTCACAGCAAGCTCATTCTTCATCAAGAATTTCTAACAAGCACATAAAATAACAAGTCGAAAGGTGACACATATCGTAACAAAAGAGATTTGTTTCCGGATGTGTCTTTGCAACCTGTGATCGACGAATTCCGGGAAAACGTGAAAAAAATGATTGAGCACGCTAACGTCCTATTGCATTCTAACAGAAATCTCGATATGAAGGAATCTAATGACGTGGGTGCATTGGTAATCAATAAAAACAAAACGTCTCATTCATATACACCGTGAAAATGTGTATTAACGCCGCTGGAAAATTTACGGGACCTTTACTACTTCTAACACAGGAATGTCAGGTGAATTTGGTCCCGAAGTCATGGAAAATGTGCAACGAATATCATCCTCAAATTTGCTCATTACATGCTCCAAGTCATGAAAGAGCGCGAATAAAATAACTGCGTCATACTTCGATAAAATAAAAGAATCGATTGGTGATCAGGAAACAATCATGGTGCTGGACAGTTGGACTGGCCAGAAGAAGACACCCATCCGGGACGCCAACCGTTAGGTTTATGGGCTGAATGTCCCGGCGGAAATACTCCAAAAGGATCTACGTTTATGCATTGAGAAATTTGGTTTCAATGTGGAGCCTGTTTTTCTCCCGCCGGACATGACAAATTTCTTCAGCCGTTAGACGATTATTTATTTCAACAATACAGGTACTTAATAAAGAGAATAGTGGAATATTCAAAGATTCATCAGAGTGTTTGTGGAGATATCGACATGACTATTAGAGAAAGTATAATAAAATCGCATAAGTTGGCCTATAACCATTTCTCCTCTCCCAACTTCGATGGCATGCGTCGGTATGCCTTTCAAAAGGCTTTAATTAGAGACATGGTTCCCGTCTTTCGATCAGTTAAACAGGCATGGTTTAACTTAACTAATAACATCGGTGACAATTGTGAAACAACCCCTTTCATTGTTTGTACCTGGTGTTGGAAACACACTGCTTCAGCCATTTCTATTCAGAAATGCACACTACTATCCGTGAAGTTACTTTTCCCACCAGGCTTAAACTGTGTTCTCTGTAATCTCTGTAATCCGTTAACTATCTTTTCTACCATACACAGTGTCTTTCCTGCATAGCTAGCGACCTGAAGAAATCAATAAATGGCAGAAATACATCGGCCTATAACTCTTCACCAGTTGCATTCGGACGGTTAGTTGCATACATTTCCTTGATCCCCATGATAAGAGCTTTCCAAATACACCACTCTCGGCAAAATCCCTATCTGGCAGCTGGGGACCTACCTTAGTAAGAAGCAAGACAAATCAAATCCCATTCCTCTACGATTAAAACTGACCGATTAATAGCTGTTTAAAGTTGAAGCATCTTTTTAGCTGCGAAATAGGGGTCATTTACAAATTTACTAGAGGCATAAATAATCGTCAGATATAAAAAGAAAAGTATATAACTTGCAAATGTACAAATTGTATAGGTACAACTAAAAATATAAGTTACAAAATAACCGAATTTTTGTTTAAATTAAATGATGAAAAGCAATAGTCGCAATTCTTTACAAAAGGATGCATATTTTAAAGTGCTATTAGATTATCTAATCTAAAACTTAATTAGTAAAAATTTAAATTACCTTAAAATTTGCTCGAAGTGACTCCCTTTGGCTGCAATGCAGAAATGTACAAACTAAATAAATCCTTCTAATACTTTAAGCATTTTGTGTATACGATTCCTCGAAGCATGGCCCACCTCATCTGCGTTCAGATGCAGAAAATTGGCATCAATACAACTCAAAGTTTCATAATTCAGACAATTTTAGTGTTAGATGAATAGGTCGTTTTTTTGTCTTACTCGTAGGTGTAATAAGAATTTTTTTTAAAAAAACATCACTTATGGGACCAGGGGACCGTATAAAAATTTAAATTTCGTAACTTTTCAGAAATTTTTTGATTGATCAAAACGACTTTTAAAAAAATAATTTTTTACCTCATTTAAAACATTTTTGTAATTGGAACTATATGTATATAACTAACGGTTTAGAAATTAGACATTGGACACCATTGAGAGTGGGCACGCTGTACACCCTATATCGTAAACAAATTGAGTTTCTACAATCAGAAAATCAACGTTTCAAAACTTATTTTCCTAAATATTAAGTAATTTTAATACCACAATAAACTTTCAAAATTTATTATCTTTTTATAAGCTCTTAAAATTCGGCAGAAACTTTTAAAAACACAATAAACTTTCAAAATTTACTGACTTTTTATAAAGTCTTAAAATTTTGGAAGAACTTTTTTAACACCTCAGTAAACTTTCAAAATTTATTATCTTTTTTATAAGTTCTTAAAATTTTGGAAGACACTTTTTAAAATCACTGTACGTTGGCATAGGAAATCATCTCTCTGATGGTTAAAACCTAATTTTGATAATCATATTAAGTACAGTCATGTGTTTGAATTCCAAATAGTTTAACAGGATTTTACAATCGAGAAAGATCACTGAAACGTTCCCTCAAAAGACTTAAGCTGACCCCTTTTTTAAAAAAGGGTATGATGCCCCTCTAAATCAAGGGCTGGATCCGCCTTCTAAACTTAAATGTTGTTTTAAAAATTTTTAAATAACATTTTAGAATGTAAATAATTCCTCAAGCTTAATTAATGAATATAATTTAATAACAGATGTCATTCCCCATTTATTGCTAACAGCATGTTATTTATATTCTAATTTGCACCTGAATTACTTGCGGGGTTAGGGCATTACTTTTTGTTCAAGCCTATGCATTTCTAACGTTATATGTGCATAGGGCGATTGCTTTATTTATTTGTACAGTCGTGGAAAAAAAAGTAAACACCCCCTACTAACTCAACAAATTATTGTTGGAGAAAGTTAATGGAACCAAACGATTGGAAATAAAGTCTCCTTTTAAATGATGTATATAAAACTTACTTAGGGGGCATCCACATATCAAAATGAACCCAAACTGCTTTTATCAATAGCAATACAGAAGTTTAACACCATAAATAAATTCTATACTCTTCAATTTGCCTAAAAACAAATTTTCATGAAATTCGTTAGATTAGTAACAGAGAAATTAATTAATTTAAAATGAGAATATTTTAGGGGCTGTATCCAAACCGAAGTTCGGTACTCGATTGTTGAAATGCTACGGAATGACTATGACACTTCTATTAAGGCGTTATTTCTTCCCGATAGGATCATTTCACTCCCTTAATATATTTCGGCTATTATCAACCCAAATGTTTCAATAAAATCAGTAATATATATATATTTTCAAATTATGCTTTTCTGCACATCATAGACGGCCCTTTAAACCATCATTCTGACACTTTTCAATCATAATTCGAAAACTACTCAAAAGAAAATTTGAAATTGAGAATTGGCATACAGCAGGATATAAATATAAAATGTATAAAAAAATGTAGATTCTAGTTCATATTTTTTTTCGAATGTTAATTTCATAATTCATATTATAAAATTTTTAAATTATAAATTCAATTTATTTATGTTTGGGATTTTTAGTATTATAACTGCAAAATAATTATCACATTAAGATTATAATTTCAGGAGATATTAATAAAAATATGAAAATGTAATTTAACATTAGAAGCTCTAAATTTTGAATGTTTATAACTCAAAAACTTATCTTCCAAATGACTTGAAACTTCGTTTCAAGGCATAGCTTGAACCGGAGATTTAAAATATATTGTCAAAATTAAATGTTGCCATTGAAAAAACAAAGTTTGGTTTTGTTTTTATATATAGATTGCCACCTAAGCAAATTTTATACACATAATTTAAAAGTATAGACTTTATTTTTAATCGTTTAGTACCAGTAACTTTCTTCTATTATAATTAGTTGAAGAGTTAGTAGGGGGTGTTTACTTTTTTTTTCCACGACTGTACATAAACTAGTATTTGCATCTCTGATGTTTTGTTCCTTATTTAACCAAATATGCATTTACATATTAAGAACGGAAAAAAAATAAACTTTAAAAAATTACATTATTTAGACGTAAAACAAAAATGATCTCAAACTCAAAGCAAAATGGTTATTTAGTTTGCCAACTGTTTCTAATAACACCAGTACATTTACAGATAAATGTTTTCTATATTCTAGTTGCATTGACAAAGCTTTAAAATTATCAAGCATGGCTGCCAATTTATAGTTAGGAAATTTCGGCTCATTAATTCGCAGAAAAGAAAAATATTTTTGCTTGAAACCAAAATAGCATCAAAACTCGATTTTATAAGAAATAGTTTTAGTGTTGAGCTTATTTTTAAATATCTTCTTTAAAAGTTATGATTTCTGGATTTAAATATATAGCTATATATATTTCAAGCTGGTAATCATTTTATGAAAAAGAAATGCTGTCATTCTTAATGTATTCTTCTTACAACATCCTATCTTGCATTACCCATGCATAGATTTTAAAATATGAAATTAGAATTTAAATGAATATTCCCAGGGCTCGAAATGTACCGGAGCAAACCGGAACGATGTTCCGGTTCGTGAAATTGTGACAAATTTTGTTCCGGCTCGTGAAAGTATGGAAAATATTGTTCTGGTTCGTGGAATTATTAAAACATATTATTGCAATTTCATACATATAGCTGTACATATACTAGCTATACATATACCTTTCATACGTATACCTATGCTGTCTGTAAGGTTTTTTATTTTATTTTTTCTAATTATTTAGAATGTTGAATGCATTTTTTTTTAAATTGGTTTTTCTACTGTTAAATATAAATTTGCTATTTCTATACAGTAAAGTTCCGATTATCTGAGTTAATATGGACTAACCTCACCTCGGATAAGCAAAAAACTCGTATAAACCGGATTTACACAAATCGTAACCAACTAAGGAGATGAAATATAAATTTTCACTTAATCCATTCATTTTTATGGTACTAGTAACATTTCTTTGATGTGCACTTCCGCTACTTTTTAAGAAAAACGGGGAATGAAATTGTTTATTTGAAAAAGCCCTTGATAGTTTTTTGTTTGTTGAATGTCAATTTTTCTGCAGTATTACGCTACTGCCTAGCTACCAATTTCTAAGATTTTTTTCTTACTACTAAAACTTACCAGTAAATTTTGCATAATTCAATCGCCAAAATCTAAGAATGGTCAACGATTAAATATGGCAAAAATTTGTATTAAATTTTAGAGATAACAAAACCGTACAAATTGGCAGCTATGTGATTCTATTAGTGTCATGAAAATTGCAGGTGTAGCCTCTTTTTTCTGCTCAAAGTATTAAATAGTTTTTTCAATCAAATCTATACCTTTGGAATGGATCTTTTTCTTCTGATTGACTGACGGCTTCCATTATTATGAAACAGCCATTATATGCGAAGTGTTAGGTGAAGATGAAAGAGCAGCCGTAAAAAGTTAGAACTCTGATTTTCTGGTCAGAATATGATGTGTATGCAATGGCGTAGCTACGTTTTGTGACGCCCGAGGCAGGAAGAAATTTTGCCCCCCCCCCCCTAAATAAGAAAATGACGACATTATTTTTCCTCAAGAGGACAAAAAAGTCTTTTTTGGTTTGTACCGGGAGGAAAAGGTAGTTTCACTCTTCCTTGTTTTTAAGGATCCATCTAATTTTCTCAAACACACGAAACTAAAATGCATGGAACCCGATTATAGAATTTCTAGTTTTCGTCAATACTAAATTCGAATGGGAATTTAAAAAAATTAGAGGAACGTTCACGGATATGACTGTTGTTTTAAGCGTATATGGGAGTAGCAACAATGAAAATAAATTTTCAAAAAAACACATTTGCTAAAACTCTTAAATTACACCCGATTATGGAAAAAAAAAGTTTCTACTTCAAAACGGCAGCTGCCCTAGAATTTCAAATACCTCTATTCATCCATTTTTAAGAAATAGGGTAAACCAAAAAATGTTCTTCAATGTTTCTATAAAGACCTAGCGATTATGCAAGAAGTAAATTTGCATTTATAATTTTTTTACATTATATGTATTTTTCGTTTAGAATCTTTAAGAGACCGCCATTTTGAAACAGGATGGCGGATCAAGATGTCCAACAAATTTGATCGAGATCTAATAAATCCTTAACATATGCTCAATCACATCCAACTCATTTTATAAATTAGCGCAGTCCAGTCGCATGACAATGATCAGATATCTATAGAGAGATATATATACTTTTCTGGAGGAAAAGGATAAGAATTAAAATCCTTTTAAAATTCAACATTAAAATTAAATTTCAAAAATTTAAATTTAAATCCTTAAATTATTTTTTCTTACTTTACATCTTCTATTCTAAAATCCGTTTTACCCCTTGTAACTTTGTTTCTCAGCATAACATTTATTACGTTCACCATTAAAATCAGAGAGTAACTTAAAATAGGAAATACTGCCATTTGGACAATTCTTTTTCGTTTGTGGTTAAAGCCTTTATCGTCTCAGATCTCGAGAATTGTGAGGGTCTTGACCACGGGTCAATCAAGAGATAATTAACCAATTAAACTACATGTTCCTCCAAATTTTTATCCTGGCCCCCAGTTGGAAAATATTACAATCTCCAACACATTAGGAAGAACACGACCGAAAAAGTTTAGGTTTTGACCATTCGAGATGCCTACACAACCTAAGACCATGTAGGTCCCGAAATTGACGTAAAGGGCTCGAGAGACATCCAATCGAACTTGAGAAGATGATTGTAAGAACATCGTAAGATGTAGAGACGAAATAAAAGTGTTCAGTTCAGAGATTCCCGGGTCATTCTTTCTTCCCATGAATATCTCAGTTATTCCTTACAAGGGCATCAGATATAGGTATAGCTTTATCTAATGCATATGACCTGAATTTAATCCTATATGAAATTATATTTAACTTTTGAAATGACGAAAACAACCATATGTACTGGTCGTACTAGGAAGACTGAAAAGTCCTGATAAATCTTTTGTACGATTTGAGAAGGGAAAATTTGGGGGTAGATCGCCCACATTTTATTATTTGGCTTTTTTCAATGTCAATTCGACGGAAAAATGGAATTTCCAATAAAGAAAAAATAATATCTTTACTTATTATCCTTCCAGCTAAATCCATTTTGCATTGGTTCACAGAAGCCCCCATTACACGAAAATATTCATATGAAATGCTAAGACACAAAATTCACCGTGAAAACCAATCTATATGTGTGGCGGAAATAACTAGAAATATCTACCGTACATGCAAGTCTGAAAATTTGGATGAGGGCAGTCCAAGTCCAAGGCAGATCTTGACGCACATTAGGCTCATATCTCTAATTTTTTTTTTAATTAGCCAAGAATATTAATTAAAAAAAGATTTTTTTCACAAAATGACAAAATGGCGCACACATCTGAACCTGATTCCACAGCCGAAACGAAAAAAATTAGGAATTTTCTTCAATCAACGAAAACTAAGAAAGCTAATTAAGATATGGATTCGAAATTTTCAGAATACATGCAGAAAAATATATTACACGTGTGTATAAAATTTTTGGGTCGGTAATTTTTCTTAACTTTTTCAAAAAATTGACGGCAACAGTACAAACGATGATATGCAATAACCATACAGGGACGAATATATATTAAAAACAAAACAAAACTGAGATCTTTTTTCCGGCCGCCTTCTCCATTTCATTTCCGAAAATCGATGGATCAGAGATTATATGTCATGTAGACAATTGTCTTAATTATTAAACGTTGCGAAATGCTAAAAACATAATTTAAAAGCATCTTATCAATTTAAATGAAGATTATTAATGTGTTCTGTGGCGTGATATGAGTCAAGAGTTCGTCTACAAGGGTTTCTCCCCTTTATTTACATCTAAAAGTATGTTTTCCAAAATATAGTCTTCTTTTACCACAATTATCGAACATTAACGGCACATTCTTTTCTCGGATTCTATGATACAGATTTCAATGGGAATTGATTCATTCAATTTAGCTTATGATTTTCTTGCAGTTTTTAGTTCCACCTTTCAGCGCAGGGGACGCATTCTCATCTCGGGTACTTTGGACCCAATTTCAACTGGGGTTTTGCGCAACTTGGTTTTCGATTGTCTTACAGTTTTTAGTTATACTTTCCACAGCCAGGGGAATTTTTATCTGAGGTTTCGTGGGCCTGATTTATTTCTTTCACTGCAGAATTTTCCCCCTTCAAATCATATTATGATTCTTTGCAAATTTTCTGGCGCTTGCGCAGCACGCCTGCTAAGTTCCTGCTGATTCCAAGTCGCCAACAGGCTTTTGATTTATAAACTGCAGACTAAACAGAAACCTCCATCTGCGATTGACAATTATAGATCTTTCCTTTCCCCACACTTTCATTGAATTTCTTCAAAACATTCACACACGCACACACACAAAAGGAAAGGTCAACAATTCTTATTTATTTTCGAAGTATGTGAAATAATTTCGGTTTAAAGCTCCTCTCAATTTGGCGCCGCCTATTTAATTACAGTGCTCCCCAATATAGGTACATAATTATCTTAGGTATCAAGTGTGTTGAGCAACCCCTGGAAACATTTACAGAAGCTTTTTCTTTCTTCATTATTTGGATATTATAACAAAATATCTACTAAAGAAAACATTCACATACAAAAAAAAAACAGCAATTTTATTTTCTGTCAAAATATGCAAGTTAATTTCGGTTTAAACTTCTCTTAATTTGGCGCCCCTAGGCCTCGGCGCCCGGGGCGGCCGCCCCCCTTGCCACCCACCCCTAGCTACGCCACTGTGTGTTTGGCCATTTTTTTTCCATTCTGACCAGAAAACCAGAGTTCTAACTTTTTACGACTGCTCTTTCATCTTCACCTAACATTTTATTTATAATGGCTGTTTTACAATAAAGAGAGCTATCAGTCTATCAGAAGAAAATAACTCTGTTAAAGCGGAAACTCGGTTAAGGGAGACTCGGATAATCATGACTTTCCTGTACTTAGAAAAGAAAAAAAAAATTAGTCGAGAATAATTTTGAAATAGCGTTCCGGTTCGTGGATTTTTCCATTTCGAGCTCTGAATATTCCACAACATACGAAAAATCTAATAATCGTATCTCAATGAACATGAAATATTTGAAGCACATATGAATAAAACTTTATGCAATCCCTTGTGTGCATCCATCATAAGATATGCATGAATGCAAATCAGACATAAATGATGATGAATGACAGTTCATTGGATTGTTTCGTAATTTAAAATTTAACTGTAACGCATTGTTTCAAAGTCTTTGATGAAGATTGAAATATGAAATATATAAAGCAATCTGAAAGCGAGGAATTGTCATAACTGCTAATAGAGAGTAAGATGCCCAGAATAAGATAATTATGAATATCTGTGACAGTTTTATTATAATTAAATCAACACGCTCTCTGTTCTGTCGTTACATTTGAAATGGCAACTAGTTTATCAAATTCCTATCTGTATAGGGTCTTAAATATGAATCTGTTAATAAGTGTGCAACAATATTGTTTGAAATAATAAGTCTGTCTGAAATATTCGACTCATAATATGTGGATATTAGATGGGCATATTTAGGTGCGTTCGTAATTATATAAATACGTAGCACCTACAATCGTCGTTCAGTCCGTCTGTCTGTCCGTCCGCATATAACAGAGCAAAAACTACCCAACCGAATGGTCTGAAATTTTAAATATATAGTTATTGTAATATTTTGTCGAGTCATTTCAA
This sequence comes from Maratus speciosus, assembly GCA_963932465.1. NCBI lineage: Eukaryota > Metazoa > Arthropoda > Arachnida > Araneae > Salticidae > Maratus > Maratus speciosus. The sequence continues at coordinate 59,130,171 of OZ010791.1, read as the reverse complement.
ATTTTATGAAAATCAGATGTATAGTTTAATGACAGGGACAGTCAAATTTTTCCGTTACATGATGGCCAATGGAAAAAAATTAGTTCAAGTGCATTTTAATGATGTTACAGCCTTTCGAACAGAATGAAATGAACATGCACTTATGAAATGCACTAAAATATACATTCAGTGCAATATGCGGCGTAGAAAATATTTATAAAGCTAGTTACAGTACGAACGCACCTCATTTGCCACGTTTGATGTGCAATTTCCAACTTGTTTTTAAGTGTTAGGTTAAAAGGATAAAATCCTAACGTATGCAATAGCCACGGCATGAGTTTAACCTCTTAATAACGAATAACTTTTTTTCACGATTTTTCATTTTATATTTATAGGATTTCAAAAAGAAAAAAAAAGAGAAAAACAAAACAAAATTCACAAAAAAAAAAAAAAAAAAAATAAGTAAATAACGTCCACATTTGTGGCCGCTGAGCGTTAATGGTAATTTGAGTGAAATGATTTCTTATGAAATAGAAAACTAACAATAAATTTATTTCTTACATTTCTAAAAATTATTAAAACTGAATATATTTAATAGTATAATCTGATATTATTTTTTATCAAATATTAACGATTTTTTTCAAATAATCCACCTGACTGTCGAAAAATTACTTCACGCTTTTTAGGGTTTCGTTCATCTGACGAAACCCTATTCGTCTCACTCCTCTGTCTGTCTGTCTGTCACATAGCCCGTTCTCAGAAACTATATATATTGGAGACTTGAAATTTTGCATACTTATAACTGAACACCTCACATCAAACGACAAATCATAAAAATTGGAAAAAGTCTTATTTTTACCCGTCTGGGCCCTAACTTATGTATTTTAAGCAATATTTCTAATCTCCACCCTTTTCAGCAGGGGCACTTTTCTAACAGCGAGATAAAGGAGAAAAACCAGTCGTCACATGACCACAATCGCTTACTCCATAAGGAATTTATTTAACAAAAAATGAAAAATGCAATTCGATTACAAATCGCTTCACCAGTTAGGCAGGCCAATTTTGTATATTTACTTTTAAAAATGAATCATAAAATATTGTCAGAAAATTTTGCGTGTATTGAGCATGGAATATGAGAACCGCCTAAGGTAACAATGTATAGTTAAATTATATACAATTATTTACAAATTTATCAGATCGAGATACCTTGATTTAAAGCTTTATAGAAACTTATGTGGTTTAAATATAGTTAACAGTAGTTAACTATAATATTCATGCAATAAAATATAGTTAAGTATCATGAACGATTCGAATAAGTAATTTGCGAGATTACAATTTTAGTGTTCGATAAAGCAGATTCGGTAATCAAGAGATACTTTTGTAGCGAATTTAGAATCTCTTCTCATTTATCTTCTCTAAATCAAGTTAATACTATTCAAATTAAAATAAGTTACAAGCACTAAACAAAACAACTAATCCACTTTTGATAATATTTAAGATATAACACTACTTTGACAGTTTCAAAATTTTGAAATAATTTTCTGTCGCTTAAAATACGCTTTATACTTACGAAAATCATGTTTTATTAGTTTGAAATCGATATAGAAGGGGAATTTTGGAGCTAAAGAATTAGAGACATTTTATAACCAATCAATTAAAGATAAATAATTTAGAAAATCATATATATTTTTAGTGAAATACGTAGAATTTATCTGAAAATATCGATATTTCGCTTTTTTCTGTAAATTTATGGTTAAAAAGTTACATTTTACTTTCAATCGATGAAATTTCACTAAAAATGCATATTTAAAAAAAAAAAAATCTACATACAGTAGATACTTCCATATCTGGTCCTCTCATATCCGAAATGTCAAAACTCAAAACTTATTGCGCGCCTTTATTTTACTTTATTTTTAAATGTTCTTAAAATTTTGCCTATTTTTCTACAAATCCACAAAAGATGTTCAAACTTTTTTTTTTTTTTTTTTTTTTTTTTTGTATCTTTGCTGCCTTTCCGTCATTAGATTTCGTTCTTTGAGACTTTTTTCAATTTTATAAAAAAATCTGTGATGCATAAATTTGTGGCCCTTTTCCTAGAAGTAATAATAACTTTAAACTGATTTGATATGTATTATAATAAGGAAGTTATGAGATTTTTTCGATTTTCACAAAACCCCTCCTTATTTCGACCCCTTTGGTCAGATTTTGCCCATTAATGAACGTGACCGAGATTTTCTGCCCCTTGATTTTATGTGTTAAAGAGATTTGTGTAGAATTATGGAAGTTATCGTGTCCATAAAAAGTGATATATAGATAGATAGATACGTTTTGAACTGGGGGTGGTTTTGGGTTCTAGGGCTCTTGATTGGCGTAGATATCCTAAAATGTTTCAGAAATTCCAACATAGGGTAGAATGTAATAGGTAGCACATATTTCTAACGAAATCTACCTAATATTATAATGTAAATTTCTTTCAACGGATAATTAAAAAGACACCCGAAAAAAATTCCTTTAATCAATAGCAGCATATTAATGATGTGAATTATCACATTGCTACAAAGCGTAAACCAACTCAGTGAAAAATGTCCAAGCCGGGAATCGAACCCGGGTCCCTGGAATAGATCTCCAGTGCTCTACCACTAAACCACAAGGACGATGTCCAGCTTGGCATTTCTCACTTCTATAAGTCGGTAAGGCTGCTACTGCAGCACCAGATAGAGAAGTCTTCATGAGCACACATTCTAGTGGCGTAACATGAGACGCAAATAAACCCAGCATCGGTGAATATAAAATTTTAATTAATTTTTCAACTACATTTCAGCACAGGGACCCAGGTTCGATTCCCGGCTTGGACATTTTTCACTGAGTTGGTTTACGCTTTGTAGCAATGTGATAATTCACATCATTAATATTCAATAATTTCAAGCGTAATTTCACTGCTGAAATGTAGTTGAAAAATTAATTAAAATTGTATATTCACCGATGCTGGGTTTATTTGCGTCTCATGTTACGCCACTAGAATGTGTGCTCATGAAGACTTCTCTATCTTGTGCTGCAGTAGCAGCCTTACCGACTTATAAAAGTGAGAAATGCCAAGCTGGACATCGCCCTTGTGGTTTAGTGGTAGAGCAGTGGAGATCTATTCCAGGGACCCGGGTTCGATTCCCGGCTCGGACATTTTTCACTGAGTTGGTTCACGCTTTGTAGCAATGTGGTAATTCCCATCATTAATATTCAATAATTTCAAGCTTAATTTCACTGCTGAATTGTAGTTGAAAAATTAATTAAAATCAATAGCAGCAGTTATAACCCATCTTATCTAAAGTATTACAATATAAATTGAATCGAATAAAGTTAAAAGTGAAAAAAAAAGTCTGTAATAGACAAACGACTACATTAACAACTAAAAGATGAACACAGTCTTTTAAAGCATAGTGTGTTTATTAATTTTGAATATAAAAAATAATTCTATTACATTAAAATATAATGAGGTGAGATGATGATGTGATCTAGAAGTGTTATTCACTTTCATCAGAAAGCCTTTCATTTATTTATCCTTTTAATTATTCTTGTTGTTTTTAAAAGCTGTATGCAATTTCTTTACAAACAAGCGCTTTATTTTTTCTCGAAATTTCTTTTTTTCTTTAGGAAACTCATTTCCAATAGCGCATGTATCAATAGCACTTAATATAGTATTCGCTTTCGATTCGCCAACGACGGACGAGATTTTGTTACAGTTATTCTTCATTCCCCTTTTCTTAAAGTGCTGATAACTATAAGTATTCAAGATGCCATTTTGTTCATCTTTTTCCTTTTCATCTTTTTGATCTGGAGAATTTTCATTTCTAACTTCCGTACCGACCTATCCTTGCAAAAAGGGATTTGTTACAATATTTGTAAAATTGCATTTAACTACCATTTCAGAATTCTCCAAATTTTGAAGGCTGTTTTTCAAGGTACCCTTTTGTTCGTGATTTTCTTTTTCGTAATGTTTAACCTGTGTATTTTTGCAGATGGTTTCGGGATCAATCCATCCTGCCAGAAATGGGTTTGTCAAGTCACTTTTTATTTCTTTAAACTTAGGCTTTTCTTCAATCAAAACTCTTTGATATTCTGAGCTTGAGAGGAAAGGATGGTCCTCGATTTCCTGAACAGATGGTCTTTTGTTGTTGTCCCACTGCATCAAGGAAAAAATAAAATCATATGCTGACGCAATATCTTCGTCAGAAATGGCAACAGATGGAAAAGACGCCTTCGTAATCTTGCCGAAGATACTTTTTTTAAGCGCTTCTAACAAAACAGGTTCGGCGTTGGTCTTCCAAGACTGGGCACAAGTAACTTTACCCATTTTCCGGGCAGGCCAGTCTTTCGTCAGGATATTAAGTGTCATATGGTCATACATCCATATGTCACATTGAGAGGCTTCGATATTTTTTTACGAACTTCATCACAAAATTCAGGAGGTCGGTACTTCAAAGGAGCAATGATTCTTCGAAAAGGTACTCCGGTCATATTTAATCCGGAAAAGTCACATACGAGAGCGTGGCCATCAGCACATATAAGGACGTTATCTACTTTCAAATCCAAGTGAGCGTAACCAGACGTATGCAAGTATTTTAATCCACATTCACAATCAAGTAGCCATCTTTCCCCTTTTTTTAACCCCATATTATCAGTTATAAAACTTTTGCTGTAAAGAATTTTATCCAATACGTAAGGTAGTTGTGGCATGATGAATAATTTTACATTTAAATGTGGTAAGTCAATAGTTTCTAGCAATGGCAGAATGTTTTTATGGCTTAAGTCAGGCCAGATCAGATCTTCAATATGCCACATGTTCTTCTTATCATTAATCTTTATGGCTACTTTAGCCTGTTTTGGTGAAATGGCTGATAACACTTCTGCGAATCCTCCTTTTCCAAGATGTTCGACATGAACATATTCTTTTTGGCGCAAAAAGTCAACAATTGTTTTTGGAAACGAAGCGTCTCCAGAAGACATTTTTAAGCAAAAAAAAAAAAGTAAATTATATCACTTTCACAATGAAAGAACTTCGTTGATGAATCGCAAAATATACCGAATCACTTTAAACCATACAATAGTTTTAAGAGAACGATAAACGATTAAATTAATTGTGCAACAATTGCCACAATTTATTTCTCACTAGATTTTACATGCATTGTTGCATGTAGAAGCATTGTTTGAAATGAATTGTTGCATTTCAAACAAAATGTGTGATGGTATTGTTTCTTCCATTGTTGTAATATCTTCCGCTTTTGTAATGTGTTAATAATGGGTAGCATTGTTGCAGGGAAAGCATTAATTGTTGGGGTTTTTTTTAATTATATTTGTTAAAATCGTTGTTAAGGTATAAGAAATCTTCAGCATCTCGCACAACCCTTGTTCTATATCTAGCTTGACTTTACGCAACCGTTGTAACTTTTTTCTTTCGGTGCGGAAGAGGTGTTGTACATGACAAATTTTGGAACAGATGTCTTGTATTCCCGCGGCCGCCATCTTGGATTTTTTCTTGGCGTGAAAACCGCTTTTCCGCCAAGTAGTAAATGTGATGTTAGCCAAGCAGCAATTTATGCTCATGTTAGGCTTAACGGGGTTGTCAGAACACGTCACTCATCGGGGTTGCCTTATCGATAAATGCCAACAAAAAATCGCCAAGAAATCGAAGATGGCGGTACGGGAAAATATAACATCTTAGCGCAAATGGAAAATAGATTCAAAAAAAGTTTTAACATATATTATATCCAAACAAATTTTAAATAACATCTATATATTTAAAACACAAATTGTTGTTATTATTATTAAGAAACCTTACAAATTATAATTATTAAACCTTATTTCTTTTTTTAATGTCACTCTCGTAATTTCCTTTTTTATTCGCAATGCTTAACTTCCTGCCCCAGAATTTTTAATGAAAATACGAAAACACAAACCCGATACGCTTAACTAGCGTACACTCAGCTTTAAGGGACGTCTCCGTGTTTAGAAAATATTAATATTAACCCTTTCAAAAAAACTCGTTTCTGGAAGTCACGTCAGGTTTTTTTATGATCGCTTGGTTTAATCGTGGATACGCAAGTGGCTTTCACTCTCGATTTGCCAGCCTTTTAGTACTAAATATTAATATTTTAATCCGAAAATTATACAGAAGGATCGGAAACATTATTATAATTCATAAAAATTCCAAAGAGAAAAAAAAATTAAGTTTAAATGTATTCGGTGGTAGTAAAAAAGGAAAAAAAAATAGAAAAACACTTCTTACAATCCATTTTAGACTTAGGTTTCGTTTAAAAATATAAAACAATTCAACACTTATTTTAGGATTTTAGATATATTTAAATTTATTATTACGACCCCAAACAATGATCAGCTAGTGTCTAAGGCTAGTCACCTAGTTGACTGACTCTACGATTGTCTTTAATATAACAAATAACTATATAATATTAGTAAGCAGTTAGAATGTAGAAAGAGAAATGATAAGGATTATTGTAAATGGTATTATAGGCGCCATTGTTTCGGTGATTATAATTTCCTAACATGCATAATACGTAGGTACTTTTTAGAATTTGGCTGCAGCCAAAAGTGAAAAAAAATCGCTTTACTTGTTCAAGAAAAAAGGATCAATAAGAGTGTTTTTCACAGAAATTCACAAGTATTGTTAGCCTTTTCAGTTAAAATTCGCATTTTTTCTTCTTTTTTTGTGCTGTAAAACCAATATCAACTTGTTAAACAGAAGTGAGTTAAAAATGCTTTATAGTATTCAGTTCATTTCAATATGAAGAAGTTGAGGGGAAAAAAGAAAAAAAGTATTAAAATGTGAAAGAAAGAAAAAAAAACGAATAATATTTGTAAACGATACCACAGTAGTAAACCATTTCTATCAAAAATTGTGGCACACTCCATTTTTAACTCATTTTTACTTTCTTCTATCTTTACAAGAAGAAAGTATTGGATTCGTGAAAATTTCCGACTTCCGGTTTTCGATGGATTTGCACGTTTTAGAGGTCAGATAATCCAAAAAATATGTTTTTAAAAAACATCTGTCTCTGAGTCTATGAGTCTGTCTGTCTGTCTGTGTATGACACAAATTTTGTGGGCGCTCTATCTCAAAAACTATTGCACGGAATTTAATAAAAATTTATATTCAAGTATTCCCTGATATAAATTGGTGCTGATTAGATTTTGGTGTAAATCGCACATCAGGTGGCGTCGCTATGCTGCATTTTGCAGGTTTTCCGCAATAGCTCTATCTCACGAACTAATGCACGGATTTTTATAAAACTTTAGATTCAATTAGTATTTCATACGAATTGGTGCTGTTTACGTTTTGGTGTAAATCTCCCAACAGGTGGCGCTGCTATGGTGCGTTTTGCAGAATTTACACGATTTCCGCAGTAGCTCTATCTTAAGAACTAATGCACGAATTTTCATCAAACTTCAGATTCAGTTAGTCTTTGATATGAAATGATGCTGACTACGTGTTGATGTAAATCGCCCAATAGGTGGCGCTGCTGTGCAGCATTTTGCGCGATTTCCTCAATAGCTCTATGTCAAGAACTAATGCACGAATTTTCATCAAGCTTCAGATTCAAGTATAGATTAATATTGCTGCTGATTATGTGTTGGTGTAAATCGCCCAACAGGTGGTGCTGCTGTGCTGCAATTGTCATGATTTGCGCAATAGCTCTATCTCAAGAACTAATGCACGAATATTTCCCAAACTTCACATTCAGTTAGAAGTTGACATAAGTTGGTGATGATTAGGTTCTGGTGTAAATCACCGTATAGGTGGCGCTTATATGCTGCATTTCGCTGGATTTACACGATTTCATCGATAGTCATATCTCAAGAATTAATGCGCGGAATTTCCTCTTTTTAGAATCCTTATGAGGAGCATAAATTGCCATTTAATTTTCGCACAGTAATAACGAATTTTGAAGTATTGACATGTATGAGATAGAAGAAAGTTTTGGGATTCGTACACCCGACTAGTTTTTATTCATACCATTAACAATGAACCTATTTTAAATGAAATTTGCATCAAAATCACCTTCCTTGGTATTAAGGGTATTAGTATCGCAATAAATGTGGCAAATGGAAATCACCGACTTCAAAGAATGCTGAACAGGACGATCCCTGTTTCGGAATGGATTTTAAATGATATGCGGTGTCCTTGACCAAATTACTGTGCACTTCTAGCACTTACCATGATGCTATTGTATCAAAACTTCCATAAACTCTCTTCTTTATTGTTAAACTATGAATGAAAATCCTGGTTTGTATTGGAGTCAGGTACCTTGTAAAACTGACCAGGGTTCATTGATTTAAATCAGCTTGATTTTAATCATAATTTAAAACACGATTTAAATCAATTGATTTTTTATAAAAAATCATTGATTTAAATCAGTTTTTCTTTTAAGTTATTTTTAAATAAATTTAATATATAAACAAACATAATAATGTACTTTGATATAATTTAGTTTTATATAATACAGATAATTAAACAGCTTTTTGAACTAGATTACGCTTTAATCTTTCTCAGAAAGTAAAATACAATGTAAAGTTTAGAAAAAAATGCTTTCAAATTTCATTTCAATCAAATTATTAAATAACCTTGCAACAGTAAGGAAATCTAAGCAGGAATATATTAAATATTGGAATATTTACTCATTGGTATTTAGAAAACCTTCTGAAAGTTGAGGTAGAATAAATTTGTATGACTTTGTGGGCTCTACTTTGATGATGCCTATTATATTAAAGTTTGAGCAAAATCTGAGCCATTCAATGAATTTTGTTTAAATCTAATGTGGTGGATCTCAGCCCTTTAGAATGTTGGAAGGTATTTGTTACAGTCAGTGCCGCCAATTTATATGGGCAAGTGGGGCGCGAGTCACCCAATAATTTGATCTCTCCGCCTACCCAATTTCAATTGATTTAATTCGTAACTTATATTTTTAATTTTTTAATCGCTGAAATGAAATTTGGTTTTATTAATGTTCTCAAAAGTTTTGTTTGAAAAATAAGTAACAAGATCCATTAGACTTACAGGAGTATCGAAAATCCTTTCAGTGGATGTATGTATAGTTAAATTTCTCACAAAAACAAATTTCCTGCATATGTATTACTAATATTACACAATTTATGTAAATTGTGTAATATTAGTAATATATATTGGTAATACTTATGCATGTGTGTGTATGTATAATTTATTTTTTATAAATTAAAAGAAGTCATATAAAACAATTTTTACAACAATCACATAATTTTCGAATTTTTCGGGAATTTTGTATGCAATTTTTAGTGTATTTTGGTGATTTCCTAAACGATTTTCCACATTAATGAAAGGAATCAAATTTCAATCTTCGAACACAATATAATTTTTTTTTCTCTTTTCGAAATTTCTGCAGTGATTTAAAATTTTTTCGCGATATCTTTTTGTGATTTTCAGAGCTTTTTCGCAATTCGTGCTGTTTTTTGACGACCCGGGCAACACGGGGCACGTTAGCTAGTATTAATTATATTTAATGGAGTCCAAGTAAATTAATTATAAATAAAAGTAACATGATACAATGCTTAGCATGATATCCCAAACATAAATTTTAAGAAAGCCCATAGGTCAAAGGAATTAAATTTGAAACTTTTATCCAATTATAGTAAATTTTGATTTTCGTGATTTTTTAACTTTTTGTGATTTTAATGCAATTTTTACGTTTCTTCGCGATCTGCTGCAATTTTTTGGCATTCCATTTTTGACCTAAAGTACATTCTGCCCTCATTTCAATAAAGTTTATTCGGATTTCGCATAGCAATTCTCGAATTTTTCGGGAATTTTGTATGTGATTATTAGTGTATTTTAGCGATTTGCTACCATTTTTCCACATTAGTGAAAGGAATCAACTTGCTATTTTCGAGCACAATATATAATTTTTTTTCTCCTTTCGAAATTTGTGCAGCGATTTAAAAATTTTTCGCGATATCTTATAGTGATTTTCAGAGCTTTTTCGCAATTCCTGCAGTTTTTTTTTTTTTTTTTTTTTTTTTTTGCGTACCCGGGCAACGCCGGGCAAGTTCGCTAGTAAAACAATAATTCTGTGTCAGATTTAAAAAAAAAAAAATCTGATTTAAAGCAAAAAAATCGATTATTTTGATTTTTACTTAAAAAAAATTAAAAAAATCACGAGCCCTGTAACTAATTGCATAAATGGAATGTAATCCTGCTTTTCTGTACAAAATTTGTTTTTTGTGTTGTATTCTACCATTTCTTAAGACAATTCTTAAATCCCCTGCTCAACAACACGATAGTTTTTGACACATTTTAAACGTAAAAGCATAAAATTGGCAGTCCTCATTATTAAAGCGATTTGGAATCAAAATAAGTTTTCCATTTTAATAAATAAATAACTTATCGAGTTATAAGCAACTCTAGTCCCGCACTGTTAAAAATTTGCAGCATTCTGGCAGGTCATTTGACCGTTTTTTCCGAAAACGGTTACACAACCGTGAATTTAACACTATTCTTACCATATTATTGGCCATTTTATGGTCAGAATATAGTTAAATTATGGTTATGAAACCGTTTTTTCAAAAAACGGTCGAATGACCTGCCAGAATGCTGCAAAATTTTTAACAGTGCGTGACGATTGTTTTTTTTTCATTGCGATGTCGTGTCGGAAATTTGGTTCAAAACACCCACTTTGACAGTTTTTTCTGAAAGATATTTTTCGTTTACCACACAATGGTAAACGTCTTTTAATAACATGGTTTCTGAATAACAACACCTGCAATTTCATGCGTTTCCGAACAAAAATGAGTTTAAAAATTTGTCTGAAAGTAGCCCCTTTTGAGTCGAGTACAGCGGTTTTTAAGATTAAAATACACCAACGCGGGATCTTTTTCGGTTTATTTGGTGGAGCCGGTCTTTTGCCATAAGACAAGCGAATGCGACAATACTGGAAGAGGATCCATAACATGTTTATCATCTTCCCTGCTGAGAATTTATTTTGTTTATTATGTACACTTTGCTTTAAGACCTTTGAAGAGCAAGAAAAAAGGTCAGTAATGACTACGGTACCTTTGGAAAAGGAAGCCCAGATAAATAATTTAGGACTCTTGTCGTAGTATTTGATCAATGCGTAGCCTTAAAGTTTTAACCTCGATATAGAAACATACTATATGTATTTCTTTATCAATTATAAACATTTTATTTATATGTTCTTAAAGAAAAACAAAATATTGGTTTTGCATCCTAAACTACGGTTATTCAGTTAGACTCGTTCAGTCTAAAATTATTTCTGAGTACCGCTGTGTTACATTACTCTGGCCCGCCTTAGGCTTAGGCACGCAGTCACAATTTAGAGTGCGCAGCAACTGTCCGAACGAAGTATGTTCCTTCCCTTGGATGTTACAAATGAAATTAAGAAAATTGTTGCAAATCTGGTTCTTCGTCATGTTAGAAACCATTTAAGGATGTTCAAAACTGCTCTGCTCAACAAGCGCAAAACGTTCTGACACATTTACAAATTCATTTTTTAACGGAAAGTTATAAAATTTGAAAGCCTGACCATGGAAGTGATTTGGAATCGAACTGTGTTTTCCCTTTTTAGATCAATCAATTACCTATTGAGTTATAAGTGATTTTGATCACGTGACAAACACGTTTCTCATCCTTTCTTGTGTGGCTTTCTCTTTTCGCGCGGAATTTCCGTACAAAACGCCCACTTTGACACTATTTTCTGAAAGATCTATTGCGTTTGCAAAAAAATGGAAAAAACAGCTCGATGACATAGTTTTTGAACAACAGCACCTGCTAGTTTCATGCATTTCCGAACAAAAATAAATTAAAACTTATGTCATAAAATTGCCCTTTTGGATTTGAGAACAGCCTTAAGCATGAAGAAGTGACAAAAATAAAAAGGAAATGTTATAGTGTAAATTTCTGTCAACGGACAATTAAAAAGACACCCAAATAAAAAATTCCCTTAATCAATAGCAGCACTTATAACCCATCTTTGCCAATGTAATACAGTAAAAATCTAATCGAATAAAGTTAAAAATGAAAAACAAGGGTCTCTATTAGAAAGCGGGAAATCTGATAAAGCACATGAGAATACCCCCGGGAAGTTCAGCAGCTGGAGTGTACGATAACGAAAATCAAGTGTTCCATGTAGAGGTTTAGATTTGCCTAATACCTTGTCAAAAGAAGGAAGATGAATCTGCAAAAAATGATGGTTGCCGGAGTATTAGTTTTCTTCTTATTTTTAGGGTAAAGATATTTTTATACTTGATTTTTTTTTCGGATACCTCATCCTTAATTACTTTGTTGATATTAAATATAATGAATAATTTACTAATACGATTTTGAGTTACATTACAAATATCAAAAACTTTTTTCTTTAGACTGATTGTTTGTTGCATTAGTGATTGTGATAGTACATTTCAACAATGTGTTTCACCAATTAAGAGTGTATTCGAAAAAATGTTTTTCCACCAAAAACAGCTCGAAATTTTCTGAGACATTTTCAGACTCATTTTTAAAAGTTAAAACATGAAACTTGCTGAGGTGATTTTTGAAAAGACGTTTAAGAAGCCGTGTGATTTCCTTTTTCTCTCAATTAATTAGACTTTGATTTTTAAACAATCATTTTCTCTGTATGACCTTTTTTTTTTAATTCCCAGCTGTCCCGCTTTGGAAAATTTGGTTCAAAACGCCAACTTTGACAGCATTTTTTACAATATTTATTTCTGCATTTATCAAAAACTCGAGAAGCACGGCACATTATGTAGTTTCTAAATAAGGGAATTCGCCAGTTTGATGCGTTTGAGAGCAAAAATGAATTTAAAAATTAATCAGAAAACATTCCTTTTAGTATAACTAAAGAATTGTATTCAATATATACCCCCTTCTTTACTTACATAATAAGAGATTTTTTTTTTCGCGCTCTATATTAAATTAAAAAATCCAAACGCTAGCTATAAATTTAGTTCTAACTAATACAAAGAAAAGGAAATTACCGTTTTAGCTCGTGAAATGTTGTTTATAATCGTACGCTGTTCATTTTGTCATGATTTTTTTACTAATGCGTTTTTGACTTGCATTAAAAATATCAAAAATAGTTTTCTTTAGATTGATTGTTTGTTGTATAGTGATTATGATTCTACATTTCAACTATGTGCTTCACAACTAAGATTTTCCTTTTGTGTGACTAAAGAATTATATCCAACATATACACTATATGGCCATTGACGATCGGACACTGTCAATTTTAGACATTTTGTCGAATATTTAAAGATATATTTGTGGGATTTTTCTGGAACTTCAGGATTATGAAGACTATGTTCTACTTCATATTTACCAACGGTGCGGCGGTTTGATCAGAAGGACAATTAGGGAGCCAACAAAAAATCAAAGAAAAAGAATAATGTTTGGGATCGACCTGTGAAATAGAATGCAAGAAATGATCTATGGCTATAGCTTACGAATATATGGATATTGCACAATATATGTATTCATTTGTGGAAGAATAGAACGTATATTCATGGAGATATAACGATTTTTTTTAAGTTAAAAAAAATTACATGTCTTTTGTTTATATCATGGTGTAATTGGGATGTAAATATATTAAATATTTGATGAAATATGAGCAGATGAATGAAATATTTTTTATCTGAGCATGCGCGCACGATAATTAATATATTTTTTCATGATTTGATAGTCAACTCGATGGAGCAACTCATTAAAAAAAAAAAATAGTCAAATATCGTGAAAATTCAGAAAGATATTGGCAATTGACTGAGCTGATTTTTAGTTGTCCTCTTAAAACAGCTAAATGATAAGGGGTTTTCCATAAATTGTTATTTTAATTTTTACTTTTTTTTTCATTTTTTATGGGTACTTTAGATCTTTTTGGAAAATCACCAGACGAGCCTATACCAAGAAAAAAGAAGTATCAAAATCTAAGCATTTCTTCTAAATCTACTCGTTGACATTCATTAAGTACAAACTCCTGTGCTGAAAGTCAGTTAATAAAAAATGACATTTTGTGGAAAATCCCTTATCATTCAGCGGCTTTTGGAAAGCAACTTAAAATTCGCTCACTATATAACCGATATCTTTCTGAATTTTCACGATATTTAACTGGCTTTTTTTAATGAATTGCTCCATAGAGTTGACTATCAAATCATGAAAAAAAATATTTTTTATCGTGCGTGCATCCGCAGGTAAAAAATATTTCATTCAACTGCTCATATTTCATCAAATATTTAATATATTTAAATTCCAATTACACCATATTATTTCTACTAGATTTTGAAAAATTTTCTGAAATTGGCGTTAAATTTGGTAAAAAAAAAAAAAAAAAAACCCTGCATGATATAAACAAAAAACATGCAAAAAAAATTTTTATTAAAAAAAAAAATCGATATACCTCCATGAATATAAGTTCTATTCTTCCACAAATAAATACATATATTGTACAATATCCATATATTCGTAAGCTACGATGGATCATTTCGTGCATTTTATTTCACAGGGTGATCCCAAACATTATTCTTTTTCTTTGATTTTTTGTTGGCCCCCTAATTGTCCTTTTGATCAAATCGTCATTTATAAATGTGAAGTAGAACATATTCTTCATAATCCTGAAATTCCAGAAAAACCCGACAAATATATCTTTAAATATTCGACAAAATGTCTAAAATTGAAAGTGTCCGATCATCAATGGCCATACAGTGTACATCCTTCTTTACTTACATAATGGGAGATTGAATTTAATGTACAGTGCGAGAAAAATTAAAGATCCAAACGCTGCAGCATTATATAGCCAGCGCGCTGGCTATAAATTTTGGTCTATCCAACTAATACAAGCAGACAAAGAAATTAGCGTTTTTCTCGCAGAATGTCATTTATAACACTGGTCAACAAATTTGAACTTTTGCTCTGTCCTAAAACAGAAATTAGTTGTTTTTTATGCGGCCTTTTTTTTTTTTTTTTTTGCTGACTCCGAATCTAGTTTTAGATTTACTCCAGCAGGTCAAGTTTGAGAGACATTTGCATATTTCAATTTATGCAAATTTAGTAAATTTTATACAATTATTTGCAAATTTAAGGTATAAAGCAATATCAGGCAGGGTTTTTTGTTTTATGTTATGATGACTACCTAATTTACTTCACAAAAACGTTGTTTCTGAGATTATACTGACATGTGACTGTGAAATATTGTACCAAATTTGCATTTTTTTCATGTTTTTCTAATAATGTTTCTTGACGTTCAAATATTTCTGCCGCACGAGTACGCTAATATGTTTCTAAACCAGTTTTTTGAGCTGATTTGAAATCTTGTATCTGTTTACTTCTATCACGTCTAGTTTTTGAAAAAAGTGAAATTTTAGTTTTTGGTCAAAAATCCAGAAATAGCTTTTTATGATAAACTTCAACTAGTTAGGATAGATTCTACTACACTTTTTTTTTCGATTATATAAATTTTTGTTTATGCCTCTGATATGAATCTGACAATGTTCACCTTCTTGTCAATGAATTACACACCCCTAAAAAGCATTTTATATCAAACCTGTGTTAACGTCGTGCAAAAGTAGAAATTCATCTTACTCAAAAACTAGACATGACATAAGAAAACAGACTACAGATTTGAAATCAGCATAAAAATCTAGTCTAGAAAAACATTACGTCAATTCTGTGGCAACTATTTTAAAGTTGATAGTGATGTAAACATCACACCATTGAAAAATATGCAAATTAGGCTTAATAACTGATAAATAAATGTTAATAATATGCAAATCGTGACATTTATCTGAAGCAAATAGTCAAGTAGTCATTATCTAGAAGACGTATTTAGATGTGACATATATTGTATCTAAAATTTGCATAAAATAGCACAAAAAAGCTTAAATTTGCATAAATTTAAATATGCAAATTTCTCAAAACCTGGACCACCTAGAGATAAACGAAAAGCATATTCGGAATCAGCGCCAAAAACTAATCTAGAATCAACTAATTTTAGTTCTAGGACTAAACCACTGTTGTCCAGTGTAATCGTACGGTGTTGATTTTGTCATAAGTGATCAATTATACAGAGTGTCCATAGTACCAGTTATAAATTTTAATAGTATCAACTGTAAGCGTTGTAGAGTGTTGGCTCAAATTCACAAATAAAGACTAACTTAAACAATTTTAGGTAAGCGCATGAGCGAGTAATTGCTTGCAGTATTCACTTGCAGTGCCACATACGCAAAATGACGACTCATGAGCGTAAAGCGTTATTGCTGGCTGAAGGTTTAAAAGACGTTATAGAGAGGGAGCCGGCAGCACAGACAATCACCTTATCGAGTTCACGACTGAAATTCCAAATTTAGTTAAAACTCGATACGCATATTAAAATGCAATCGGTCTGACAAGTCATATCTTGGTCGAAAATACCTTAAAACCTGATTTTAGCTGTCAGCTCGAAGGTTTACCATTGTGTTTTCCTGCACCCAAAAGTATGAAAACGTGGAGGACTGGGAACAGGAAAACGCAACAGTGAACGTACGAGTCAAGCGCTAAAATCGGGTTTTCAGGAGTTTTCCACCAAGATATGACTTGGCAGATCGATTGCGTCTTAATATGTGTATCGAGTTTTAACTAATTTGGGAATTTTAGACGTGAACTCGATGAGGTGATTGTCTGTGCTTCCAGCTTCCGGTCTATTAGAGTCATTCGATTTTTTTTCCTTTGGGGCTTTATAAAAGATCGTGTGTACCTTCCGCCGGTACCTAATGATTTGTCAGAGTTGAGAGGCAGAATTGAAGAAAGAGGGTATTGCTTCCATTACCCCGGACTTGTTAACCGAAGTGTGGGAAGAATTGGACTGATTGGATGTGTGCCGTATCACTAAAGTTGCACATATATAACATTAGAAAGAAAAACTAGGTTAATTTGCTCTCAATTTGATGTATGATTTCTTGTAAATAGTCTAAATTAAGCTGTTATAATATACCATTGAAACTGAGACATTCTTTTATGAACACCCTGTATATAAAAATTGAATCGAAATTTTAAAAAGTTTAATAGCAACATCATAATTTTATTGCATACTAATCTGAGCATTGAAAAATCCGTTAAAATACAAATTTTCATTAACTTTGAATGATTAGTTAGTGTTATACGAATTAAGGGATAATGAAATTCTCAGTACTTAAGAGAAACATGAGTTATAGTGTTATATTAATTATGGAAAAATGAAATTCTCAATGCTGAAGAGAAACAACTGTTATTTATAAATAACTCTAACAATAATTTATATATTTCAGTGCGTTTCGTTTTATGTAATATTTGTAAAAGCATAAAGCATATACATATTTCATATTAAGCTATTTCCAATGGGTAATTATTAATCCATAATACGATTGTAAAAAATTCATAAATAGGTTCTTTTGTTGTTGATATTCAGCAGTTAAAATCTGCATAGTCGATATTCCTCCCCCTTCTATCACCACAAGTAAACTTCCGTTTAATTCTATCTTCTGATAATTAGTTGTGAAGAAATGAGCAAATAGGTAAAAATGGACAACTTTAAGGAATCACGCTTAGAAGTTCGTTTCCTAGCATTACACATATGTTAAATACTTGCAAGTCAACAATGTATTTGTCAATTCCTAAAGGAGAATTGTTCGTCTCAATAACAAATAATTCTTGGATGATTATTTTAACATCGCTCAATCTTTAAAATACCTATTTTTGTTTTCAAATTTTCCAACTTTTCTAACTTTTTACCCGACTAAAAAGAAGGGCTATGTGTTTAACGCGTATCTGGGTATGTGGATTTCTTTATACCCTCGAAACATCCCAACGGCTAGATGGATTTTAATGAATGAGGTGTCTATCAATTCGTCTTAACGGCCCGATGGTTATAGGCTAGGTTTTGTTTTTATAAATTCAAAATGGCGGCCGTAAAATACAAAATGGCGGTAGAAACGAAAAAAATGTACGCACCCTATTGAGTGGCATATCATTGGATAGGTCTTTCAAAATAAAGACGATGTTTCATTGACTATTTTACAGTCAGAAGCTCCGTTAAAATATTATACAACCTGGGAGTTGTACTCTATGTACCTCTAGCTTTACTGCAACTCTAACCATAATAGACATCTATAGACTTCATCAGAACAGTGTTTATAGATAGGAACTAACAATTAAACGCAACTTAAAAGTCATCAATACAAGTAAATAAAAAAAATAGGTAAGTAATATAAACCAGTAATATAATTTTTAAAAAATTAAGTCAATTCCTACTTAGGTCAATAAGAGAATTTTTTTTTTCCCATTCTTCTTTCCTCTTGAGTGGCACTTAAAATGCCTTGATCAAGAGGAGGGCTCTCTCGATTATTGAAAATTAATTAATTTAATTTAATTAATGAATTAATATTTGAAAAAAAGCTGTATTAACACAAGTGCCATCCACTACAAGTTAAAAAAAATATTTGAGCTTGATTGGATGAATAATAAGTATTTTATTAACGATTGAAAATTTGAACAAGATATATATAGCGAAAGTGTGAGCTAATAGTAGGAATTGAAAAAATAGTTTCACATTGATGAGAAATAATTAATTAGTTCGCTCTTTACGCAGTCGGTGTTTTTGATTTTTTTAAATTTAATTGTTTATTTGATATTAAATATAATGGCTAACTTACTAATACGATTTTATTTACATTAAAAATATCAAAAATATTTTCCTTTAGATTGGTTGTTTGTTTCATAGTGATTATGACACTACGTTTCAACAATGTGTTTCACCAAGTAAGTTTTTTCATGTGAAATTTGTAACTAAAGAATTATATTCAATATTTTTCTCGACTCACAAAATAGTGGATAGAATTTAACGTATAGTGCCAAAAAAACTATTATGTTGTGGACATCACAAAATCTTCTTCTACAAAAATCAAATCAATTATAAAATGATTAAAAGTGTACCAGAAATTACATCGAAGTTTTTTTTTGGGGGGGGAGGGGGGATCCCCATTTGGTTTGCAACCAAAATTGAATGACAATGCATTCCCATATTCAGGATGTTAAGCGTAAAGTTTTGTTGAATTCTGAGCTTTTAACCTCCCCGTTCTGAAGTATCACATATGACACTTCCAAACAGAGGAGGATATATTATTGTAACTATTTGATTTTTTTACATTTTTACTTTACTTCTATATAGCTAAATGTTTTTGGCTTTAGATCAAAACTATAAATGGCAGCACTGATGCTTATTTTCTCATAAAATAAGTGTTATTATCATCTGAGTTTCCAAAATGCATTCCAGACAGTGTGTCCAAGAAAGTAAAAAAAAAAAAAAAAAAAATTCATAATCAACTTAAACACTTTACAATAAAAAAATTAAGGATTTGCAGACAATTCAATTAATTAAAGGCCTTCAATTTGTAACATTGTAATTTAGGTTGTCAGTAATTAAATCGATATTTTAAGGTTGTTAGTCATTTTCGATCCGTATTTGTGAACCTAAATGACCAGCTCCTAAAGTATCAATTTCAGAAAAAGGGCTCCTTCTGTCATCTATGGTGTCTTTTCTTTGTGCAAAATCAGTTAATGTGTATTCACAGTTTTATTTTACCTTGAGCTCTGAAGAGGTTAAACTGGTGGTATAAATATCGCATATTTCGGACAATTCATCAAATTTCTTCACCCCTTCTTAGATAACCACAAATAAATTAAATGACAATCTTTTCCTATCATGGGAATGCTAAATTTGAGGTTTCGTTCATCTACGCACATAAATTGCATATAATCAGGTATAAGCATCACATAAATCTAATAAATCATTAATTTACGGCACCCCACTCTTGGTAGCTGTTTGCCCAAAAACTAATCAGCACCATTTCACATAACTCCATTTCCCACACTTCATATGGAATTTTATCCTTATCATACGCAGTAGTTCATGAGTTAAAGTGTCCAGAAAACTTGTGTCTCATATACAGAGAGAGAGAGTGACAGACACACGGACAGACAATTTCTATAAACAATCAGTTCATGTTCAGATCCTATAATTCGTCGAAAACCGGTAATCACATTTTTTTACAAATTTAATACTTTCTTCTTGTTTAGATAAAAGAAAGTGATAAAGATCCGAACTCTGGCTATAAATTTAGTTCTAACTAATAGAAGGATAGAAGTAAAGTATAGTTTTATTTTTCAGAATGCCTTTTAAAATTTTACGGGGTTCATTTAGTCATAAGGATCAGTTATATGTAAAATATAAAACGAAATTAAAAAAATTTAATTAAACGTCATACTTTTGACAAAATTTGCGAAAAAAATTCTTTTGAATGAATATTTAATGACATATGAATTATTGAAAGATGAAATTATCATTGTTTAAGAAAAACATCGGTTATTTAAAAGTAACTCTAAAATAATGTACTATATATTTCATACGGATTTTGTACGTTCGTACGCTTTATTTTATATGATATTTGGAAAAGCTCAAACTTCACTCATATGTATATTTCATATTAAATAGCTTTGAATTACTAACTATTAATCCATAATTTGATTATTTAAAATTCATAAATAGAAATATCCACTTTTTGGTCAATATGTACAACCTCATGGTCTTCAATCTCCCCTCCCTTCTTTTCCTTTTAGATTCCTGTAATCTATGTAATCATAATTAATGAATTGCTGTAATCATGATAAATGATTACTACTGTAATAAAGATAAATGATTACTACTGTAATAATGATAAAGAATTATGAATAGTCATGAGTAAAAGTATTATGAAGAAATCACTCTTATTACTTGCAATTACGATTACTTTAATCATGATTATTAATCTGATTACAAAAGTATTCTATTACGTCCAACAATGATATATACCTTATCATACTGTGACATCGTGCTTTTGTCACACGGAGACCGGATGGTAATCAGTAAATATTTCCGGGTGGTACATTAGCCTTTTATGTAAAGGAATTCAAGGAGAGGATAACAAAGCTTATCTTTCACCTTGAGTGTGTGAAAGTTTCTCCAAGAGAGTGTGAAAGTGTAAATTTCTACATCTTGGAGAAATTTCGGGTCTTGTATGAAAACAAGAGTGATGGCATAACTGACCAATAGGGGAGAAGCTCTTCAGGTCCCTAACTGGGGGCAAGAGGGGAAAAAAAGAGTAGTAACTTTTACTGAGGAAAGCTGGACACTTGGATTTTTATATTGTGAATAGTGATGTGTGTAGCATCATAATGCTAGATATTAAACATAATCATATACACTCATGTGGAGTGTTTGCTATTTACGTAAGAATTTGTTAAGCGATGTGAGAGTGTCTTATTACACTCTAAAATTGGGAGGAGTGAAAAGTTCACTCTTTGAAAAGAGTGGCAGGCATTTTTACTCTTTTTGGAGTGAATTTTATAAAAATACACTCCTAAAGAGTGGAATTTTCCACTCTCTAGAAAGGAGTGAAATGTCTCACTCCTGAAAGAATGACTTACATATGCATTGCTTATTAACCAATCAGAACAGCAAGGTGACGACACCCTTAAAAGATAAGAAAAAATATCACTTTTTCGTCCGCCATCTTAGGATTAACAGATTAGGATATCATTAAAATTATTCTTTATGGAATACATAAAATATAGATAAGTCTTATTTAATTTTAAGCATTTATCCGTGTAGATATGTGGAATGTTAAGATTATTAGCTAAATAGTTGTATGTTGTATAGAAAAAGATTGATCGTTAGAGTGTTCAAAAGTGATTCTCTGTTATATTTCTTCATGTAGCGGTTTGAAATATAATTCTTTTAACAATTGAATACGCACTAGAGATCTGCACGGGCCGGCTCGGGCACGAGCCGATTTTCCCTCACGGAACTTGGGCTGGGCCCGTGCCAGACATTTTTCTGAAGGCTCGGGCCAGGCCGGGCCTAACTTGTTTTTTCTGTACAAACCCGGGACTAGTGCATTGCGGGTCTTCACGGCATAAAATTTTCAGTCCTAATTTTGACCCAACCCCTATGAAAATCATTTTCTCAGCGTAGACTGGTCCATTCAAAGGTCAAAAAAATTAGGCCTGACCCAAACATTTTTGCAAAAAATGCATACATTTTTAAATCGCCATTATTCTACACTTAAACATTAAAATTTATTCTTTTTAAAGAACACCAGATTTCCTCGCTTATTAAAATGTAGCTAAATTAAAACATAATAAAACGTGTGAAAAAGAACCTGCGTATGACGAAACACAGTTTTAAACTCACTAAGTGTTGATCCATGCATAATTAATATACTAATACATAAGAAAAGAATATATAATACATTTACAGTCGCTAAGAAGGGAACTTGTCTATAACGCATTTTTTTCTTTTTCTATGCAATTCCGTCTTACTGTATAGCATTTTTCAGATTTTTAACACTTCAAAAAATTAAAAAATCAATGTTTTGTTGAAATTCACTCGGGCCGAACTTTTAAGTTTTTTACCGGGCTGGGCCGAATTTTTTTTCTATGTGTCGGGCCGACCCCGGGCTTGGGAATTTCAGCCCGTGCAGACCTCTAATACGCACAATGCTTAGCAAAAAAATAATCAAAACTTCATTAGTTTGGGAAATGTGAATTAAAAAAATGAGTATAAATATTTTATTCTTCCCTTTCAAAGCTGTGTTGCAAATTATAATACTTTTGCCAACGATCAAAACAAAAAAGTTTTATCGCTTTCGTTTGAAAGGGTGACTGATTCATAAGAGAAGATACTGGAAGTTTTCCTTTCGTAGGAGACACATTCGAAAACATTAATTTGCCGTTACATGAGATTATTATTTTTTTTTTTTTTTTGGTTTTATTACTGATTTCGGGTTATATACAGTTAAGAGTATTTATTATTGTTTCGGAGTTAAATATGATATTTGATATTTATGATATTACGAAAATGTTGGTACAGTGAAACCTCCCTGTGCGACCAACTCCATTAGGCGACCACCTCCCTGAACGATCATTTCTTCATGGAACGAAATTTATTCCCATAGGCTCAATACTAATTTTACCTCCATTCAGAGACCATCCCAGTTGAATTCCCTCCATGAGAGACCGATTTCTTTGAAGAAAATTATATAAATTCCGTTTTTTCCTGGTTGCTTGAAGAAGGTTTTATTAAAAAAAATAATTCCGGAGAGTGCATTATTCATCAAACTTCTAAACTAAGTTTAGATGTTTTTTTCTATCCCTTTTAAGTGTTTTTAAGAGTTTTTAAGTCCCTTTGTGCCTTTTTAGGCAATGAATTTAACTCTGATTACAAATTAACAATGACGGTCAATAAACTCCTCTGCCCTATTCTGTCGGAAAACTCTCAAAGAAATAGATTAAGTAATGAAATCGTCATTACTTGTTCCCGTCTACAAAAAAATGCATTTATTTACTGAACTTCGAAAGGACCTGGAAATAAAAATTATAAAATATAAAACTGTAAAATTAAAGCAAAGCTCAATGTATTCATTTTTAAAACTCTGCAGTAATTAACTTATGTAATTAACTTTTATTCTGATACTTAAATTTTTATATTTTTTCCAAATGTGAAAAATAAATTTTAGCAACATTGTTACCATTTTCAAACAATTAAAATCTAGATTTAAACATGACCTCCATTAAGAGACCACCTCTCGGAACGACCCAATTTTATTGGAACGGTACGTGGTCACCTTGGGGAAGTTTTACTGTATATTAATTTTTTTAATTGTATGTAAACATTTTTCTGCGGGTTATGATTTAAAATTTCGAGCCTGAGTAATATAAAAAAATTTAATTATAGATATTCTGCATCAGTTATTAAACTTCCTTCTATTATAAAAACATTTTCTACGTTTTTGATGCACGTAATTTTTGGCGCTAAACAATAAAACATGATATTTAAGCATTGGAATAAAATGTTTTTTATGCCTGTTTTGAAGTTTATGGATAAGACTGCTTTAGTATATATTTTAAAATGTTCATATTTACTTACATTATACAGGACTGAATACTTTTTTAAAGAGATTAATAACTACTTTTTTACACTAAAATGTTTTAAAAACAATAAGAATATTTCTCATACAGTCATTTACTTTATTTTTAAGTTTGCTTTTTTTTTATTTCCAGGGTCAATCTTTTCCTATAAAACATATAAAATCCATTTTGCTCATAGTCACAAAATACAATATCTACGCTAATAAAAAATTTAAATTAAATATGGCTTATCGTGTCGTTTCATTAATAAGTATTGTATTAATTCCATTTTTCAGCAATAACGGACGAAAATTAAAAATCATGATTAAGTTAAGGAATATGTTTAAAAGAAAAATATATACATATTCCAGAGAACTCAAAATTTAGACTCCATGTACATATTAAATAAAACAAAAGCAACTCACAGCGGATATAAAAAGATACACATTCTTAACATTTAAATCAGGTTTAGAAGTTATTTAAAAAAGAAGTGTGTTTATAAGCATTGCTTTTAAATGGAAAGATTAAAAATATTTTAGAACAATAGGACTTTGCAAAAATAGCAATAACTTAAGGGAAAAGTACGATTTTATATTTAAAACAAAAATTAAAATAAGATTAAACATTGTTAAACATATAACATCCACCTATTAAAAAGTTATTAATAAAACTTTAAAAGTAATATCTTTATAGGGCATGCAATAAAAGCAAACACAAAGGATAAGATTGGAATAAAATATTTTAGTTTATTTCTGTCAGTAATCTAATTTAAATTCGTATGTAACTCTAACTGAATTTTTCCTTAAAAGTTCAATTAGTGTTGCAAACTATTAATTAAATAAATATTACTAATAAAGTATTTTATTCCAATCTTTACCACGCTTGTATCTATTTTCATTGCATGCCGTAAAAGATGTGATTCTTTTAAAATGACCATAAAAGCAAAATAAAAAACAACCCACTACAAAAAAAATGAACATTCACTCCTGTGAAAGAGTGACTATTCACTCCAACCAGGTGTGAAAAACCGCACTTCTTTACCAAGAGTGAATAGTCACTCCTCCGAAAGAGTGATTATCCACCCCTGTTTAGAGTGAATATTCACTTTCAAAGAGTGACTATTCATTCTTTCAGGAAGTAAAGAATTTCACTTTTGCTCAGAGTGAATAGTCACTCTAAAGAGCCAACCTCTTTAGAGTGACTAATCACTCTGAGCAAAAGTGAAATTTTGACTCTGATGATTTGAAAATCTGCATATTTTGACTCTGCGATAGAGTGACTATTCACTCCTCCGTAGTGAATAGTCACTTAGTAGTGAATAGTTATTTAGAGTGTAGAATGTAAATTTATTTTTATTTTTAATTTAATTTAATTATTCTAATAAAGAACTTAGGAAAGATAGCATGCGTTATATTTGAACTTTTGATGTGTGAGCTGAGAAGGGTGAATACATAGGCCACGACACCACAATACAAATTTATATTATAGCTATAGGGTTATTATAGCTTTCCGCAGTCTCCAGTAGGTTGAATGTGTTTAACTGAAACGGAACATTTTAAGAAACATTTTTTTTTTTTTTTAAGTTTAGTTTGAAAGGCTTTTGTTCATTGATTTTTTTTTCCTTAAAAAACAAACAAAATATTTAAAAATTATGCACTGAAGTAATAGTTTTGTTCTATACCACTTCATAACATTTTATTTTCTAATATAATCTGTAGTATATTTCTAGTATAATCTCGCAGAACAAAATTATTTTCTTAGATATTTTCTGAAGATGATATTATTAAGAGTCAGAATTGTGTCATCACAATTTAAAAACCTTGTTTTTAAGCTTAATTTTTTTCTTTATTATTTTATTTTTGTGTTATTTATACTTCGAAACAGAACCGTGTTTTTCCAACAGCTTGGCATTCATCGTTGTAAACCCATTTCCATGTTGGCACTGGATTACATAAATCCTTAGGGGGAAAAAAAATCTAAGAATGGTTTTTATTTTCAGCCACATTTTGAAGTTAAATGGAACTTTTTATGGCAGACGTGACACCGTAACTTACTAAAGAGTAAAGTGATAAAGATAAAATTTGCATTTTTGCCTACAAAATGTATTTACATAATCAGACATTTTTCTCTATGACCTGAAAAATCCGTATGATATGAGGATAATATCCATAAATATGGATATACAGGACAAAATGTAAGAAACAAGAGTAAAGGACTTCTTCTCTTTAATTTCAAATATTATTTTGCTGTTTTTATAAAATTATTATCTAAAACTTTATTAAAGCCGTAATATATGTTGTTAAAATTTTAAAAAGCCATTTATAAAAGAGAAATTTTAATTCTGGTCAACTGAAACCCTGACTAAACACCAATTGATATAAAATCATGTATGAAAATCACTTGAAATCATAGCCCCACCAGTAGCCGAGAGGTTTCGCTCTCAAAGCTGGTAGATGGGAGGTGCTGGATTCGAACCCAATCGCGCCCGTCGGTCTAATCGTTCGGAGTTTTCCGTGGTTTTCTTCGAACCTCGGATTTCCCCGGCGGAGGGCAGCCCCCCCCCCCTCCTTTGGGCCCATATTTTTTTGTGATTTTATTTACCAATTTCTTGTTTTTAAAAATTTTTGGTAAAATATTTGTATCAACAAAGTTCTTGAGAATATCGCCGTTTGAGCGATGAAACATGTGTCGATCTGAATAACGGTATTTATATGCCTTTTTAAGTGTTTTTCATCACTTTTAGCAATTTTTTTGCTTAGTTTGGACTTACTTATATTTTAGAGACAGGGTAGTTATTCTATGCAATCATCGAGAAAAATAGCATTAGGTTAATATTAACTCTTTTATCACCGTGTTGGATATCTGAAACATACTCAAAGGTAAATATTATTTATACAAAAGGCTTTAAAAGACGATTTTATTTATTGCTGCTATCTTCCAACACAGCAGTTAATATAAATGTTTCATAGAATTCTCATCAGACAGGATACTGAGGTAATTTTTCATGGCAAAGCTTTATTTATCATTTGTGCAGTTTCATATCATTATTGCTAAAATGAACTTTGTAAATTTTGTCAAATTAAAAAGGCTGGAGACGTCCAAAAGTAGATTTTTTACAAAGGTAAGTTCGTATACTTTACAATTTTGCAATAGAAAATTGACAATAGGTAAGTTCGTATACGTTATAATTTTTTAATAGAAAATTGATAATAGGTATGAGAGATATCTAATTTTCTGTTTGTTGCAGAAATGAAAAAAAAAAAACACCTTTTAGTCATTATATTTTTTAAGTTTTAATTTTTTAAAATTATTTTTTATATGCTTAAAATGATGTTTACTGATATATGAGTAAATAATTGGAATGGGAATTTCCAACTAACTGTACTACGCGTTTAATTGAGCTAACTCTGCATACCATGTAGTATACATACAAATTAATAGATCTTATACCGGGTGTCCTAAAAATAACTGATGGATTTTAAAATTCAATAACTTCCAAACGGTGACATATATTTAAAAAGTTCTTGCAGTAGGGTTATGTATGAGGTCAGGAGTTTTTGTACCGTGATTCTTGATTTTAGTTCGAATTTCAAACAATAGATGGCGCTGAGAGCAATAGGCGCTCAGTCCAGGACCGATTTTTGGTCCTTCGGAATCCGTTCAATACATTTTAATCTCCTTTTTTCGCATGGAAGAAAAGAGGGGCAGAAAAATCGAGCCTGGATTTAGCGGTTATTGCTTTTAGCGCCATTTATCGATGCTTTTGTAACTAAACTGAGAATCGCAGCATAAAAACTCCTAACATTCCTGCAAAAAATTTTTAACATCTGGCACCGTTTGCAAGTTATGGAATTTTGAAAGTCATTTTTGGGATACCCGATACAAGGCTGTGCAAAAAAAACGTATTTTTCCGACTTTTAATGGTAATTGCAGATATTTTATTTTCAAAAGCGTTCTGCTGTTTCTAAATTGTTTATTAAGGCATCATCTTTCACCTTAATAAACTGTTAAGTTTTATTACACTATTCTGAATGTGTTAGAAATGTTTCTTAATCCATGCTGGATACGTGATTTTTAGTTCTTGTTTCCTCCTAACGTCAGAAATAATTACTAATAACTGTTAAAATTTGATCGCTTATTTGACAAATACGAGGAGAGCACTAACGTGTAGTAACGTGACTGATCTACTGTTAAATACAGAGTGTCTACAAATTAGTTGGCCAATTTCGTAAATTAAGAAATTCCGGAATATTAAATGAAACTAACTAGTTGAAAGTGAGAGTAGTAGTCAAAGCGATATAAGTAAGCGTACAAACTTAATACTGGAATCGGGCGTAAATTAACACAGTTGCGCCATCTTGTGGACGGGATGATAATTCACTTACGCGGGCTTTTAGTGTGACGTCATGTATGACAGGATATCTACCATCTGCGCATATTGTCTAAATCTTTCGTCACTCATGGAACTGAATTTTGTTTACCACATTTATTGCAAAATAATGGCGTAGCGAGAGAGGCATCCAGATGCACTTGGCACGGCTGGGCTTTCTTCGCCTTGTCGAAGACATTTAAGCTATTAATCAAGCTGAAAAAAACTTTACAATTTTAGGGGTGTGAAGTAAGAAAACAGTTAGGCCTCTTCCTGTATTTTAACCCCGTCCGCTTCGTGGCGTGCGACCTTCATTGGTGTGACCTCGCCTCTAATCTTGCGGTTACCTCTCCCATTTAAGATAGAACGCTTACTTATATCGCTTTGGTAGTAGTAATATTGCCGAAATTTTATTCATAGATGGCGTTAGGATCGTTCTTGCATAGCAGAATGAGTTTCATGAATCCAAAGACAACATTTCGTTTTTTCGGCACCATTATCGTAATGCCGAAAAAGAATGATTACCACTCACTAAGCGATAGCGTCAGTTATGACACCTAACGCCATCTATGAATAAACTTCGGCAATATTACTACTAATCTGACTTTCAACTAGTTCATTTCATTTAATATTTCGGAAGTTCTTATCTTACGAAATTACCCAACTAATTCGTAGGCAGTCTGTATTTATTCCCCATTCTGAAGTTATTTGAATATAATTTAAATTAAATTTTCAGAATATGTCAAGGAGAAAAATGCAACTGCATCAGCTACTTAATTTCAGAAGACGGGCTATCAAACGAGAATCAGATTTCATCGATTATTTATGAAGTAGAAGACACAAAATGCGACGGAGACGGATTGTTTAAGTGCAAAGATTTCTGCGTACAAATGGTAATGTATTTTTCATCATCCGTTTACATTTAGAAGCATATTGCTACGAGATCGCGCATTAATAATTAAGAAATATTTAGCAGAACGGAAATGAAAAACCATTTTCTTACATAGTTAACCCTTTAATGCATGATATTTTGTTTAGTTCGGAGAAAACATTACATTTTGAGTCTATTTTTGTTAATTATCCACTAAAAAAATAGAGAAAAAATTAATTTATGTTTCTTTTCGACATAATGTCATAATGCCACTATATTTAGCAGAACGGAAATGGAAAAGCATTTTCTTACACAGTTAACCCTTTAATGCATGATATTTTGTTTAGTTCGGAGAAAACATTACATTTTGAGTCTATTTTTGTTAATTATCCACTAAAAAAATAGTGAAAAAATTAATTTATGTTTCTTTTCGACAAATGTCATAATGCCACTATATTTAGTAGAACGGAAATGGAAAAGCATTTTCTTACACAGTTAACCCTTTAATGCATGATATTTTGTTTAGTTCGGAGAAAACATTACATTTTGAGTCTATTTTTGTTAATTATCCACTAAAAAAATAGTGAAAAAATTAATTTATGTTTCTTTTCGACAAATGTCATAATGCCACTATATTTAGCAGAACGGAAATGGAAAAGCATTTTCTTACACAGTTAACCTTTTAATGCATGATATTTTGTTTAGTTCGGAGAAAACATTACATTTTGAGTCTATTTTTGTTAATTATCCACTAAAAAAAAAGAAAAAAATTAATTTATGTTTCTTTTCAACATAATGTCATAATGCCACTATATTTAGCAGAACGGAAATGGAAAAGCATTTTCTTACACAGTTAACCCTTTAAGGCATGATATTTTGTTTAGTTCGGAAAACATTATATTTTGAGTCTATTTTTGTTAATTATCCACTAAACAAATAGTGAAAAAAATTATTTATGTTTATTTTCGACATAATGTCACAATTCCACTTTCCTGAGTTACATAACAAAAATTTATCAAAAAATGATAATTTAAATTATATACTTACTTCAAAGTATTTACACTGCACAGTAACATCTATTCAACTATATAATGATTTTTATAGTGCGTTTAATAGTTTGCAGAATTATTAATGACAATCTTATAAAGATAGAAAAAAAAAACGCCACTCGATCACATGCACGCAGTAGCAACAAAAAAGGTTATAACTTCCCCATGATAACAAATCGGAACAAAAACAAACTTCACTACCTTAAATGCATGTTATCACATGTAAGTAACACGTAATAGATGACCAAAAGACCATTTGAAAGCTCCAAATGGCAAAAAAAAGATAGTGTAACTCTTGAGTTACACTATGCATTTAACCCTTAAGAGCATGATTTTTTATTTTGTTTCTGAAAAAATATGTATGATTCTCTGAAAAGGTTTATTACACAGAAAAAACAATGAAAAAATCAGAGATACAATAATTAAGGACTTTACGTTGTAATATCTAATACTAAATAAAATATTTGTTCCTATCCAACGTACACTTTATTCACAAATTAAAAGATGATGTAAAACATATGAATAAAACAAAATCTCAACGTTTCGGGGGTCCTTCATCAGGAGTAAAATTTTCTAAAATATAAATCACCAGAAACACTTTATATGCCACATCTTAAAAATAAAGTTGAAAAACAAATTTATATTTTAGAAAATTTTACTCCTCATGAAAGTTTTAAAGATTAAACCGAAACGTTGAGATTTTTTTTGTTCATAAGTTTATTTTACATCAGCTTTTTTAATTTGTGAATAAAGTGTACGTTGTGTAGCAACAACTACTTTATTTAGTATCAGAGATACATTTTTCATGTAATACGCCAATCTTTTCTTCTGTTGCACATCTGCAATACAAGTAAAAACTACTGTCGTGTTTCTGTTTTACACTAAAATATTACAAATTTGTAAATATTTTAATAAGTATGTCGCCAAATGCCTTATTTTACATAAATATTTATTTTATAAAACTTAACCCTTTATCCTTTTAATTCCCATGATAGAATACGTTTTAGAAATTACGTAGATCAGAGAATGTGACTTTACACCAGAAAGCTTCGATGGTTATTTTCGCTTTATTTAAATACGGAATGACTGTTATTAATTAAAGCAAATATTGCCATTTTAATTTTCTGATGTGAATTAGGTGTATACGAATAAAAAAATCTATTAAATTCAAAATGCTGTTGTTTGCATGTATGCAAAGCTGCGCACTAAAGGGTTAACCCCTTCGCGACGAGCGTCTTTTACTGGAATTTTTAAACTTTTATCACCGGTTTTTCAAAACAGAAATTTTCACCTAATTGAATCGAGTAAAATACGCTGATTAAACAAGGCAAAACATACAATAAAAAATAACTGGTGGGGAAAATTAAGGATCCTGAGCACCTTATGCGTCACGTATACATGACGCTCGTCCCGAAATGTTTAAGGGTTAATGAAAAAATAAAAAATATTATAGATCATTACTGAGACTCGACACAAAAAACAAACTTTTTCTTGCTATCAACTTTAAAAAAAAAATATTTTTAGATAGTATTATGAAAATGTTTAATACAAATTATTTAATCCAAAAAACTTTAAAAATTAAAATAAATTTTTCGAAAACAATTTTAAATCTCAATTTTAACCAGCTAATTTGAAAAGCTATTAGTATATATATTTTTTAATTTTCATCTAATTTTTTATTGCAGGTCTGTAATGATATTTTGAACAAATTTAAGGATCGGATTCTTTTTTAATAGCAGTAGTTTTATAGGAAAAAAAATAACTAATTATACAACCGGAAAAAGGGCAGAGAAAATCCCTAGTTTTTGTACATATGAATTGTTTTAAACAAAAGTTTTCAAAATATTAAACAAGTCGGAAATTGTACGCCAAACATGGCAAATGAGGAGCGTTCGTATTATAACTAATTTTATAAATATTCAGATCCTGGTGCAATAGCTGTTGTACTCTTATGCAAAAATGCATGAATAACTAATAATGCATGAATAAAAATATTAGAATAACTGGGTGAATTTTGAACTATTATGTATATCATTAACTGCATTAAGAAATGACAGGTAATGGTTTTAGGAATCTTTAGATTATCCTCTAAATAAAAAACATGAACTGGATGAAACTTTTACAGGTTCGTACAACAGATAGTGATATTAGGAATATTTCGATTATCTGCTAAATACGGGTGCATACTAAAGTCAATAGATATTAAAACAACTTTTGAACGAATTTTGAAGGCAGGTGCACTATAATAAATATAGCACATGTAGATAAGGTGTAATTTATTTTAATAAGAAAACTAAGTTAAAAATATACTAAAGCAAGACATGTTTACATGTAAGACATCATTTCATACTGAATTGAAGACTCTCTACAATTTTGTAACTTACTTTATTTTTCTATCTCTCATACTTTTAAAAATAGGGTCGATAACTTCGAAATTTCCTATTAGGGTTATTAAAGTTGCTCTCATATGAGGACCCCGGAAACCAATGGATAGAAGTGACAAAATTTAGATTTGGAGTAAATTGAGTTCAAATTTGGAACATCATAATAGTAATTGACTGAATTAAAATATGAAAGTGTTACTTATTTCACAGTGGTCTTTGAACTCTTATTTCAATAATTGTTAAAGAGAAGTGGAATACAATATTTTTTTTTATTTAAGTAGAGATTAAAGAGTTAAGTAGTTTAAAGAGCTTATGTTGTTGACCTCTAGAACGCAGCACATAATTAGAAAATCACTTATATTTCTTCCCCTACAAACAAATAGCCTTATATCCAGATAGCCTGTGCACTTAGCTCAGTTTTTTTCAATTTTGTCATTTATACCCCTTGGCTTCTGGTGTCCTCATAATGATTTTGAGTAGTTATTTTACTAAAGGTCGATACTCTTTCCACAACTCTAGCTTTATCCGTTCCAAAGTTCTTTTATGTGTTTCCTAACTTTAGTTCGCATCCTATATAAAGAAACAATTGGATGAATTTGTAAGAACTTTGTTTATCAATAAGGCTGTTCTCAAATCTTAAGGTTCTACTTTCAGATACATTTTATAGTTTATTTTTGTTAGAAAACGCATGAAATTGGCTGGGATTCTTATTCAAAAACTATGAAATTGACAGACGCTTTCTGTTTTTTGGTAAATGCAGAACATCCTCCAGAAAATACTGTCAATCTGGGCGTTTTGTACCGAATTTCGGGACGCGACACATCAAAAAATGAAAATTACCGGTCGTCACGTAACCTGTATTGTTTATAACTCGATAAGCAATTTAATTATCAAAAAATTGAAAACTCATTTCGATTCCAAATCGCTTCCATAGCCAGTCCAGTCAATTTTATGCCTTTAAAATTGGCAGTCCTGACTATTGAAATGAACAATTGCCAATTTCATGCGATGCCGATCAAAAATGAATTAAACAAATTACACGTCAAACGCGACAAATGTGGTGCGTTCGTACTGTAACTAGTTTTATAAATATTTTTTGTACCGCATATGGTACTGAATGAATATTTTAGTGCACTTCATAAGTGCATATTCATTTCATTCTGTTCAAAAGGCTG
Organism: Maratus speciosus; assembly: GCA_963932465.1. Lineage (NCBI taxonomy): Eukaryota > Metazoa > Arthropoda > Arachnida > Araneae > Salticidae > Maratus > Maratus speciosus. Next base: position 59,096,349 of record OZ010791.1, on the reverse strand, counting down.
TAATATCATTAAAATGCACTTGAAATATTTCTTCCCATTGGCTGTAATGCAACGGAAAACTTTTGACTGTCCCTGTCATTAAACTATATATCCGGTTTTCATAAAATTTGAAATGACTCGACAAAATTTTGCAACAATTATATATTTAAAATTTCAGACCATTCGGTTGGGTAGTTTTTGCTCTGTCATATGCGGACGGACGGACGGACCGAACAACGACTATAGGTTCTACGCATTTACATAATTACGAAAGCACCTAAAACTGTGCCAGAAAGTAGCTCCTTTGGGATTTGAGAACAGCTTTAACGATATCAAGAAAGGTGAGATATCGGTTTTGGAGGTTCTTCGATTATATACTAAATATAAAACAAGTGAAAAATTTTATTTAAAAAATGTATATCTTTAACAGTATGAAGAAATGACAGATAATGGTAAGGTTTGTTCCAAGCTTGCTGGAGATGACAAGAGAGTAGCTGATTGGATGTGCGAAAGCTTGAAGAGAGATGTCTCCAATGCACGAGTTGGTGTCTTTGCTAAAAACTGCGACAGTGATCTTCTAGATATAGGATTTAGGTTCATCGAAACTTTGTCTTGCAAAGATGGATACGCTCTTTATTGCTAGGTGCATTATTTTTTGTAGGATAGTTATTAAGAAATAAATTCTCTGTTTTAATCGTTTAGTTTTGTCGTGTTTGAAAAATAAAATGTATAAAAGGCTCTAACAGTTCATTTTGATTTCAAATGATTTTCAGTGTACCCAACTCCATTTTAAAAAATGCTTGTCTATAAATGTCATTCATTTTTAGGCGCGTGAATCTATTTCCATAACTTACTTTCAATTTCGAACAATTTTTTATGCTTTTTATTGATACGTTTTAGAACCTACATATCTAACCATACTTTCATATGTTGAAGATATCACAACATGAGATCACACAAACAAGTAAAATCATGTAAATATGAATACTGAGTTAAGGCTCCTCATCAGTCAGGCTGGAAATTCCCCTCACTACTGTGTAAAAAAAATCTGTAAATTTAATAAAATTTTTCTAGGCAACCGGGATTCCTGGAAATTTTTATGCAACGGCAGCATCAAAAATTCATGTAACAGATACACTTTTGTGCCGAAAATAAGAAAATCTGTAAGGTTACTAAGAATGTTTTAGGGAATTGGGATGCCTAGAACTTTTTATGTAACTACAACCCAGGTTACAGATAAAATTTTAGTAAGATTACTGTAATTTTAGTAGATTCTTTTCCAAAGCTACATGTTTCTGTAGCTTTAGAAAAACTAGTTTTGTAGATTTACATCTGTTTTTGTACAATGTACAGATAAAATTTTAGTAAGCATATAGATTTGTGTAACTTTACATCTATAGAATTACATATTTTCCTTTTACAGTGTAATGCTAAACCTATGGGCTTTGAATGAATCCGTAATTTTCAAATTTCTCCTCGGAAAATTTAATTTATTCTCTTCTGTTTTCTGTATGCTCTTCTTGGAGATTTTTCTTCTTTTTTATAAAACAAAATATTTTTAAAATACATTGTTAGTTTTGTTTAAAGTGTTAAATCTTACACACAACTCGCTTGCTTCACTTTCAAAACTTAAAATATAAAATTAAAGAAATATTTTAGAAACATTTTGGCAAATAGAAAAGAAAGAAACATTCTTCAAGAAGAGCATACAGAAAACAGAAGGTAAAAATTTTAATTTTCCGAGGAGAAATTAAAAAAAAAATACGGATGCATTCCATGCCCATAGATTTAATATTAGAAAGGAGAATTTCCGTACTAACTGACAACAAACCTTAATTCCATGTTTTAAATAAGTATATTCATGTCATGATAGATGCTGTGTATATGTTGCATTATAATTTAGAAATTCGGCTCTTTGAAAAGAACTTAGGTTGTTTTAAAAAGAGCCAAGCTAATTGAGAATTATCTCCTATTTTCCAAACAGCCTAATATATATCATGTTTATTGCAAACAGGCTGGGTAACTTTAGGCTAATTGGAATATGGCCATTAGTTTTTCAATCATCTCATATTTTTAGGCTTATTCAAAGCGCTTACACAGCGTTTGGCTAATTTACAAATGACCATTTGTTTCTCAATCAGCTTCATTTCATTTTCAGGCTTATTGCAATGAGCCTTTGAAATTTTTTGTTTAATTAGAAAATGACCAGTTGTTTTTCCAAACATTCAGGCTTAAATGCAATAACTCCAAAATAGCGAATGATTAAACATAATTTTAGTGTAAAATATAGTAGCAGGAACTTAAACTGCTTATAAAAAGTGTTTTAAGAAAAACTTTCTTATTGACAGATTTCATTGACGCGACTGAAATTTAAAGGTTAGTGAACACTTCATTGTTCTTTTAAAAGTATTTATTTCGTAAATACCCTGTGTTAAATTATAAATAAAATCTGCAAATGAGGCAGATTTTTTATGTTTTCCCGGCATAGTGTACAGAAGATGAGATGCTCATGGAAAATAATTATAAAAATATAAGAAAAGTACTATATTAATGGAATCTATAGATGGGGCAGATTTTTTATGTTTTTCCAGCAACACATAGAGGATATGAATCGCTAAATGAAAATTATTGCCGAAACGTCAGTGAAGGCTTACTGTGGAGACACGAAAAGTTTTGGTTTCCGTTAGTCTGTCTGTTCCGCGATAACTGCCGCAAAAAGCATCCGATTAGCTTGAAATTAAGTGGGTATGTTGGTGAAGTACCCGGATTTAGCTGTATAGTTTTTTGTTATATTTGGTTCATTCGTTCGGAAAATATAGAATATTTTATTTTGCGCAATAATGCTTTTCTATAGCAATTCAGACGATTTTTCCATTTTCATTTGTTGAAAGGAAATGGCTAATATGATTGAAGGATTTAAATGGTAAATTATGGATGATGAAATTTCCTAATTAGAAACAGACATTATTCATATTAGTTTGAAATTTTGTGTATACATTTGTCCGAGTTTTTTTTCGGTGTATAACATATGGAGGGAGTTTATATGTTTGTTCCAATAATATAAAATATTCTCTTTTACAAATTTAATTAAAGTAAATGCCCATATTTCATTGTTTTAATTTTCTTTTAATTGTTACCTAGCAACGAAATTAAACCTAAAAATATCGTAAATGTGAAAGTGTGTGTAATTCTTTAAAGTCAAATCAACGTCAAAAGGGATGAATTAATTAATGCCTTTGTGTCTTTACATATAGATGAAATTTAAGCCAGAAATAAAGACAGGTTGTGTTCTATTTATTTTGTCCAAATGTTTTTCTTTTAAATTAAAAAGCTCATTATTTTCATAAGGAATAAATTGACATTTTGCTATAAAATATCTTTTTATTTACCGTTGCCAAGGAAATCAGATCGCGGAATAATAATTTATCCTAAACAGTTAATTTTGATTTCAAAAATTTTCATGTGCAAGAGGAAAATGAAATAAAAAATAGGCATGAATACGTTTTCTTATTGGAAATTAATTCGAATGTACGAAAAGAAGGTGAATTTGACCTCATATATCAAAATTAAACGAATACGCTTTGGGGTTGAAATAAAAGGGCCTTGTGTTATGATATCAATTCTTATTATTTAAAAAAAATTGCCAATATCTCACGTTTTATCGTCTGCGCGGCTAAAAGAAATGTTTAATTTTTAATCGAAATTTTCAAAGAGAAAAAAAATCTTTTGAAAAGCAAATAGATAGTAAATGTCAAAATTATGCACCACAAAATGATCTCTGTCGAAAATGACGTCACTATATCGGGAAATAAATATTTTCATTCTTAAAAACCAAACATTAACTAGATTGCCTGAAAAAATATTTTTTGACGAGTGTTACTTCTTAATGCAGCCTCATTTCAGAAAATATGAATGAAAAGTATTTTATTTTTAAAAGTAAATTACATTTTCGTTCATAAAACCGAAACTTTTAATATAATAGCCTCAATGTAAATCATTTTCTGTCCACCGGTATTGAAAAATAAGGCCCGGAAGTGTAAAAAGAAATCTAAGATTTGCAATAACCACTAGCGCAATCAATAAAAAGTTATATATGTAAATTTAATGAGACCATGGGAGGGTTCAGGGGGCTCCGCCCCCTGAAGAAATCTACTTTATTATCTAGAAAAATACCAGAATTAGTAGCTCATGAAATTTTCAAAATATCTTTACATAACAACGTTTTCAATTTAACACTTCTAATGTCTGAAAACTTCGTATTTTTTTATTCTTATAAATAATTACGTAATTCGAGAAATTTAAATTGCGTTTTGCAGGAAATTGAATATTACAAAATTGTGTTTAAAAAAAGACTTGCAGAGCTAACGTTGAGGCTCCTGATCTGCAGATTTACTAGTTAAAAATATATTTGAAAATTTCTGTATTAATGAAATCTGTAGATGATACATATTTTTAATGTTTTCCCAGCATTACGCAAAGAACATGGGTTGCTAATGAAAATAATTATAAACAATACATAAGAAAAATTTCTGTATAAATGGAATCTGCTGATGAGACAGAATTTTAAATGTTTTCTCAATATGATGTGGAAATGAAATATTCCTGAAAGAAAAAATATGTATATAAAGTATACATAAAATATATTTAGATACTCGGTCGTTGTATTGCGTACAAATTTTTGAGTACATCCTTACGGCGGCGGGGGAAATTTTATCCATAAAATAAAATCAAAGTTTTATCAACCTTAATTATGAACCATATGCATAAATCAAATATACCAGTAAACCAGTTTCTTACTTATCTTTTTGTAATCATTTTCATTCAGCAACTCATATTTTCTACATAACAAACATTAAAATCTGTCTCTTCTACATATTTCATTATTGCAGAAATTTCCTTTCATATTTTTACTTTCTTCTATCTTTACAAGAAGAAAGTATCGGATTCATGAAAATTTTCGAATTCCGGTTTTCGACGGATTTACACGTTTTATGGGTCAGAGATTCCAAAAAACATGTTTTTGCAAAATGTCTGTCTGTGAATCTGTGACTCTATCTGTCTGTATGTATGTGACGCAAATTTTGTGGGCGCTCTAGCTCAAGAACTAATGCACGAAATTTAATAAAAATTTATATTTAGGTAGTCCCTGATGTAAATTGGCGCTGATTAGTTTTTGGTGTAAATCGCTCTACAGGTGGCGCTGCTATGCTGCATTTTCCCGATTTCCGCAATAGCTCTATCTCAAGAACAAATGCACGAATTTTCCTCAAACTTCATATGCAGTTGGACGTTGACATAAGTTGATGGTAATTAGGTTCTGGTGTAAATAACCCAATAGGTGGCGCTGCTATGCTGCAATTTTGCTGGATTTACACGATTTCAGTAACAGTCATACCTCGAGAATTAATGCACGGAATTTCATCTTTTTAGAATTCTCATGATGAGCACAGATGGCCATTGTGATAGCGAATTTTGAAGTATTGACATGTACGTATGAGATAGAAGAAAGTTTTGTGATGGCCACAACATACTAGATTATAATTATTTTCAATAGCAACCCATTTTCTCTGCATGGTCACGAGTAAACATTAAAGATCTGAGTAATTTACTCATTTTCTGAGTAAACATTAAAGATCTACCACATTTGCGAAATTCATTAATACAGAAAATTTCCCATGTATGTGAACGAGGAATAAGCAGTAGTTAAGGAATAACAGGAATTTAATAGTTCTGGATTATTATTGTTACATTGTTAAGTGAGGGGAAGAGGGGTTTCGCGGAAATTAACGGCGGCATCGGGATTCTTACCGGACTGCAACTGTCCGGATTCGTAATGACTTCAGCTGTACATCTTATAGTCCTAGAGTCGACAGCACAAAAACCTATGTTATCAAGTACAAGAAAAAAACCTTTATGTAATGGAAGAGTAGAATTGGTGAAGTCGTGCATAAGCCAAAAATGAATACTACTAGTGTTTGACTAGTAGGTTTATCATTGTGTTTGTCCTACAAACAAAGATATGAAAACATGGAGTACTGGGAGCAGGAAAACACAATGATAAACCTACGAGTCAACCAGTGGTGGCATTAATTTTTGGCTTATGCACCACTTCACTTCCGGCAGACATGGATCATTAGATTCCGCTACTTCTATTCTTCCATAAAATACAGGTTTTTTTCCTTGTGCTTAATAACATAGGTTTTTGGACTGCCGGCTCTTGGACTATTAAGAACCCTCAAGATTCGTTTGATCTCGGTCACTTTGAAATAAAATCTGAGGTTAGCCTATTGATTCGTTCCCAGGCTGAGAGATGCAAAAACATGCATTAGCAATTTAATTCTAACTACGATCGTTACTTTTCGTGGGAAACTACTGTCTCTCCTTGTTGCTTATGCGAGTGTTATGGGAACATTTAACCCAATCACATTATATATGTTTTGTTTTTGTGATAATTTTTAGTCAACAATCCATTTTCTCCACATAGGGATGGGAAATCTGTTTGTATGTGGGTTAATAATCTTTATTACTTCCCCAATTTGAACTTTCCACGTTCCATAGTTTACGAGTAAAATGACTGTGACAGACAGACAGACACAGGAGTGATCTTATAATAGTTCCGTTTTTACTTTTTAAGTACGGAACCCTAAAAATTAATAGAAGATGGTTTATTGAAACAAAAGTTTTAATACACATATTTTTTATATATCAGTGAAAGCATAAATGACAATTAGGAGGTTTTAATACGATGATCCAGCTCAATAATATAGAGGGAAACATTTTAGAATGGATATTATGATATTTTAGATAACATACTTTCTGAATAATAATTAAATAAAAAAAGTTTTAAAACAATTTCTTAAGAAATATCTATCAAGATTGCTGTACCTACTCGTGTTAAAAATTACAAAAGATTAAGATTAAGGTTACATTTCAAAATTTTATCCAGCACTATAAAAAAAATTTTAAACGAAATAAAAGCTAATTATTATATGTCGATAGAACACTTTAATTAAAATCTTCGAAATATTGACGATTTTATCATTTTCACTATTAATCTTCTTTTGTCGAAAGATAAACAAAAGATCTGAATATAACTGCACAAAATTTTCATAAATTAAATGCTAGTTTGCTACATGTTTTTCAAGATATTGTTTTAAAAGTTATTAAGACTTAGTTAATTATGGACCATTTTGTATTTTATTTTTTCCCAGGGTGTATTCGAAAAAATATTTTTCCACCCTCATTTATTTCCACCCTCAAATATTTTTCCACCCGCTCGAAATTTTATGAGACATTTTCAGACTAAAACTTTTTAAAAGTAAAAACATGAAACTTGCTGAGGTGATTTTTGAAGAGATGCATAAGAGGCCGAGTAATTTCCTTTTTCGCTTGGTTAATTAGAATTTGATTTTTAAACAATTATTTTCTCAGTATGACCATTTTTTTCATTCTCAGATCTCCCGCTTCGGAAAATTTGGTTCAAAACGCCCACTTTGACAGCATTTTTTACAATTTTTTCTGCATTTATCAAAAAATCGAGAAGCACGGCACATTATGTAGTTTTTAAATAAGAGAATTTCCCAGTTTGATGCGTTTGAGAGCAAAAATGAATTTAAAAATTAATCAGAAAATAAGCAGCTTGGATTGGAATACACCCTTAAACATTTATCCTTCTAAGGATAAAACCTGAAAACAGTCTGATCCATAATAACTGTGCTTAGAACCTTGTTTAGATGTCAAGAATGACATAATGCCTCATATCGTATTTGACATCTTGCTTGACTTCTGCAAAAGAAGATAACCTGTTATTTTATAAACTTCCTAAAGCTATTTTTTAGCTATTCAAAAGACGCGAAATTCATGTTATTAGGGAAGAACATTAAGGCTATATTCTAAGACGCAGTAGAAAGAAAAAGTTCCCTGAAGTTTTAATTTTGTCAGATAAAATAAGGAAACTTCCTTTAAATAGCTCTCGATCACGCACAAAGCACTTTTAAAAACAATTTTCGCAAACTTGAGGGCACAATTTTTTTTATGTCTTCAGGAACACGCGATAAGTACTAACCCAATATTTTGTCTCGTCTTTAACTATTGACCTAGATAAATGGAACCTCGCAAACTATCTTACGAAAAAATTTTTACAATGATGTTGAAATTATGTAACACCAAGATAATTTTCAATTTGTTAGATTTAAAGGATAAAATATTTTTTAAGTGGTTTTCTAATAACAAATAAAAAACATCGGAAATGCGTACAAACTGAAACAGTTTCACGAGATAGGAAATTCAAACTTCAAACTTTGAGTAGCGAATGGTTATTTCATGCTAGTTTTAAGTAATTTTCGTTCTAAAACGAAAAAAACATATCTATCTCCGTTTTATGTTTTCAAATGTATAAAAAAAAATTTAGGTATACAGTGAAACCTCCCCGTGCGACCACCTCCATTAAGCAACCACCTTCCTGAACGACCATTTTTTAATGGAATGAAATTTATTCCCATAGGCTCAATACTAATTTTACCTCCATTCAGAGACCATCACAGTTGAACTCCCTCCATGAGCGACCCATTTCTTTGAAAAAAATAAAACAAATTCAGTTTTTTCCTGGTCGCTTGAAGAAGGTTTTATTAGAAAAGTAATTCCGGAGAGCACATCATTCATCAAACTTCTTAACTAAGTTTTGATTTTTTTCCCCGGTAACTTTTAAGTGTTTAAACACCTTTGTGCCATTTTAGGCAATGAATTTAACTCTGATGACCAATTAAGAATGACGGTCAATAAACTCCCCTGCCCTATTCTGTCAGGAAACTCTCAAAGAAACAGATAAATTAATGAAATCGTCATTATTTGTTCCCGTCAAAAAAAAAATTGCATTTATTTACTGAACTTCGAAAGGACTTGGAAATAAAAGTTATAAAAGATTAAACCATAAAATCGAAGCAAACGTCAATGTAGTCATTTTTTTAAACTCTGCAGTAATTAACTTATGTAATTAACTTTTGTTTTGATACTTAAATTTTCATATTTTTTCCTAATGCGAAAAATAAATTTTAGTAACATCGTTACCTTTTTTCAACAATTAAAATCTAGATTTAAACATGACCTCCATTAAGAGACCACCTCTCGGGACGACCACTTTTTATTGGAACGGAACGTGGTCGCTTTAGGGAGGTTTTACTGTATATGTATATACATATATACTGGGTGTTTTCGGTGCGAAAATAAGCGCGATAAATGAAAAATCTGTGAGTCGTAGAGACATGCAGCTTGCCGATAAATATTCAGCGGGGCACAGAATTTTGTATGACACCAAATTAATAGTTCAGATTATCGACAATAAAGGGCGCTACTGCAGGTAATTCTGTGGAATAATTCCATATTGCTTCCACAACGCAAGGTTTGGATACAAAAAAAGTGTATATGCAGTATTCTCTAATGTTTTTGCATCCAGCGTTGTGTGAGCAATGTGGAATTATTCAATAGAATTATCTGCAGTAGCTCCCTCTATTGTCAATAGTTTGAACTATGTTTTGTATCGTATAAAATCCCGTACCACGAATTCTTCAGAAAATTGATTCAAAATTCATATATAGGTTTTTGGCTATGGGCAGCAAGACCCAGTTGAACTTGGGGATATTCCGCCGGAAGGGGGTCGCTTTTTGTGCCATTATTATATTAATAGCGATTTTTGTGCCATTTTCATTATTGTATTATCCAAAGGTGCACGAAGGTATGCATAAAACTGAACCAAATTTCATACATAAATTTTTAACTATGGCCAACAGGTCTCAGTTAATTATAAGGATATGCCGCCGGAAGGCTCGCTATAATAGCGATTTCTGTGCCATTTTCATTTCTGTAAAGTACACGAAGTTACGCGTAGATTTGAACTGAACTTCATACACATGTTTTTTACTATTGACGCCAGTTCCCAGTTGAAAATAGAAATGTTCCCCCGGAAGGGACCTCTGTAACAACGATTTTTGTGGGATTTTCTCGATTTTTTGGAGTTCTGTTGTACATCGGCTCCTCGTGTTTCGACGTTAGAATAACGATAATACTGATTTTATTAAATATTATGTTCGAGATTAACTCGCTTTTAGTCTGATTAATAAAATGAAAGAGAAATTTAAGATGAAAGTTAGTGTTGGTGTAGTGTTGAAGTAATAAAATTATTGAAGTATTGAAGTATGTTGAAATATTAACAACTATAACAACTTCTTGTACTGTTATCATGTATCAGATAAATGAAAGTTTTGGGAACATCCGACTAACTTTAAAATAGATTACTTATCGAGGTATAAGCGATTCTTGCTACGTGACAACAGGCTTTTTCCCTTTCTCGCGCTGCCGCATCGAAATTTTGGTTCGAAACCCGAACTTTGAGAGTATTTCTGAAAGATCTTTTCTTTTTACCAAAAAAATGGTAAACGCCGTTCAATTACATAATTTAGAAATAAGAACACCTGCCAATTCCATGCGTTTCCGAATAAAAATGAATCCCGAAATGCATCAGAAATTAGCTCCTGTGGATTTGACAACAGCCTTAGGCTAATATCAGACGAGCGTATTTTTGCGCTCTTTTTTTACTACATATCATCCCTACACAATGCTAGCGGCATTGTCAAATCAAATTTGCTTGTTTTAAGAGCCTACAGTGTCTGGACGGGGGTTAGCAATCATATCTTGTAGGGGACAGAACCCACCTATATAATATATGCAACTACATTTATTTATATCATATCTTATGCTTATATATAACCACTTCTGCAATTGCCTTGACCTTTTTTAAAAAAAGCTTTGGCCGATTCTGACTTCACAAAGTGAAATTTTTTACCAAATGATATAAACAGCTATGAAATTAAACCAGAAGTTTTATGTTTGTTTATATATATATGATACGTTTTCACTAGTATCATATAAACATATCGGTCTTAAGCAGCAGCCATATACTCGTTATGTAAACTCAACCGAGAATTCAAAGTTTTGCAGTCATAAACTCATGCTTAAGAGTGGAAGATCAAGCCAACGTTCATTGGAATTTTCTCGTAAATAATAGCAGAAGCCGTTATATTCATCAAACATTTATTAGATGATCATAATCTGCACTAAACTCCACTAGAAATATGCTACCCATGTTCAGGCAGTTGCTACGTCGTAAAATGTAATTCACTAGATGTTAAGTATTAGAGCAACAGGACGAAGAAGTAGGAAACAAAGCTCTCCAGGTGACATTGGTTATTTAAGCAACTCAATATTCGTAAAAATCTCTCTCCTAGCCAATACGACATGTTAAATACTTGCGAAACTGGTACGCGTATGAATACATTACAAGTGCAAGAACCAACCCCGTAAAAATAGCGGGAGGCCGTGACGAGAGGCAGACTTACGATAGGACCTAGCTCCGGGGCAAAGGGGGAAGTACGCGTGACGTCGATGATGAACTTTTTAGTCTCGGCGTTAGATTAATAACGTAAACAAATGTGGGTGGGCTTTGCAAAGAATTATGGGAAATAGAACATCAGAGAACAAATGCTATTAAAAACATTCGAAACAAAAAGAATTTATGTTCAGAATAAAAAGAAAAAAGTAATTTAATGGGTTTTATAAGATTAAACGAATGGATTTAAGGTTATTAGAATAATAAAAGAATACGCATTTAAAGCATGGAAAAAAAGATCAAAGATATTTAAGATACTATTAAAGCTAAGTAAAAAAGGTAGATATTATAATAATTTGGAATAGTTTAATTAAAATAAAAGGGGGAAATTTTTCGTATTACATATATGTGTGTGTATATTTATATAAAACCATTTATTTATATAGATGTCATTGTTGATTTTTATGTATAATTTAATTCTTTTTGTATCTAAAAATAGATAAGTGTCCTCTTTGTATTAAATAAATTCCATAAATATTAAAAAAATTGCTTACGTGTATATGAAACAGTGAATAGGTTGACAGAAAATATGTTTCCGAATTTTCTTCTCTCACCAAGGCCATTTGCTCTACTTCGCCAAAGCATTTATACCGGGAAAGTACCTAATATGAATTATATGCACTCACAGTGTAGAACAAAACAAACATAAGGGCTACTGGAACAGAAGTCGCAGATTCACCGGTTTGGCGAAATTTTTCTTTTTGCCCAATTTTGTGAGAAAACACCGTTGTGGAATCAATTTTAACCGCCGCGGCGAGCGGCTCGTCTTCGTCCGCAGCCCTTTATTCTTCTACTCTACTCCGACTCTTTTGCGGAAGCAAGATACGTAGGTCCCCAGCCACGTCCCGAGTGAAATGTTGATCTAGCCTGCAGAAAAAACATACTAGTTTTATTTTCTTACTATCAAAACCCGCGGCTTTGCTAGCGTAATAGTTGAAATATGCCATGTGATATTTGTATGTCTAATTTTTATTAGAACAAATTATACTTTTAGCAATAGTTCAAAAATTACTAATTAAGCCACAATCTGACTAAACTTCATTATTACGTTGCATTAGGCAGAAATTATACTTAAATTATAAAAAGAACTAAAACTAATTCTAAATAAACGATAATTTAGAAAGTATTTTGAAGCTTTTACGCTTATTTCATATGCTTATTTCAGTCTACATTTGAAGTTTTGGATTTTTTAGAAACCATCTTCTTAGTACGCATTTACATCTTAAAATTAACCATCATGTCAAATTCCAAGTTTCTTGTCTAACGGTCTACTACCTATCTGGTGGTAGTGGCACTAATACAAAATGCCTATGTTAAAACGCCATTAATTTGTCAACATTAATTTTGAAATCGGTTTTGTATTTCCTAATATTCTATAGAAAACGTACTTTAAAAAGCTTTTAAAGGTTTTTTAGAGATTTTGTGCTTCCTGCAAACAACAGGTGGTAGTGGCACCGGCATAAAATATAGCCTGTGTATAGGATTAGGGAATCTCACAATTGATTCGAAACCCTTATTTTTTCAATCGGTTTATTATTTCCTGAGATTGCATAGAAAACGTAATTTAGAACCTTTTTAGAACGCTTTTAGCTCCTTCCCTTCGCTTCATCCCTTTTAAATTTCGAATTTATTAACCATTTGGAAAAATGGTTATTGTCCTCGGTCAAGGTAGGAAATCAAAAACATAGCTGAAGCTTTTTATTAGTTGAATCCGCATTTTATTCGTTTTCTGATTGGTCTATACAGTTATCTGTATTTTTCCTTTACTTTCAACTGTTGCCACTATGACAAAAAAGTAATAAAAACCACAAAAAAAAAACTCAATAACTCAGAAACAAATTGAGATACAGCTTTCAAACAAATTGCAATTAAAAGTGCATTTTTTTCTCTATACGACGGTATAAAAAGTAATAGTGTGGGATGTTTAGAAGTTTAAAAATGAAATTTCATTTAAAACTGGTCCAGGAATATTAATGTTTAATCCATGGCGTACGTAATGTATGACCAGCTCCGTAGAAGTTTAAAAATTTACAGTACCGAAAAATGTAATCCATGGCGTACGTAATGTATGATCAACTCTGTGCGATTTTTTATGTCTTAAATTTTAGTCTTTGAAAAAATCATTTCACCAAATGGTCGTTGTAATTTGTTAAATTGCATTTTTTTTTCAACTGTTCTTAGAGGATATTTATATGTTATAAGTAACTACTATGCCATATTTAAAGTTTCTACTTTCTTCATTACCACAGAAAACGCAATTTAGAAAACGCAATTTGTTTTTTGCTCCTGCACCTGCAAACCTCTGGTGGTATTGGCACCAACATAAAATATAGCTTATGTTCGAGCAGGTTCTATCACCACCAATTTACAACCATTATTTTTGTAATCTGTTTGGTATTTCATAAATTTGCATAAAAATCGTAATTTAGAACTTTTTTAGAAGACTTTTCGCTCACTTCATCCTTTTAAATGTTGAACTGTCTTTCGGCGGTTCTTAGAAAGCATTTGCATATTTTAAGTAATTACCATGCCAAAATTTCTGAATATATCACCTCAGTATCACAAAAAAATGCAATTTAGAACATTTTTTGCTCTTATAACCCCCAGGTGGTAGTGAAAACAAGACAAAATGCTGCCTATGTTGGAGAAGTGACTGTCACCATCAATTTGCAACCGCAACCATTACTTTTGAAATATGTTTGATATTTCCTGAGATTGCTTAGAAAACTCAATTTAGAACGTTTAAAGAATGCTTTCCTCGCATTTTTACCCCTTTTTAATTTCGAATGTTTTAAAAACTATTCTTAGAGAGCACTTGCATCTCATAAGTAATTATCATGCAAAATTTAAAGTTGCTAGCATCTGCAGTATCACAAAAATCACAATTTAGAATGTTTTGTTTCTCTTGCAACCTCCAGGTGGTAGTGACACCGACATGAAATAGAGCCTTTGTTATAGCAAAAGCTGTCACTATCAATTTCCAACCATTACCTTAGAAATTGGTTTGGTATAGCCTGAGATTTCGTAGAAATCCCAATTTAAAACGTTTTTAGAACATTTTTCGCCCATTTTCACCCCTTTTAAATTGCGAATTTTTTAGGAAATGTTTTTAGTGATCATTTATATCTAATAAGTAATTATCATACCTAATTTCAAGCTGCTAGCCCTGCAGTATTACAAAAAACCTAATTTAGAATGTTATTTGCTCTCCAGCAAACTCTAGGTGGTAGTGACACCGATATAAAATGGAGCCTATGTTAGAGCAACGACTGTCACCATCAATTTCCTGCCATTACTTTTCAAATCGATTCGTTACTTTCTGAGATTGAGTAGAGATCGCCATTTAGAACGTTTTATAGAACGCTTATCGCGCATTTTCCCCCCTTTTAATTTCGAATTTTTTAATAAATGTCTTTAGAGATCATTTATATCTAATAAGTAACTACTATGCCAAATTTCATGTACCTAGGCCATTTAGTAACACAAAATTCGCAGTTTTAAAACTTTTTTGTTCCTGCACCCCGTTTGGGGTAGTTGCACTGACATAAAATATAGCATATGTTGGAGCAAAGCTGTTACCATCATTTTCACACAAATATTTAAAAATCGGCTCGGTACTTCCTGAGACTGCGTAGAAATCACAATTTAGAACATTTTTTAAAACGCTTTTTGCTCATTTTCACCCCTTTAAATTTCGATTTTCTTAAAATGTTTTTAAAAATGTTTTAAATGTGTTTTTTAAAATTAAAAGTGATCCTTTATGTCTTATAAGTAACTAAAATGCCAAATTCCAGGTTTCTAGGCCCTTTAGTATCACAAAAATTCGTAATTTAGAAGGTTATTTGCTTTTGCAACCCCCAGGTGGTAGTGACACCGACATAAAATAGAGCGTATGTTAGAGCAAGGGCTGTCACCATAAATTTACAAACATTATTTTTGAAATCGGTTTGATACTTCGTGAGATTACTTGGAAATCGCCATTTAGAATGTTTTTAAAACGCTTTTCGCGCATTATCAGCGCTTTTAAGTTTCGAATTATTTAAGGAATGTTCTTAGAGATCATTTATATCTAGTAAGTAACTACCATGCCAAATTAGACCCTTCAGAAACACAAAAATCGCATTTTTAGAATGTTTCATGCTCTTGCATCCCCTTTGGGGTAGTAGACCGAGATAAAATATAGCATATGCTATAGCAAGGACTGCCACAATCATTTTGACTCCATTATATTTTAAATCAATTCGTTACTTTCTGAGATTGAGTAGAGATCGCCATTTAGAAGGTTTTTTAGAACGCTTTTCGCGCATTTTCATCCCTTTTAAATTTCGACTTTTCAGAAAATATTCTTAGAGATCATTTATATCTTATAGTTCCAGAAATTACCTCGAACAAAGAAACAAGCAAACAAACTTTACTTCTTTATAATATTAGTATAGCTAAGTATAGATTAAATTTAGAATTTTTTAAGTAATGTTCTTAGTGACCTATTATAGCTTATAAGTAACTACCTTTCCAAATTTCATGTTTCTAGGCCCTTCAGTAACACGAAAATCGCATTTTTTAGATTGTTTTTTACTCCTGCACCCCCTTTGGGTTAGTGGAATGGGCATACAATATAGCCCATGTTGGAACAGAGATTAACATCATCATTTTGATACTATTACTTTTGAAATCGGTTCGGTAATTCCAGAGATTACCTACTACAAACAAACAAACAAACTTTACTTCTTTATAATATTAGTACAGATGAAACACACACACAATATGGTACAGATGTCATATACGCACCGGGTTTGGTGCGATTTTTTTACGCCAATTTGGCGAAAACCTCGTTTTCGAATACCAGTTACATATATATTTTTTAATTATTTTCGGCACAGATGTCATATATATGGATACAAATTATATACAGATGATATATTGGCGCGATTTTTTTCTGACGCCAATTTGGCGAAAACCTCGTTACCATATATCATCTATATCTGGGTAGCCATATCAAGCAAAATAACGACACTTTGGCGCCAGTTGAGTACCCGGTGCGTATATGACATTGGCGCCAGAAAAAAATCGCGCCAATATGGGGCATATGACATCTGTGCCTAATTTTCTATTATTTTAAAAACGAAATAACAATAAATTTTTAAAAAGTTTAATTAATAACTATAGAACAAAACAATTTATATAATTAAAATTAAATAAAATTAAATAAACGGTTTATTAATAAATAAACCACAATAGCCGGGTTACCCCGTCAGGCAAAATAGTGCCATTTTGGCGCCGTTTAGGTATTACGGTGCGTATAAACATCTGTACCCTCGGTGTTGGTGTTATTTATGACGGCCAATTATCAACACGAGGGATATAGGCCCGAAGGGTGGTGTGCCCTCCGTGGGGTCATTCTAATAGAACCTAACCCGTATTTACGCAAGGAAATCTAAGGTTCGAAGAAAACCACGAAAACTCCGAACGATTAGGCCGACGGGCGCTATTGGGTTTGAACCCAGCACCTCGCGTCTACCAGCTTTGAGAACAGAACTTCTCAGCCATTGCTGGGGCCATCTGTACCCACAAGTTTTATAAAAGATACGCAATTATAAAACATACACTTTTTTATTTATAAACTCACACAAATTATCTTACAATAAAACACTCAATATTTAATTCCTTATGAAACGCACACATAGTCAAGAATACAACTAACTCAGCTATTAATGACAGAGGGGGCACAGATGTCATATACGCACCACGTTGGCGAGATTTTTTTCTGACGCCAATTTGGCGAAAACCTCGTTTTCGAATACCATTTACAGATATTTTTTTGAAAAGGGAATAACAATAAATAAATAAAAGTTTAATTAATAACTATAGAAGAAAACAATTTATACAATTATAAAACAGAAAATAAAAGTAAATAAATAATTTATTAATAAATAAACAACAACATCCAGGTTACCATATCAAGCAAAAGAATGACACTTTGGTGCCAGTTAAGTACCCCGGTGTGTATATGACATTGGCGTCAGAAATAAAATCACGCCAACGTTGTGCGTATATGACATATGTGCCCACTTTTTATGTATAAATGCATGAATTATTTTAACATAAAGCATACTCAATATTTATTTCATTATAAAACACATACATTGCCAAGAATGCAACTAACTCAGCTGTTAATGTCAGAGGGCTTGATCACGCACTATCTGGTCCAACGGCAAAAAATCGCCATTTTGGTGCCAAAAAGAATCCCCGTAGAGTGTACGACATCTGTACTGGCTACTATGCGTGGTATTATCGGTGCCAGTATTGGCGCAGTGTATCTTTCCGACACGGATAATTCATAAGTACGAAATTAACTTATTAGCATAATGTCAACAAACTACACAGGAAAGGTTATAATTTATTATTCGTTTCTTATGAGTCATTAGAATAAAAATGTTATACTAACATTTTAAAACATATATGGCGTTAATGAGGAACATTTCCGCAAATCTGAAAATAGTCGAAAGGTCAGTTTGCTGCAGAACTTGGAACAACATTAGCCACTTGCCTGTCACCTCTATGCCATTTTTCGTACTTCTGCAAGGCTTCATATCCATAGATACACATCACTACAAATCCAATAACTGCTGCAGCGATCCAGGCTGGATCGTTTTTTCCATGAACAGCAGATACAAAAGCGGCAATGAAGAAGAAGAATGACCAAACAGCAGCATATCCCATTTCTGCCGCTAACCACGGTAACCGTTGAAGCTTTTCCACGACGTGAAAAGTATGAGACGCTAGAAAAAGTAAGGATACCAAAAATCCAGTCATCGACACGAAATAATACCATCCTCCAGATGACTGTTGCGTCGCCTTGTAAATTGGTTGTACACATATGAGGCCTATTAAGCAGAGACCACATTCGGCTATTTTCAGTAAAGCTGGATTTGTTTTAAGATAGCCGATATCAAAGTGAATTTTTGGCCTATCATTCGTTGATACTTGATCCGTGGATGATACTGCGGATTCTGATGGCGCGGCTGCTGGTTCACTCGCCGTATTTTTCGAGGAAGTAGGACCCATAGCTATATAACAAATTTATCTAACGATATACACTGAACTTTACATAAAGTAAAGCTGCAACTTATAGTAAAGAACTTAAAATTCGATAGCTACAAGTAATAAACTTTAATAGTACTACTAATTATTCACACTTTATTTTTAAACCTATAGGTTTAAATCATAGATCGTGAGTGTATACACTCACGATCGCGATCACGAATCGAAAGTCAATGGGATTATTTCTGGCAATTGAAGTTATTCCTCATATAAACCAATGAGTTTCTCGAGCAGCATGTTGTGACTTATTAGAAGCTTTCGAAAATGCCTAGCTTACGGTGAAACAAGGTGAAAACTCATGAGTTGTTTATTTTATGTTTTCTGCAAAACGAAACATTTTCACCAGTGAAAATTTTGGTACAACTTAGTTATCCAGTCGACCAATTTCGCCAAATTATATAAATCGCCAATCCACTAGCCAAATTATACAAATTGACATAATTTTTATTTTAACTAACGAAAGAACAAATAAAACTAAAATTAATTAATTAAAATTTAATTAATGAATTAATATTTGAAAAAACTGTATTAACATCAAGTGTCACCCACTACAAGTTTAAAAAAAGCAATTTAACAAATTATAACGACCATTTGGAAAAGGATTTTTTCAAAGATTAAAATTTAAGACATAAAAAATCGTACGGAGTTGATCCTACATTACGTACGCCATGAATTAAACATTAACATTCCTGGACCCATCATGAACAAATTTTAAAAGAAATTTCAGTTTTACAGTTTTCGGTACTGTAAATTTAACTTCTACGGAGCTGGTCATACATTACGTACGCCATGGATTAAACATTAATATTCCTGGACCAATTTTAAATGAAATTTCATTTTTAAACTTCTAAACACCCCACAATATTACTTTTTGCACCATCGTATAGAGAAAAAAAATGTACTTTTAAATGCAATTTGTTTGAAAGCTGTATCTCAATTTGTTTCTGAGCTATTAATTTTTTTTTTTTTTTGTATTTTTTATTACTTTTTTGTCATAGCGGCAACAGAAGTATCCATCTCTGTTGAAAGTAAAGGGAAAATACAGATTACTGTATAGACCAATCAGAAAACGAATAAAATGCGGGATTCAACTAATAAAACGCTTCAGATATGTTTTTGATTTCCTACCCTGACCGAGGACAATAACCATTTTTCCAAATGGTTAATAAATTAGTATAACATTAATAAAAATACAAATAAAACGTCAAAATAAAAATCACTTGATGACGTAAACATGTGCGACTTGCCTAAAGTCAAGTGAATTGTGTTATTTTCGATCAAGCATTATTGACATTAAATCTTATAGTTTGCCACAAATTTTTGATCGACGGGAAAACCAAGTAGTACCAAAAATAATTACATGGCTTCTTTATATTAAATAAATTGTATTGAAAAAATTGCATTTGCATATGAAGCAGTGAATAGGTTGTCAGAAAATATGTAGCCTTCCTTCTCTCAAGGCCCTTAAAATGGAAAAGTACGAAATGAATAAATGATAAGGTACATTTATACTAGCCGAGCGTAGAAGATAAATTGCCAATTATTGTTCCCATACATATTTATATTGCATTCTTCTCATTTAAAATATAAACCTTTCATTCATTTCATTTAAAATGCATGCTTTTCACAAATTTTATTTAAAATATTAAAATGAAAAAAAAATTAATGCCATAAACCAAAACATTTTATTACGACATCAAAGAATTGATTCTAATTTACACACGTGAAACATAAACGCTAATATTGGCGATTTAAAAAAGGCTAACGGCGGCATTTGAGGCCCGCTAACATAAACGTACCGATAATAAATGGGTACAGATGTCATATTCGCCCCATATTGGCGCGATTTTTTTCGGTTGCCAATTTGGCGAAAACATCAACAGCATAAACAACATAATCGGGGTAACCACATCAAGCAAAATAACGACACTTTGGCGCAAGTTAAGTACCTGTTGCCAATATGATATTGGCGACAGAAAAAAATCGCGCCAATATGGGGCGAATATGACATCTGTACCAATAAATGAACTATAAAGTTGCAAAAAAAATAAGGCTTGCTGTAATTAGTATTATTTTCACCATTGTTGTCGCAGTTTATGTATCGTCTTGTATCAAATAATACTTAGATACCGGCTGATATTCCATAATCGGGTAATGGTGAATCAAAAATGACGTCAAAGTTGGCGTAAAAAAAAAAGAAAAAATAATCACCTAGGATACTTTTTTTTTTTTTTACACACAAAAGCAAAGCTTACTAAGCAATGCAGTTAGTAATTTTTGGAAACAGATGTGTAATACGTCCGCAGACTGAACTTTGCGATTTTTTCCCAAAACACGCCGAAATACCATTTTTGTAAACGATCTTCAATCTGAAACTCCGAGATAACGAAGCCAATATGGCGGTTCCTTTCAAAACTAAATCGACATTTAAAATCTTAACTAAATTATCGGCATTAAAAAAAAAATTAAAGCAATATTAAAAATTACAAAAATAAACTTTGATTTTAATAAATTTAGCATATAAAGGTACAGATGTCATATTCGCCCCATATTGGCGCGATTTTTTTCTGTCGCCAATATCATATACGCAACGGGTACTTAACTTGCGGTAAAGGGCTTGATGTGGTAACCCGGATTATGTTGTTTATGCTGTTGATGTTTTCGCCAAATTGGCAACCGAAAAAAATCGCGCCAATATGGGGCGAATATGACATCTGTTCCCATATAAATACAGAAAATCAGATCATATAATTTAGTTAATCATAACAGCGATTTTTTAAACTTTTCTTAGATGGAAAAATAGCTGTGGTTGCCATAAATCTGAGTTCCCAGAAAAAACGATGATACCAAAATGGTTCATCGCCAACCATTTTGTCATTTTCTCGCCAACTTCATTCTGCGGATCTCTAGCACATCTGTTCTAATTTTGAGCCAATTCATGCTCTCTGAACACGCCAATTAGCTGTGGACAGTTAAGGAAATTTTCCCTCGATTCCAGTACTATCTATCGTAAGATGTGTAAGGTGTTGTTTGTTAAAAATTATATAAAATAGATACTACTTAGTTATCCTGTCGACCAAAAATCTATCGCCAAACTATATGATTAAATGCCAATAATGGTTGATGGTAAATGTCACATTCACTTGAGTTTAAGCAAGTTACACGTGTTCACGTCATCAAGTGATTTTTATTTCGACGCTTTATTTGTATTTTTATTAATGTTATACTAATTTATTTGTTCTTTCGTTATTTAAAATAAAAATTATATCAATTTGTATAATGTGGCGAGTGGTTTGGCGATTTATATAATTTGGCGAAATTGGTCGACGGGATAACTAAGTAGTGCAAAAATATAATTTGTGCAAATAGCATAGTTGCCAACTTGTTTTAAGCTTTTTTTAAATTAAGAAAACATAATTTAAACCGGTAAATTTGTTAAAATAGAAGTGCCTGGTATTAAATGAGATAGTCGTTTGAAACTTACTTAATTTCGTGAGTTAAATAAATTTCTGGTTGGAAGTATAATTGCTTGATTTTTAAAAAGTCGGAGGTTGACATGTATGAAATAGGGGATCAAATTCAAATTAGATGCAAAATATTTAATTTAAGTTTAACTCCCGTAAAGTTAAAAAACAAAATTGTAAACCAAGCGATTTTATCTGTACTGTAACGGAAATAATAATTATTTACAAAAAGAACTCTTAAACTTTCCTTTAGTTTTATTAAACACTTTATCAAAATATTCTCAAATTTTCAGGGATAGTATATTTATAAATATGTAACTGTCAATCTAACAGAAAGAAAGTCAATTTTGTCATATACATCAGAATAAAGAGAATTTTGTTGAACTTATGTAGAATTTAAATAGTTTAATACAATTTATGCAGATAAGAGCTGTGCTTCTAGTGATGTTAGGGATCGGTAGATTCGGTCTCGGTTTCAGCTCTTACGTCAACATTCGATCTGGTACCTTGTGCAAGCTGATCTTTATTCCAAATGCGCCATTTCATAAATGCTTCAACAGCAAATACGACCATCGCAACAAAACCGAAAAAGGCTGCAGCTCCCCATGGTGGATCAGCTCTTACCCGAGTAGCAGCTACTGTAGAAGCGATGAAAAATAAAACGAACCAAACGGCTGCATATGTCATTTCCACAACAAGCCAAGGCAACCGTTTATATCTCTCAACGACATGGAATACGTAGCAAAGCACAAAGAGTGTAGAAATGCAAAATCCTGGCAAGGAGACGAAGGTGTACCATCCTCCGGCTGAAAGAAACTTCTTTTTACGAATGGTCTGGGCACATATGAAACCTATTAAACTAATAACCGCTTGAGTCGTTTTCACCATACCAGGTACAGTTGTTATATACCCTGGGTCAAAATGAATTCCTCTGCGAAGTGGTGTAGACAATGGTACTTCATCGCTTTCTTCTGTAGTAGGCTGGAGGACAGGCTCAGTAGACGCTTGGTCAGTAGACGCTTGGTCAGTAGACGCTTGGTCAGTAGACGCTTGCTCTGTAGACATTTTCTCAGAAGACTTTTGCTCAGAAGACATTTTCTTTATAAAACAAAGTCATCTACTACCGATTTCACACTTAAAAATGAAATTCCATAATTTCAAATTGCTCACCTGCGCGGTGGCAGTTAAAGTGTTTTATCGATTCAAAATTTAACTTGAGTAATTAAATTAAAACTCCAGAAAAATTTCAACCACACGTGCTGTGAATATATTGAATAGTTTATTTATCCAAAATGCACGTGTTTAAAAATCTTTACCGTAGTTTAACATGCAGATTAAATAAATAAGCCCAAAAAAGATAAGCGTTTCAATATAAACCCCTTGACGTCACAGTCTTAGTAAGTCAACTTAGAAACAATGCTGGTGGACAAATTAACGATTATTTATACTATTGTTTTGTTTTGGATGATTGGATCAAAACTGGAGGATTATCTGTCAACCAGACTTACTCGTCAAAGCTGTTGCCAGGTTACATGCATTATTCCAACGGGTCAATTGCCTGTTAAGAACGTATCTTATTCTAATTATTCAGATGTTTTATGGTTAGAAGCCTAATAAATGAAGTGAAATAATGAAAATAACCAGATTTTTCTTAAGGGTGTATTCCAATCCAAACTGCTTACTTTCTGATTCATTTTTAAATTCATTTTCGTTCTCAAACGCATCAAACTGGGAAATTCTCTTACTTAGAAACTACATAATGTGCCGCGCTTCTCGATTTTTCGATAAATACAGAAAATATTGTAAAAAATGCCGTCAAAGTTGGCGTTTTTAACCGAATTTTCCGAAGCGGGAGATCTGGGAATGAAAAAAATGGTCATACTGAGAAAATAATTGTTTAAAAATCAAATTCTAATTTATTGGGTGAAAAATGCAATCACACGGTCTCTTAAACATCTCTTCAAAAATCACCTCAGCAAGTTTCGTTTTTTTTTTCTTTTAAAAATGAGTCTGAAAATGTCTCAGAAATTTTCGATCTGTTGAGGGTGAAAAAATATTTTTTCGAATACACCCTTTAGAGCTGGAATTAAATTCGAATGAGAAAATGACGTCAAGAGATGTTTCCAGGGTTTCGCGAATTTTCATTCTTAACTGAAACATTTATACTAATATTATAAAGAAGTGTGTTTGCAGGGGTATTTTCTGGAACTATCTAACCGATTTCAAAAGTAATAGTGCCAAATTGATGGTGACAGTCCAACATCAGCTATATTTTATGTCGGTTCCACTACACCCAAGTTTCAAGGCATGCACCCCAAGGGTTCAAAAAAGGCAATTTTTGTTTTACTGAAGAATCTAGAAACTTGAAATTTCGCATGGGTAATTACTTATAAGATATGAATGCTCTCTAAGAACAGTTTCTAAAAACTTCAATTTTTCAAATGGGTGAAATGAGCAAAAAGCTTTCTAAAAATTTTCTAAATTACGATTTATATGGAATCTAAGGAAATACCAAACCGATTTCAAAAGTAGTGGTTGCAAATTGATGATGACAGTCCCTGCTCCAATATAGGCTATATTTTATGCCGGTGTCACTAACTGCACGGTGTTTTCAGGAGCAAAAAAAGTTCTAAATTGCGATTTTTGTGATACTTAAGGAGTTTGCAACTTGAAATTTGGCATGGAAGTTACTTATCAGATGTAAATGCTTTCTAAGAACAGTCGAAAAAAAATTCGAAATTTAAAAGGGGTGAAAATGCGCGAAAAGCGTTATAAACGTTCTAAATTAAGATTCCTATGCAATTGGGGTTAAAGACAGAAACTTAAAATTTCGTGTAGTAGATAAATATAAGATTTAAATTCTCTCTAAAAACAATTCCTAAAAAATTCCAAATTTAAAAGGGTGCAATGAGTAAAAAACGTTTATAAAACTTTTTAAATTACGATTTCTATGGAGTCTCAGGATATACCAAACCGATTTCAAAAGTAATGATGGCAAATTGATGCTGACAGTCTCTGGTCCAACGTAGGCTACATTTTATGTCTATACGACTACCAAAAGGAGTGGGAGGGCGCAGGAGCAAGAAACGTCAAAAAATTACTTTTTTGCGTAAAAATAGATAAGAACTGTAGTGCCTTTAAAAAAAGAAGTCTGATGCTATGTTTCATAATATCATGTCTTCAGTTTACCCCCAGCCATTCATATCGCCTTTACTACTTGGCTTAACTATTCATTTCCATAAACGCTTTGGCACGAGACGTCTGATTTATATTTAATTCAGCTTCCTGAATTTCCTATAAAGAAATCGTGTTGCATGCGTTCCTCACGTTTATAGCGCAATCCCATAGTTTGTAATCTTACTTGTGTATTATCCTCTACCCCGCTCCCCTGTCGTGTTTATCGGCTGATTCAGCTCCGGCTGCAAAACTTATTTTTTTTAAACATCAATTAAAGGTACTGGGGGGGACTTCTATGCTCTACAGACTTGGTCTTCTCGCCTGAGCTGTATCTATCAAGCTTTCAATAAACCGTTCTATATACATAATCCAGTAAACGACATTATTAAACGTCGGTTTCCCCTGTTGAAGCAGAATGTTTTATTCAGTTTCTTTCAGACAATGCGGATCATAATGTAACAACAATAGATAGCTTGAATACTTTTAATTACATGGGAATCATCATAAATGTTGCCCTTCGTGATAGAGAAGGAGATTCAATGTAAACTAATCCAAAACTAAAAGTGATGACAAGTGCCGTATTACTAACCAAAAAGAGATAAAGACCAATAAAATTCTATGAAAATCGTGCGGTCAAAAACATGAAAACAACCATATAGATGGGGAAGCGGCTGCTCAGACTATCACCTCACCGAGTTGACGGCTGAAATCACAGGATTAGATAGAACTCGATTAGAAGATTAAAATGCAACTGGTCTGTCAAATCATATCTTGGTGGAAATTTCCTGCAGAACCGATTTTAGTGGTTGATCGGTAGGCTTATCATTGTGTTTTCCTGCACCCAAAGATATGAAAACATGGAGGACTGGGAGCAGGAAAACGCAATGGTAAATCTACGTGTCAACCGCTAAAATCTGGAATATTTTCAGGTATTTTCCACCAAGATATGACTTGGCAAACCGATTGCGTTTTAATATGCGAATCGAGTTTTAACTAATTCTGGAATTTCAGCCGTGAACTCGATGAGGTGATTGTCTGTGCTGTCGCTTCCCAGTCTAATGGGATATCTGCTATTCTCCAAAAACGAAAACCAGCAGCCAAGAACTTACAACAAAACATCCATAAATATGGATACCGTGCAAATTTTCAGTGAAAGAATTGTGTCTAACGTGCTAATAGCTAAAACTGGCATTAAATTTTTCTGGCCAGTTATCGTCCCTCCTCACAAGAAAGGTCGTAAGAAGATTATTAGTATTTCCACATCATAAAATCAGTCACAAATAATAAAGCGGGTAATTTAAGTGTTCTAACTCCCACTTTAAGTGCAGCAAAAGAACATTTGTTTCGGGTTTATTACCGAGTACAGACATGGCTTGGAAATAAAATGAATTTGGAAGAATAGGGTGGGAAAATGAATGATAATTTGTTATTTTTGATACGAACAACCCAGCCACCCGCTCCATATTCTCTTTTAAATATGATTTTCTGTTTCCATTTCAAAAGCTATGGCAATCTGTGTGTATGCCAGTTGTTGGGACAACACTATTCCCCAGCAATTTTCGCGGAAAGCTAAATATTGTACCAATAGAAGAAATCACCGAAAAAGATATTTTCTCTCATCATGCTTATGACCAAGACTTGCAATTTAAATAAATTCTAATAAAATATGTGTACAAGAAAATTTGATTTTTTAATAAAAATTATAATTCAGTTGTATCCACTTGGTCTTTGTTTCATTTGATTCGACGAATAAAATTATATAAAAAATGACGTGTTTTTGCAATTTCGCCCTTAAAATATTTGAAGCGCCTCAAATGTTTTCGCCGTACAAATGTAAAGTTTATTTTATTTAAACAAAAAAGTAAAGTCAAACAATAAGATATGGGTCGAGATATCCTCAGCTATAAAGTATTATTATCAGAATAACGATTTCATCTGTTAAAGCTAAAATGTAGGCGAAATAAATGAACAAAATAAATCATTTAAGCTGTTAGAAAGCGAAATAAATCAAGACTAATTTGTTTTCCATTGCTCCATCGAACGCAGTTTTCAGCTTTATCTCAAGAAATATATCAGAAGTGGTAAAAAGAGATTTAAAAGGGGGGAAAAGGATCGAGACTTTCTTTATTTTAGATTCAGTAATCGAAATAAGATGTATAATAAATTACAAGGAAATCCTTTTGAAAAACAGAAAAAAATTATTCAGTTCAAAAATCACTTTTAAATTCAATTTTTTTTTTCTAATTTGCTGCTTTTATCTTTCTTTGTCATTAAAAATAGAATTCTAGATTTTTTTTTTATAGGCTTCAAAGGATGTTTTTAAAAATAGAAAATGTAACGAAGAAAAACTTTCAAAGTTTGCATTATTTTTTGCACTTTTTATTTTACAACTAGCAAAACCCGCGGCTTTGCTCGCGTAATAGTTGAAATATGCTAAGTGATATTTTTATGTCTAATTTTTATTAGAAGTTATTATACTTTTAGGAATAATTCAAAAATTACTAATTAAGACACAGTTTGGCTAAACTTCATTATTACACTGCATTAGGCAGAAATGGGACTTAAATTAATAAAAAGAACTAAAACTAATTCTAAATAAATGATAATGCAGGAAGTATTTTGAAGCTTTTATGCTCATTTCAGTATTCATTTGAAGTTTTGAATTTTTTAGAAACCGTTCTTAGTACGCATTTGCCTCTTAAAATTAACCACCGTATCAAATTCCAAGCTACATGTCTAACGGTGTACCGCCTCTCTGGTTGTAGTGGCACTAACATAAAATGGCTATGTTGAAACAGGGACTATCATCATTAATTTGCTAAAATTAATTTTGAAATTCGTTTGGTATTATCTAATATTCCATAGAAAAAGTAATTTAGGAAGTTTTTAAGGGCTTTTTTAAAACGTTTGTTGTACCTGCCAACAAAAGAAAAAAATGTTTTTTCACGCATATTAAAATTTAATTCATTTGAAATATTTAGATGAAAAGAGCATTTGAAATCCATGCTTTTTCATATAAATATGGTTGTGTGAATATGCCAGAAAGTTTATTTTGTTAAGGCTGTTCTCAATTTCCCTGTTCAACAAATACGAAATTTTCTGAAACATCTTCCTACTCATTTTTAAACGTAACGGCATAAAATTGAAAGGGCTGACTATTCAAGCAATTTGGAATCGAAATGAGTTTCCGTATTTTATTTTAATAAATAAATGAGTCATTGAATTATAAGTAATTTTGGCCATGTGACGATTGGTCTTTCTCCTTTCTGGTTGTGTCTCGTCTGTAAATACGGTTATGGTTCTAGTATAAATGTGTAGCAGAGACTATTTTTCCAAAAACGGTGTGAATGAAATAAATATCAAGTCGCAGATAGATACATATTCTTCCATAAATTTTCTTTATAGTAGATTTCTTTCGGAAATATCCTAGTATAAATGTGAGCAGAAACTATATTTCAAAAAACGGTACGAATGGGGTTGTATCCAAATTGAAATTCGGCACTCGATTGTTAACCGAGAGAGCCCCCTTCTTGATCAAGGCACCTTAAGCGCCACTCAAGGAATCAATGAAGCCTGCTAGATTACAGGGGGAGGAGGGTAGAAGAAATTTTAAAATATCTAGTCACTTCTATCACAGACGGCCCCTTAAACCATCATTTTGCCGTTTTTTGAGCATAATTTGAAAACTACTTGGAAGAAAAATATGAAATTTTGGATTTCCATAAAGCAGGATTTAATAAATCTATCCATCAAAAAAATTGTAGATTGCAATTCATAATTTTTTCGAATAATAATTTCATATTTCATAATTCATATCATAAAATTATAAAAATTGCAAATTCAGCGTATTTATGTTTGGGTATATCAGTATTATTGCTACAAAAAATATTAGCACATTTGGAGCATAATTTCAGGGGATATAAATGAAAATATGAAAATGTAATTTAACATTAGAAGCACTCAATTTTGAATGTTTATAATTCAAAAACTTATCATTCAAATGACTTGAAATTTGGTGTCTAGGCATAATTTGAACCGAATTTTTGAAATATCTCGTTAAAATTGGGTATTGCCATTGAAAAAAATTAAGTTTGGATTCGTTTTAATGTGTATATGGCCCCCTAAGCAAATTTTATATACATCATTTAAACGTAGATTTTATTTCCAATCGTTCGGTACCAGTAACTTTCGTCTACGATAATTTTTTGAGGAGTTAACAGGGGGTGTTTACTTTTTTTTTTCCACGACTGTACATATTACTTCATTGTTTTTTTTTTTTTTTTTTTTTTTTTCAGATTTCTCTCGGAAATATCCTAGAATAAATGTTCAGACTATTTTTCAAAAAATGACACGAATGAAATAAAAAATGTTCTCGCTGATAGGTACATATTCTTTCATAAATTTCCTTTGTAGTATATTACTCTCGGAAATATCCCGGTATAACTGTTTAGCAAAGACTAATTTTCAAAAAACAGTGCGATATGCAATAAAAATCTAGTCTCTGATAGGGACATATTCTTTCATAAATTTACTTTGTAGTAGGTTTCGCTTGGAAATGTCCTAGTATAAAACTGTAGCGGAGGCTATTTTTCAAAAAACGGTGCGAATGAAATAAAAATCTAATCGTTGATATAATATTAATGATTAATATTCGGACTCGTAATCTAAGGGTTAACTGAATTTAACTTTAAGGTGGTTCTCAAATTCCCTCCTCAACAACATTCTGCTCATTTTTAAACGTAAAGGTATGAAAATGACAGGGCTGACTAATGAAACAATTTGGAATCTAATAGCGTTTTCCATTTTATGATATATAAATTACTTATCTAATTATAAGCGATTGTGGTCACATGACAACAGATTTTTCTCCTTTATTGCAGTGTCGTGTCTGAAAGTTCCACTCAAAACACCAACTTTGACTGTATTTTCTGAAAGATCTTTTGCTTTTACCGAAAAATGAAAAATGTTATTCTATTACATGTTATATGAATAAGAGCACCTGGCAATTTTATGCATTTCCGAAAAAAAATGAACTTCGAAATGTATCAGAAAGTAGCGTTTTAGGTGCGTTCGCATATATATATATATATATATATATATATATATATATATATATATATATATATATGTGTGTGTGTATATATATATGTATATATTTATATATATGTAGCACTTGTAGTCATTTCTGCTCCGTCCGTCCTTGACCGCAACCGCATATAAGAGCGCAAAAACCACCCAACCAAACAGTTCAAAATTTAATATCTATAATCGTTACAGAATTTCGTCGAGTCATTTGAAATTTTATAAAAATCGAATCAAAACTTAAAAAGATATTAACAAAAGATTTCGTCATTCTATTAAATCCTATCATGCGTAACTAATTCAATGATATCCCATGATAAGTAATAATTCTTGGTTACCATGGTGATAACGTCCTATTTAAGATGGAGTCCTATTATTTCCGTATTACTGAATTTAATCTATAGATTCGTAACAAATTTTGCATTCATGCATTTTTGCATAAGAGTGCAACATCTATTACACCAAGAGCTGAATATTACGTTCAGTAAAAAGTTTTCCGCCAAAAAAGTTTTTATGTTAAAATGCTAAATACATACAAAACATCAAAGCTAATGAGAATAGTAATTTCCGTTCAAACCTACAATCGTCTGCCAACGTTTTGGCAACTTTTCAATCCGTTCTGCAAAAATTGAGGCGTGCGCGAGTCCAGAAAGAGATCGACCTCATTTATGACCTCTTCATTTTAATTGGAGGTTGCGTCTTCAAGGTGCAGATGCGAAAAGATATTGAAATCCGAAGGGACCATTTCGGAGCTGT
The DNA here is from genome assembly GCA_963932465.1 of Maratus speciosus. Classification (NCBI taxonomy): domain Eukaryota; kingdom Metazoa; phylum Arthropoda; class Arachnida; order Araneae; family Salticidae; genus Maratus; species Maratus speciosus. Next base: position 59,065,350 of record OZ010791.1, on the reverse strand, counting down.
ATGATGGATGTTGCATCAAATCCCACTCTAGCTTGTAGAGCGTCCAGCTGGTCATCGTACCAACATGTGGCCGGGCATTACCTTGATGAAAGGGAACCACCTTCCTTCTTCATTCGTTTCTTCATTTTTCGCAAATGGCATCACGAAATTTGATTAGCATGTTGCTGTATATTGTACTTTTGATAGTCTGCCCGCTTTTCTGACACTCTTTGTACAGATTTCCACGACAATCCTACCAGATACAGGGAAGCATCTTTTTGTTAATTAGGGCACGTATTGCAACTGACCCTACTGATTCTTTAAATGTTACCACCTTCCTTTACGGCTTGTATTGTTGTGGTACACCCATTTTTCATGACAGGTCACAATTCTGTCCAGAATGTTCTCTTTCTTTTGACCTCTGAACACAGCCAAACAAGACGTTTTTCTCTTGCGCTTGTCTTCAGCAGTCAATTCGTGAGGCACCCAGCGGTTGAACTTAAACGTTAGATTTATGCGTTTCAGAGCGTAAACTATTGTTATTTGCCAAACTTTAAGCTCTAAGGCAATAGTTCGTGTGTAACCATTTCTGTCTTGATCAATGATTTGCTTTAACTGCTGACAATCAACTTCAATAGAGTAGACAGAACGTGGTTCATCTTCAATGTCGAAATTTCCAAATTTAAACCTCCTTAACCAAACTTTGACTGTATCATAAGAGGCAGTAATGATGTCTAAACATTCACACATTTTTCTGTGGCATTCAGTCGCACTGAGTTTGTTAAGGAACTCATAGTACATAATCGTTCTGATCTGCCGGTGTAATAGCTCCATTTTAAATACTTTTTTGAAGCACTAGATAATAATTGTTTAACAATCAAATTGCACAGTCAGTTAGTTCCTATGTTCAGTTTTCGAATGCAAAAACTGGTTTGTGGAATGTCTAACAACCACACAATTTACAGCTGTTGACACAGAGGTATCTCCCCTTGGCGGAAAACTTTTTACTCAACGTAATATTTGTAAAAGTAGTTATAGTACGAATGCACCTCATTTGCCACGTTTAACATACAATTTCCGACTTGTTAGAATTTGAGATCAGCCTTAAAACTAACTCAGTATATCAGTCCTACGATTACATTTACAGCATAATGTATGTATGGCATTAGAATAAATATTATACAGCACCATTTTTCGTTCATTCGTGTGTATTTATATTTTCTTAAAACTTTCCATCAAAATTCTCAATTATGTGCAAATGTAGTGCGATTTATTTTAATCAAAAATAAAATAGGTGATGTAATTTGCGGAGTAATCTTTAGTTCCGTAATCTTCTTTACATAGATAAGAAGTGCAACTGCTAAAACCGTAAAATAACAGAACTATTACAATAAAATGAACTATCATCAAGCTTTTTAAAACCGAAATAAATCTAGACTAATTTGTTTAACATCGAACGTAGTTTTCAGTTTTATCTCCGGAAATATCTCGAATTCGAGAACAAATGAATTTTAAAAGTAAAAAGCAAACTCTGAAAGCGGAAAACGAAATGTAAAAAAATAAAAAGAAATAATTTTTCGTTTTAGAAATGAAATAATATTAATCTGTTCAGTTTTTTTTTTTTTTTTTTTTTTATATATATAGCTTGTTTTGTTTTTGTCTTACTTCACCAATAAAAATTTAAATTTTACCTTTTTTATTGTCGCTTATTTTGTTTTTGTCCTACTTCGCCGATAAAAATAGAAATAGAGAAAAAAAAATGTGTATATGATTCACAATTTCTTTTTTAATTAAAACAAAATATTTAAAATGCCAAGAGGGGAATATTTATTTTTTATGTGTAGTTTCGGTAACAATTGAAGAGCTTAGTGGAAGAACATGTGAAATAACGAAAATTACATTTGAAGAAATTTGAAGTGAAAGTTTTTGTTGTAAATTTTAATGATTTTGGTACCATTTGTTTAAAATAGTAACAAGTGTGGTACTAAACTCTCTCAGGAAAACTTATTTACATTTAATTTTCAAATATTAAATTTTCTTAATATTATTTATATTATTAAATGTTAAAGTATTAAATATCAATTAATAATGTCTTAAATCTATAAGAATAAATAGAATCTTAGTATTGGGCAATTCCACAGAAAATTCTCTTTTTTTTGGGGGGGGGGGGGATAAAATTTATAATATGTTTAATTTAAGTGTATGATTGGAAAGCTTGATATTTTTATGTTTTATAATAAAATCCTAATAAAAAGGCATTGTAAATTACTGTTTACAAACTAAGTTAAGTGCTATTATTGTCTTTGTAAAGTCATAATGTTAGGTCAGTTACACAATAGAAGTTACGTCAGTTACATGTGTAAATGCCCGTTTTTCTTTTTTATTGTTCAGAAATTAATGAAACAAGTTATTGTTATATTTTGTCATTACTTAGTAGTGTTGTTGAGAAGACTAAATCTCTTTTTTCTTTCTTTTTTTTTTTTTTTTTTTTTTTTTTTTTTTTCAAAGGGATAGTTTTGACAATTTTTACACTTCAATGAAGGCAAAAAAATTGTTTGTCTACTTTATGTTACGTCAGTTACAGAATTTTGAATTGCAATTTTGGGGACTAAAACAGAGATTGAAATAATCTGCAGGTATTTGGGTATTAAGTTCTTAGTAAGAAATATTTTAAATTGTAAAAATTTGTTCTAGCTTTATTAATAAATTTTCTTGACAGTTTTGAAAACAAATTTCGATGATCAAGTGTTACATCAGTTACAATGGAATTGACCTATTTTAACTTTACCGTGTAATAGAATACCTCATATCGTCTTCATTCAAAGGATTTTAAAAAACATTAAGAAATTGTAGCATAACATGTTTTCCACTGAGCTCCTCAATTTTCCTTATTTTTTTCACTTTTCATTTAGTAGCTTTATATTAAAAATTCGATAACTCAATGTTATGGTGTTTTGTTTAGTATTTGCAAAATATTTTTTATTCATTTGTCATCCACGCATCAAAAAAAAAAGGGGGGAGCTTTGTAACGTTCTTACATAGTTTGCCTATGCACGCTAAGATGTTCATAAAAATTTTCACAGTTTAAAAGTTTCTTTTCCTGAATCTTGAACATTGTAAAATAAATATCAGGTTGAATAAACAGTTTTCTTTCCATTTTTCTGATTTGAGAAAGATTTTACGGATCAAATTGAATGCCATCATGAAGAAATATTTTATAGTATCTATGTAACATCTCGTATTCAATTTCACGGTGCTAACATTCAGCCATAAAGACCTTGAAACCAAACGACTTGCAACACTTTTGCTGCTCGAGATAGACTGCTCAGACTGACAAACCAAGTCTGTAGAGCATAGATGTCTCTCCCGGTCCCCTTTATTGAGATCTTAAGGCAATTCTCAAATCCCCTGCTCAACAACGCGAAACTTTCTGACACATTTTCTGACTCATTTTTAAACGTAACGGCATAAAGTTGACAGACCTGATTATTGAAGCGATTTGGAATCGAATAGATTTTCTTATTTTTTGATAAATAAATTACATATCGAGTGATAAGCAATTGTGGTCACGTGACGACCGGTTTTTCTCCTTTCTCGCGGTGTCATGTCCGAAAATTCGATTCAAAACGCCCACTTTGACAGTATTTTCTCAAAGATCCTCTGTCTTTATCAAAAAATGGAAAACGTCTTTAGATTATATAGTTTTTTAATAACAACACCTGCCAATTTCACTGTTTCCGAACAAAAATGAATTAAAAAATGTGTCAGGAAGTAGGTCCTGTGGATTTGAATAATAAAAAAAAAAAAAAAATGACACTTCCTTTTATTGGAATTCCGCCATTCACCCGCAGTGAAGCAACCGGATAAACTGGCTGTAATCGGCGGTGTATGGCTGGATTTGATGTAGAACGGGACAATAATTTCATATCTCCGAGTTATTGAAGTTTTTCCTTGGTCGATCTATCTGTGTGTGTTCTAACGTTGTCATTCTGGGTATCGCTCTATTTTTGTTGATTACTATTAGGTACCGCGAAGTGATAATGTCTTGCACTTGTTGCAATTACTGGCGTAGATATCAGCGTTCATGCACTGAAAAAAAATTATGCCAGTGGCATTTAGAAAATTTTGAAAATACTGGCAGGGAAAAATAAGGATAGTACAATCCTCATACGTCACGTAACGCAACACTCGTCCCGAAAGAGTTAATTACAATTGGTTTCCAGAAATCAATTTCATAGAATATTAAAGTTCTATTTAATATGGATTGCTTTCAGTTTAGAATATTTTTATTACATTTTACTGAAGATTGAACTGTCAATGTGTAGTTTCTTACATTTTATCAATAAAATCTCTCTTATGACGGAAAACCTTTAAAAATGAAAATAATTGTAAACAAATTGGCTCTCATATGCACTTTATTCACTGGGTGGACTCGATCATTTAAAGTAATAGGACAACTTTAACTGATTGGCTTCGGTTCTTTCTGTGATTGTTTGTATATCTGTAATCTTCTATAATGATGAGGAAATCAGAATTGAATCCAAAATGCCTAATTTTTATTGTATTTACACTGTACTTTTGTATTTTATTACATGTCCGAAGTTTTATCAATTTTAACCAGTTCACACAGAAAAAAAAAAAAAAAAAAAAAAAAAAAATCTGCCACTGGCATCTAAAAAATAAATAGTGGCTCTAGATAAAATAGTTCTATGTCATCCTTATAAACTCTAGTTCGCTTTGCTAGAGAGTTCTATTTATACCTGTTAAAATTCAAGGGCGTTTTCCTATATTATCGTGGTCAAACTTATTTAAAAATCTCTACAAATAAATGCGAACACAAGAAGTGAGTTTTAGTAACTATAATTCTAGTTTATGAATTAATTCTGGAAATCAAGTGATAATTTCTCGCAATTCAAATTATTCATAATATAATGCATCGTTTCATGACCTAGAAAATTATAGACTAGAAATTCTCAATCATTTCGCTTTCGTCTATTCAATTTATTTGTTTACCTTATTCGTATAACTCGGAAATCTATATTTCTATTTTAGGAATTTAGAAAATGACTACCTATTTGTTCTAGATGAAAGCTGTATATTTTATTCTTTTAGTGTAGCATGACATGTGAAGCAAACTCAAAGTACATACATAGTCTCTTGAAATTTCACAAAGAATTTTGTGTTCAACCATTTTCATTTTACAATAGATTTCGGCAGCAGACTGCGATACAGTATTTTCATATTTTTAAAAATTATTTATCAATTAATAGAATAATATTAATTAAATTATGATTACGCTAAGAAAGAAAGTTAGAAACCCTGAACAGATTGTTTAATAAAAAGTGTTTTTATTTTCTTCTTGCATTATCTTAAAAAGAAACTAGCAAAAATTATTTTTTAAATATATTTTCATGTGACTCAACAAGAAATATTTTTTTGTTACAGTAATGTAATATTTGTAGCGGTATGAAAATGCTTTCGAATCCCACGCCAAATTCACATATTGTAACTAGTCCAGGAAATAGGGAATTTTACCTAGCAAAATTAATGGTAGTACTGGAAATCGGCTTTCTAGATGTTTTTTGGGTCGCTGAATCCGAATTTGTAACTTCCCACCAAAATTTCCCCCGGTAACCTCCCCAAATTTTGGTAAAACCCCCCAAAAAGGTCTTTATTAAAAAAATCAATTTTTTTATTATTATAGGGAAAAAGTATCTAGAAATTCAGAAAGTAGACAAAATTTGCAACAAATTAGACATATGACATTATCACTTAGGATGAAGGGGAAGGGGGGATCTGCCTCGGAACATGCGCGCGGTGCTGCGTGAACTAAGTTGCGCAATTCCATTTAACCACTCACACGTTTACATTCGCCCTCCCATCTCCCCTCCGAACTTTCTCTATAAGGTTTACTTTAAGATTTTTGGGTTGCTGAATCCGAATTTTTAACTTTACCCCAAAAATTGCCCCCTCGAAACCCCCCCCCCCCCCAAATAGTTGTTTTTAACTTAATTTTTTTATTATTTTAGGAGAAAAGCATTACGAAATTCAGAAACTAGACAAAATTTGCAACAAATAGGATATATGACATTATGAATTAGGATGAACAAGGAGGGTGTGGGCTGCCTCGGAACAGTTATAGTTTAGTTTTTAGGATTTCAGTTCACCTTACTATCTGTCTATTCGTTTATCTGCTGTTTGTATTTTCGTCTGACCCCGCTCTAATTTTCGTAAATATGCTTGGATTTCATCAAAATTGATATATGTTATTAAGGCGTTCTATAGCATGTTCCTTATGGAAAATAAAGTGCGTAGTACTAGTACTTATAGTTCGTTTATACTATGACTCAAAATAATTTTCTGAAGTACGTTTACGCAATGCTGTACTATTTCTAACGTAATGAAATTGATATACCTTATAAAGGTGCGCGGTAACCTATTCGCTATAGAAAATGGTGTATGTGACAATTAACAATTCATGTTATTTTACAGGGCATCAAAAAAGAATTCAAATACATTACCACTTTCGGTCGGGAATAGCTGAAAACAGGTTTTCAAATGTGTTACGTGCTTCTAAGTTGTTTATATATATACTAGCAGGCTTCGCCCGCTATACTGGTCGGTTTCTACAAACGAATCTCGAATCAAACGAAATGCATCGGGGAAGTCCAACTTGTATTTTAAAACAATGTGGATCCTTACTTCGAATGTCCTTCCTCATTACCAAAAACGAGAGAACATCATTGCGCTATTAAATTATGTAAACAAAATTTGGACTGTTAAGGAACAATTCTTTTAGTTGATCATTCGCAGTAGATTCCGGTAAAATAACGATAGAATGACATGCAATATACTAAAAATATACCTGAAAAATTATCTAACAGTGCAAGCCTCATTAAAATCCGTCAGGAAAGGTTAATCTTTCATAATCAGGTTCAGCTGATTATAAAATTCTGTCCCATAATTCTATAACTAAGCAACAAAGAACGATATGCAGTATATTAAAGCCATCCCTGAAAAATTACCTAACTGAAAATGCATATGCTCATTTATATACGTCATTAGTCTTTTTCTTTAAAGACTAATCTTTCATAATTTGGTTCATCTGACTATAGAACTTCCTCCCATAATTCTATAAATAACTAATCTAGAACGATATATAATTACTAAAACCTTTACTGAAACATTATCTGACAAACAGTGCAAGTTTCATCTGAATCCATTCAGCAGAACTCACGTTATAAGCAGCCGGGGTGGAATTCTCATTTGTATTTTATATATAATATATATCCTTCCACTGAATCCAAAGATGAAGTTTTTTAACAATATTCTATAAGGGTGGAAAGTATCTCATAATCTATGCTCGACGCAAGATTTGCTTTCTTGTTTAAAATAAACAGCCTACAAAAAAAATAATTTGGAACTAGAAAATCACTGTGATACTTTCCTGCAAATCCTAAATTTAAATTTAAAGATTTATAATCCTATCTGAAACATATCGATTTCTTTAGGATTATTCAGTTTTCTTTGTACTAAACATCTCCTATCAATGATATTTTGATGCAAATACCTACTCAACATAAAAACAGGATGATTTACCTACCTAGATGTTTATTCATGTGTTTTGGCAATTTATTATGCTACCCAGGCAAATACATCAGTTGCCATTAAGCTGTCGTTTGCTAACAAAGGAAAATTATTTACAGCCATTGTTGCTTGGATACAATATTCTTTCCCTAATCTACGTACTTAGTCATTCACCGGAGCGAGAGTTTTAAGTTTAAATATTAAGAACGGAGCAGTGTATAGGTATAGTTAATGATAAAACGCATTAAGAACTGAGTTTCAATAGAAAATAATTTAGAGAAGTTTGGTGATATTATTATGTGAACTTTATAGGAAAAAAAATTCCGGGTAAAGTATAATTTGATAAGAAAGGATTATAAATAAATTCCAATTTTAGTTTTTGCAAACCGGCAAAAAATATAATAATTATAAAGATCATGACTAAATTCCATAATTCTATTTTGATATTTATTTTCCTTTTTTTCGCCGATTTACAGAGACTCACAAAAGATTTCTGTTATAGTACTGATAAGCAATAATTGCTGGATTTGCGTTTTCTATTGTGGTATGCATTTTTATTTTTTTTTATTTTTTTTTTCATTTTTTTGCATATTACTTGGTGCTTATCTAGATTATGTACAGTGCTGTGCAAAAGAATACCAGTACATTTCCGGTTATTGGCGGAAATTGAGTAATGAGAATTTTGACTATTTTTTTGCACACTATATAGTATGTAAGTACAAAAAATCTTCTTAAAACACCATCAAAAATTTGTAAATGCATAGGCGCATTTACAAATTTTTGATGTGTTTTAAGAAGATTTTTTGTACTTAGTCATTCACACCAGTTTTAACTTATTTTCTTATATAGTATGTATACAAAACAATAGATTCTATTAGAGCTTCATAAAAGAATTCGGATATACAGGGCTGAAAAAAATTAGCTGATCAAGCAAAATAGTGAAAAAAACAGTGCGAGAAAGATATGCATAGGCATAAAATGGAGAGTACATGTGTAATCAATGCGCAATAGAGAAAAAAATATGCAAAAAATTTGCAAGCGAGCTTTAATTCTTTAAAACGATAGATAGAACCTGAAAAGATGGTTTAGGGTAACAATTTGATTACATGTAAATGACATAAAAAGTACTGTTTAGGAATGAAGCAAGGCATTTAATATGGCGTGTTGTCCCCTCGAATGGAGAAAACTGTAGCACACCTGTTTTCCATGGATTCAATGACGTTATCGATAAGACTTTTGGGAGCACTGTTTCACTCCTCAAGAATTGCAATCTCCAAGTCCGGGACAATAAAAGGAGGCCTTAGTCTCGCTGCAGTGTATCGTTCCAGTGTATCCTAAACATGGATTCACCCAGGATTTCAGATCAGGAGAGCATATTGGCCATTCCATATTCTGTATTATTTCAGCTTTAAGCATGTCCTCTATAAGATGAGCTGTATGTGATCTGGCATTCATGCATGGGAAAAAGGGAATCAAAAATTGCTGCAGCGTAAAAATGACGTGGGGTCCCAGTATCTCGTCTGTATAACTTTGGGTCATCAAAGTGCCATTCCGAATGATATGCAGGTCCACCAATGCTGATTCCAGCCTATACCATCAACCCACCTCATCTGTAATGCCATCTTTCACGAATGAATGTGGGATTATTTCGAGTGCCTCTTTCCCTCCATACTAAAACACATCGGATGTCACATCCAGACTGAATCGGGAATCGACTGTAAACAGAATTTGACTTCAACCACGTTGCCTCCAATCTTGATGTTCTGTTGCCCAAGTTCTTTGGGCCACAGAGTTGCTTGAGGCCAAGGGTATACAGACCATTGGTTTACGTGCATAGCTATTTGGGATTGTTTGGCTGGACACCCTTCGTCCTGTGGCCAAGAACAAATGTGTTTGCAGCTGAGTAGCATTAGCTGTTCCGTCTCGGCGAGCTGTTTACAGGATATATCGGTCATCAGTGTTTGTGGTAGCACATGGCTGATCTTGCCCTGGTTGACGTCTAACATTCCTTGTTTCCTGGAATCGATTCCACAGCCTTGCACTGACACTCCTTTCGACTCCAACAGTGTCCGCTACACTTCATTGTGTTTGCCGTGATTCAACTGCTCCCACAATACGCCAAACCACCGGAAACCAATACCTGAACCAGCCATGGATTCCGGTTAATCTCGTTCTTGTGACTATTTTCAAGTCCACTTTTCTCAAAACACAACTTGAGTAATTGAATTTTACCACTGAGACAGTGAAATAGACGTTTCTGCAAAATCCCGATTTCTGCTTTTATTCCCTTTTTCTAGTTTTCGACGTCATAAACATTGATTTGCATGTGAAATTTTCTTTGTCTGTTTTCTAATACTTTTTAAATTATGGATGTTTTATTTTACGTTACTAATCGCTGTAAGTATTTGCGTAATTTTGTTAAAACCATGTGGTCCCCTAATTGTTTTGAGCAGTGTATTTTGAACTATAGATGACAGCTGCTGAAAATGAGTTCTCAAATGTTTTATGTATTTTCCAAATTGTTTACTTGAGACGTTATCTTTCACCTAACTAAATGGCGAAGTTTTGCTACAGTATCCTGAGTGTGTTGAAAAGTGTTTCATAATCTATGCTTGCTGCATGATTTGTCTTTCTTCGTTTTTCATATTGGGTAAAATACCTATTTAGATAATGTGTCCATATTTAATATTATTAAAAAATGAGATCACAAGAGGTCTTCGAAATTTATTACGTAATTCTTTAATTTCTAAAGTCTCGGGTACAGGAACTGAAATTTTGGAATTTTTCTGACTCACTTTTGAATGTAAAGGCTGTTCGCAGGCCTTACTATTGGAGTGATTTAAAAACGAAATGAGATTTCCATTTTTTTTTTTTTTTTATAAATAAATTACTTATCGAGTTATAAGCAAATGTTTTTAGGTGACGACCAGTTTATCTCAACAATATATGTCAGAAATTGGCCGCTCTAGATTTGAGAACACACTTACTTTGTAATGACTTTTACAAAAATAACTATTTTTACATAAGTGGGTATTTATATGATGGAGAACATCAATTAAAACATATTTGTATTTGGAACTATACCCTAAAACCAAAGCGCGCTAGAAGTAATGAAAGTACAGTAGTCTCTTACTTTTTCTAGTAGTTTGTATTAAACACTACATAGTGTGACGCACTGCATTTTAAAAAGTGTACTGTAGCGAGTTGCGAGATACAAAACAAATCAGTAAAATAAGTATCATGGACGCTACTTTTGACATTATTGCAGGAGAAAATATATGTGCCGTTTTGGGTAGATTTCGTAAGAAATACTACCTATACATTCTCCCTTATCTTGGAATTTCTGAAAAAGTTTTGCAAATCTACACCTATCATGACCCTTAGAACCCAAAACCATTCCCAGTTCAAAATTTTATCTATCTATATATGACGTACATGTTATAAGAATCTATTTCAAAGAATTTTATAATGGTTTATACGTCATTTGTAATTTGAATAAATTCATTTTTGATTTGTATATTCACATTTGTTGATGATAATGTGTATTGTTTTATAATGGTTCTATATATGTTATATATTTTGTGTGTTGGTAGTCTCAAATTCATATTCTTTAGCTATTTTATCGCTAATATGAAGATGAAACCACACACTTTATTTGTGGAAGTTTAGGCATTTGGAAGCTGAAGATTCTGTCTAGGTTCCACAAATATCCATTATTCATTTTCTGCTCATTTTGTTTATTTATTTTTTTATTATGTTTTTCAAATCTATGTTGAATATGTTAAGGAGAAGAGTTTATTTGGCAATGAATAAATTTCTTTCCATTTTTAATTTTACATTTTTGTTGTAAATTGTAATGTTTTTTTAATGGTCATATATTTATATATGTATATATATTACTTTTTTATGGACATGATAACTTCCATAATTTTGCACGAATCGCTTCCAAACTGGTACATAAAATCAAGGGGCAAGGGGGGGCAAGCTCGTTAACGGGCAAAATAGGACCAAAGGGGTGGAAATGAGGAGAGTTTTTGTGAAAACAGAAAAAATCCATAACTTCTTAATTATGACACATATCTAATCACTTTAAAGTTATTATTACTTCTATTAAATGACCCAAAATTTTATGTATGACAGATTTTTGATATCAATAAAAATGGGCTCAAAAAATACGGTCTTAAAAAGAACAAAAATCATAACCTAGTCAGTTCACAATATATATTATCCCTTAAATGTATTATAAATCTTTTATATTGACAATATTTTAATAGGACCAACTCTTACAAAAAAAAAAAAAAAAAAAAAAAAAAAAACATTAAAAGAGTGGTGGGAGGTTGAAGAAGAAACAAATTCATATTTTCGTCAATTCAAAAGATATCAAATCCACTTAAATTTATTATAAATCTTCTTAATATTATCTAACAACTTTTATAATGACAGATATTTGATTGCACTAACTCTTACAGAAAAAAAGAGGGGGGGGGTTATAGAAGAAAAAAATTCCTATCTCGGTTAATCCACCACTAAGGTGATAAAAAAGTATCATTGGTGTGATGAAAACTTTTAACAAACCTTAGAGATAATGTATATAACGTTGCATTATTAAACGCGCTCGTCTCAATAAATAAAAATATTCTCAGAATTTAAAATATTGTGTGTGGTTCATTTAATGAAACAATCCCCACACGGTTTAAATTTATGATATAAAAATTCTTAATATTATCTATAACTTTTGTAGTAACAAGTTTTTGATAAGATGAACTCTACTAAAGGATGATATTACTAAAAATATTCTGAAGGGATGAAAAAAATAAGGGTTCCAGAAAAAATGATCGTATTAACATGATTGTGATAAAATCAACTGTTACAGAAAAATGAAATTAAAAACTTCTCAAAAGCGGTCAGATAAAATTACTAAACTGAATTTATCTCTAATCTTGATTTAGTTTTTGTTGGTGCAATTAGTAGTTAACTTCGAGATCTATCTGCGCTTGTATGCAGAGCCGGCAGGATTTTTCTTTTTTTCTTTTCATGATCTTAACTTGCTTCTTTCGTGCGAAATGTGTCATTTGCAACAATTTGTGAATCTCAACGTGAAATTACTGTAAAAATAGTAAATAAAATGTATGCAGTACATGGCTATGCATACATATGTTATGTAAAATGATTCGTTATATCGTCTATTCAGATATTTAGCAACCGTTTTCGTTTATCCCCCAAAAATAAATAAGCTGTAGTTTAACCACATTTGTATGTTACTAGATATAAATACATATTGCATTACGTATCTCACTTAAGGGTGCTCTCAAATCAAAAAGGGCACCTTTCTGACATAAGTTTTAATTTTTGTTCGAAAATGCATGAAACTAGCGGGTGTTGTTGTTCAGAAACTATGTCATTGAGCTGTTTTTTCCCTTTTTTTTTCAAACGCAATAGATCTTTCAGGAAATAGTATCAAAGTAAGCGTTTTGAACCGAATTTCCGCACGGAGGAAGAAAGAGCACTCAACAAAGGTCGAAAAACGTGTTTGTCACGTGATCGAAATTACTTATAACTCAATAGGTAATTGATTGATCAAAAAATGGAAAAAACAGTTCAACTCCAAATCGCTTCCATGGCCAGGCTTTCCAATTTTATACCTTTCCGTTAAAAAATGAATTTGTAAATGTGTCAAAACGTTTTACGCTTGTTGAGCAGAGCAGTTAAGAACAGCCTTAATTTCTCCTATGAAATCGTGATATGTGTATAAAACATGGCACGAAATGTACCGGAACAAACCTTAACGATATTCCGTTTCGTGAACTTGTGACAAATATTGTTCCGGTTCTTGAAATTATGGTAAATATCATTCCTTTCCGTGAAATTATTAAAACATATTGCTGCAGTTACACGTGTTCTAATACTGGAGAACTGATATTAAATATTTGTTCTTTTATTTATTTATTTTTAAGTAGAAGGATGTAAAAATTTGAACGCTAGCAAGATGCAGTTTTCTTGATCTTCCAAACATGGAAGAAATAAATATTATTTATTTTGAAATGATTTTTTTAAGCATGAAAACATACTATGCTATTCTTGTCACGGCTTCTAAATAGAAGAAACGGATTGTTGAATTGTTTATTTTATTAAATGAGGGAGTTCTAAAGAAAGAATAAAGCAACTAAAAAATATTTTATCTATGTTTGTAAATAATGTAAATTATGTATATAGTCGGAGTGTGAATAATAATCTATAAAATGTTCTCTTGTTGGTGATTATTTTTAGTTGGCAAACACAAAAATAAAACATTTCGATTTTATTTTGCTTCACAACATAATATGTGAAATGTGACAATATGCTCCTTTTAATTCACGAAATATGCTGCATCGTGACATCTTGAATAGCACAAGCCAGGGATGGTTGTGTTTTATAATTTTTAATTTTCAATAATCGATTTTTATGTATTTTTTAGCGCTGAATTCGAAAATGATCTTCATTTTTAACCATCACGTTAGGATTTTTGCAAATCGTAAATTTCAAAGGTAAAAAGTCAAAAAATATAGAGCTTCTGATACTGAAAGATACAGGAAATGGTTGTGTTTCTTAACTTTTGATAACTTATTTTTATATATAGTTTTAGCGCTGAATTCGAAAATGACCCTCATTTTTAACAATCAAGTCACAATTTTTTGCAAATCGTAAATTTCAATGGTAAAAAGTAAAAAAATAGAGAACATCTGATACTGACAGATACAGGAAATGGTTGTGTTTCTTAACTTTTGATAACTGATTTTTACATTACATATTTTTTAGCGCCGAATTCGAAAATGACCTTCATTTTTAATCATCAAGTCAGGATTTCTTTTTAAATCATAAATTTCAATGGTAAACATTAAAACAAATAGAGAACATCTGATACTGACAGATACAGGCTATGTTTACGTTTCTTAACTTTTGATAACTGGTTTTTATATATTTTTTAGCGCTGAATTCGAAAATGACCTTAATTTTTAACCATCAAGTCAAGATTTTTTGCAAATCGTAAATTTCAAAATCAAAAAATAGCAAAATTTTGATACTATAAAATAAATGTGATGATTGTGTTTTTTAAATTTTAATAATTGATTTTTATGTACTTTTTAGCCCTAAATCTTAAAATAACCTTCAGTTTTAACCATCACGACAGAATATTTCGCAAATCGTAAATTTCAAAGTTAAAAAGTAAAAATGTAAGAATCAATTATCAAAAGCTAAGCAATATGACACATCCCAAATTTTGCAGGCTTGTGCAATTTGCTCTCCCTCAACTATTATATTCGTGAACTGTGATTTCGTAAATTATAAATTGAATCTCTTGGATTAATCTTGTATTATATGAATATTCTTCCTTAGAAAGAGCTTTCCGGTTCGTGGATTTTTCCATTTCGAACCGTAGTATAAACTAGCATTTTGAAGACTATCACAAAACATTTTCTTGTTTGATAATTTTTTGTAGACCCGGTTATATAGCATTTTTTAAATGCATACCGACAGACATGATATATCAAGGAACCACTGTCCAGGGAACCATGTCCTCGAATGGTGATTAAATCTATTGAGAAAATCTTAAAATAGTGAAGTAGTGATTACGTTTTAAAAGTAGTTTGTAGTCACTACTGTTTTAAACAAATAGTTGTAGCTAATTCCATTTTCTATAAAGAAGTTCTGATTGTAGCTCGCTACAAAAGAAAAGTAGTTTTTCAGACCAATGTCTAAAACTAACGAAATGACAATGAGCTAATTCTCAATTATAAAAGGGCGCACCTAATTACAGTGTCTATAAATATAGACACTGTAACCTAGTATCTCAAAATCTACGATTGTAAACATATATGATTGCGTACATCTGTTACACAGAACTGAAGATTATTTTTAAATATAAGTCCTCTCAAAATCTACGATTGTAAACATATATGATTGCGTACATCTGTTACACAGAACTGAAGATTATTTTTAAATATAAGTCCATTATTTTCTGAAACTTTCTTGGAATACTTCTTTCTTCATTTGCAATGTATTAAAGTGATATTTAGCTAAACTCCTCAATAAATAAACAGTTTTTCTTAATAATACTATTAACTTGTGTTTATCTTAGAAGATAATTTAAAAACTGTAGTTTTAAATTATTGTGGGCATGATAGACAAAGAAAGGTCACCATAAACTTTTAATTAAAGATGTAATTGTTGTTCAGAAATTAAAGGAATGGAAAAATAAACCGCACCATTATTTTTTTAACCGAAAGAAAAAAATATTGGAAAAACTTTTTTGATATTTTGATGAAAATGTTTTCCTAATTCGTCTAAAAAGATTTGTTTTCGAAAGGAGAAAAGTGTAAGGTTTGTACATTTTATTTAATAAACTTGTCGACAGACGGTAGCACCATTTTTATAAAACTTTATAGACCAGTTTGGTTTCTATAAAGTGCCGTATGAATGATTCATTACATATTTTTATAAACACATCTGCATCTAATTGCTCTTTTAGTATTGTTAAAAATTACTACTTTATTGCCCTGTTTAATTGCAAGAAATATATAATTTTTTTTTTATCAGGTATTATAAAATAAATTAGATTGCATTTACCTTGAAAATGAAAATGAAGGTACAAATATTTTTGAAAGTTTTCGGGAGATTTCCATATATTTAGGTATTGAAACAACTTCCTTTGAAAAGGAACTTATAAGCAGTTATATGTATATGTATGTAATTAAATAAATATAATGTAGATTTAAGTTTGTTCTGCTGAATCAGGAAGTCGAGAAAAAATACTTTTATATATATATATTTTTTAATGATATTTCTTTGGAAGAAGAATTATTCTGACGTTTATTATTTTAGTTTACTTTCAGTTATTGTTATTAAATTTAACTAATTTGTTGCATGTTACTCGTAGTGTATAAATTCTGCACCTCTTTACAGGGCTGCACAAAAGAATTCGTGTACCATTCTCTTTATTAGCATGAAATTGCTGAAGGGAATTTTCAACTGTGGTATGTATTTCCAAACTAAACTAAATTTTTCCATGCATGTAGTTTATAGATACAAATCTAGATATCATATACAGGGCTGCTCAAGGAATTCGGATATTTTTCCGGCTGTAGATAGGAATTGCTGTAATTGAGTTTTCAAATGTGTTATTCTTTTCCAAATAGTTCTATTAGGCATCATATTTCAACTAATTAAACGGTAAAGCTTTGTTACATTATTATGAATGTGTTGGAAAGTGTTTCATAATCTATACTTGACGACTAGTTTTTTTCAATCTTGTTTATAGTGCATTGAGACAAGCAGAGAAGAAGAAAATGTGAATCTGGAGCTTAAATTGAAAATCCGTTTTATATTTTAAAAAATAATAACTTGCCGCTCACTTCAGTTTCATTTAAACTTAATTGTCCACTAATTATTGTTACAAATAATTGCTTTTTAATATGAAATTTTGTATTCTGAATTATGTAAGCATGTCATAAAATCAAAACTTAGACCATTTTTTAAAAATTCTTTATGCTTTGAAAACAGCTAGCATAGAAAAATAAATTAATAAAGGACTTGCAATCCTTTCAAGCGTAATATTTAAATAGAATACTCCACTGCTGCGCTAATTATTTATAATCTAAATTTGATTGGTTGCTTAGGAGATTCATTAAGACTTGCAATGCTGCTTAAAACTTCTTGCCTTTGCAGTCTTCTTCGAAAAGTATCTTGGTGCATTCTTCGAAGTTTAACATTATCTTCTTCTCTGGGAAATTCAGCTGAAATTAAAGAAAAAAAGCTATTATTTAACAGAATAGATATATCTTTTTTTTTTTTTTTTTTTTTTTTTTTTTAATCAAACATTATTTTTATTAAATAATAGACAGTGATGCTGCTGCACAAATCATCACTTCATCGATTTGAGGGTCGAAATTCCAGGATTAATTAAAACTCGATTTGCATATTAAATTGCAACTGGTTTGTTAAGTCATATCTTGGTGGTAAATATCTGCAAACTCGTTTTTAGTTGTCGACTGGCAGGTTTACCATTGTGTTTTCCAGATCCCAATCCTCCATGTTTTCATATTTCTGGGTGCAGGAAAACACAATGATAAACTTACCAAATCAACCACTAAAATTATGTTTGCAAGTGGGCTCCACCAAGATAGAGCTTGGCAGACCAGTTGCATTTTAATATGCTAATCGAGTTCTGTCTAATCCTGGAATTTCAGACCTCAACTCGATGGATAAATGCCTCCCGGTCTATAAATACTAGTTATTTGTTTTATTATTAAGGTTCTAATATGTATAACAGGTACTATTAAAGAAACAGTTTTGGATTTTTTTCTATTACTCGTATTTCTTTATTTATTAATATTTTTCATTATTGATTTTTTTTCTTAATAATGTTAGAGAAAAACTTATTGTAACATTTGTTGTTATAGTATACAATCATTCATTTAAAAATACTTTTGCCAAACAATTTTGCTTAATATTCATTGTTTTAAAAAAAAAGTTACAAGGGGGGGAATTTTACCTTTTCAACTTTTTCCACAGTACAGTCAAAAATCTATAATAAAAAAAAGTAATTAATATATATATTTTTTAATATTGAAAGTATTTAATGCATAATATCAAGTTTACTGGAAATAAAATAAAATAAAATAATGAAAAATCATAAAGAATAATAAATGGGTATACCTTTTCGGGAATTTCTGGAGACTCGAAAACTGCGGAATAAGGAGTACATCTTTTAATACCTTCGGGAACAATTTCTTTTTTGCATTCATCCAAAGCATAGAGCACCTAGAATAAAAATCAATGTTAAAATGTAACGCCTAAGGGATATTTGTTATTTACCTGCCCTGTTAAAATCCGTGCACGTACCTATGTAACCTCAAAAACTGGAAAACTACAGGGCGCAGGGCTACGAAATTCGGCACACGGGTTGATGATTGGGGGCCCATAAACGATTGGGGCAAAAAATTCGAAATTAAAAAAAAATAATAATGTTTTTGACAAATTTTTTGCCATTTTTCAATTCCTATTTTTAGTTCACACTCTCCCTACATTTATATATATATATATATATATAAACATTAATTAAACATTACCGACCATCATCAAAAACTGCAATATTGTGAATGATTGACTACACGCCATAAACCAACAAATAGAACTGTATGTGTAAAATAAAGTACCGTATACCTAATTACAAGAATTAACATGGAAGAAAAAAAGAAGAATATGGATTCCGAAAAAATTGAAAGATATATATATAATATATATATATATAATATATATATATATAATATATATATATATATATATATATATATATATGGGGCATTCTCACAATCTTTTGACTTTCGGGAATAAAAATCTGCTGAAATTAAGCTTGCTAAAAGAATATTTTACTCTGATAGACGAATGCCTTAATGATTCAAAATAAAGAAAAAATGGTCAGCAGCGAAAAAAAATTTATTTAACTGAGGTTTAAGTTAAACTTGCGAGTTTAATTTTCCTTGCCATTTTACTACTAAAACTCTTCATTTTCTTCTAAATTTTTACTTATAATGAATTTGCATAGTACCCACAAGACATTCAAATAAGAAATAATGACAATGTAGTATTTTTAGTACAAAATTTTGGTATAACATTGTCTTAAAGGGGTGTTAAAGAAGGGACGGTAAGGTAAAAAAAAGGGGATGGTATAGGAAAAAAGGGACGATAAGGATGGAACAGCAAGGAAAATTACCACCTATTTTAGGCAGATCATGTTAAGACTAAGTGGTATCCAAAATGTTCATTGATTTTTAGAAACAGTTATTTACATTGGATTAAATAAAAAAAAATTAATTTACCTCGAAAAGTACAGGAATAAACCTTGGGGACGGTGAGACTACCCATAAAGCCATGATGCTTGAAATTTATATTTAAATGCTGATTTAAATTCTACAGTAAATTTCCTGCCAAAGAATTTTAGACATTATTTCTCTAGCATACTTCTGCATGAGAGAAAACTTGAAAAAAAAATCTGTGGCTGCGTCTAAAGTGATTTTCTGTATAATTTTAGAAGAGGGAGGGTAAAAAGTCTAAAACCTAGGGACAGAATTTAAAAAATAATAACAACCCTAAAAATGTGTGCAGGCTAATTTTTAGCTACCTATTTATATAAAACAATAGTTCTAGTTTCAGAAAAAAATTACATCGAATTATTTTTATTGAAACAATTTTATCCAGACAGCTTCAAACTTAAAAATCAGCATCGGGGACACGGGACGGTATAGGAGTTTTCCAGGTGTTTGGACCCCCAACATCGTCCAAAACTTATTTATCTCGTTAATATTGTTGTGCAATCATGCAACGGGATGTTCCCAAGTATATGAAATAAAAAAACACAAGAGCATGTACTAAAATAAAATTTATTATTCAGGGACATAAAAGTCAAAAGATTGTGAGAATGCCCCATATATATATATATATAGTGTTCAAATTTTCAATCGTTAATAAAATACTTATTATTCATCCTATCAAGTTGAAATAAATTTTTTAAAACTTGTTCTGGATGACAATTGGTGTTAATACAGTTTTTTCAAACATTAATTCATTAATTAAATTTTAATTAATTAATTTTAGTTTTATATGGGAGACAAAATGGCGGCCATTAGTTATTGAACAGCGTTTAATGCATCTTCATATCTATAAGGGGGGTTACCATAGGGGGGACCCTGTTCTGTCGCCAAATACCGCCAAGTTTGTCGCCAAATTTGGCGACCAAAATATGTCGCCAAAAGTGACGCCAACTTGGCGATATCTCTAATATTTTGCCAAATTCCCATAGACTTCCATTGTAAAAGAATAGGGTTTACTGGCTTAATAGAAAATCAACAAATTGAGATATTTTAATGCAACAAAAACTAATATTAGCTTAAGGGGTTATATTAAATCTTCTTTGATGAC
Source organism: Maratus speciosus (assembly GCA_963932465.1). NCBI lineage: Eukaryota > Metazoa > Arthropoda > Arachnida > Araneae > Salticidae > Maratus > Maratus speciosus. The sequence continues at coordinate 59,044,830 of OZ010791.1, read as the reverse complement.
TTAAGTAGGAATTGACTTTAAAAACAAAATTTTTATATTACTTGTTTATGTTCCACCCGTAATCGCTTGAGTTCTAACCAGTTCTAAATGTTTAGTGCAATGTGAGATATTCATATTATGTACACCACGCAGCAATACTAAGAAGCTGTGGCGGTTAGTACGATAATGCTTTTACCTCGCATGCAAATAATTAGAGATTATTTAACTGCGTTAATTATTTCCTTTTAAAAAAAAATAAAGAAAAACAGTTTATCACAAACATCAACAAAACTTTTTATTCTATTTATTCCCTTATGCCAAATATATCGTTTTATCGTCTGCTGCCATAGCAACATGATAAATTAAATTTCCTTAAAAAATAGTAGAAAAATATTTTTCTAAATTGAATAGTTATTAAACAAGAACTCCCGTGCGTAGAACGGGTTAAACAGCTAGTCTATATTATAAAGGACAAACGTGTCTGTCCGTAATGCTGACGTCATTTTGACGGTGGCAACATCAGACGATTAAATTTAGCTTTTACTGCAACTATTTTTTTTTCTGAACATCGCACGTTTTAAATTTTTACACCACCGAATAAGGTGAAAAATTATTTCAAATACAATTTGTTTTAAAACTGCATCACAATTTGTTTGAGAACTTTATCGCAATTTACTCATTTTTTTTTATGATTTTTAAAATAATTTTCAAGCATGATTTTTTCTAAAAATCTATCTCTATCGCATGCAGACGATTACGAAACATAAATCCGTTTGCACTTAAGTTAATATAAATAGCTCAGCATTTGTTTACAGCTTCTATTCCATAACGAAGTTAAATTTTCATCAACCAATAAATAAAATACAAATTTAAGACCATTGAACTAAAATAGAACTACACGCTTAAACCACTGCAATGATCAGAATAAAAAAAGGCTAATGTAAAGGTTGATGGCTTTGGCAAAATGTTTCTATCTCAACACACCAACCGACACTATCAGAAGTTGGCGATATTCGCCTGGACGAAATCGCCTAGATGAATAAGGCAAATAAGCAAACATTAGCTTGGCAATAATTGCCAGTTTTTATCTAAAATCCTTTTGAACAATGTAATTTTACTGCATGTATTTCACCATTTCTTATAAGAGTATTGTACTATAATTGCATGAAAATCAAGCAACTTGCTAGATGTAATTTTTTTTCATTTACTTTGTAAATATGATTTTTTTTTTCTTCTGATAATAAGAAATTTGATAAAATTAAGATTATAAATATTTTCTAAAGGTACAATTAAGTTAGATTTCGTTCTTTTGCCCAAAAGTTTCATGCAGTGAATATGGAACAGATCGGATTGCTACGCCAGCTAGTATTACTATATTTTCTGCATTTATTTATTTATTTACAGCTAATGTTTAATTGTTTTTCTTTTTTAATGTATATCACGAATGCAATGATTTTAAATTTGACAAATTCATTTATTTTATTAAAGCAATTAAATAGGCTGCTGAAAAAGTATCTAAGTAGTATTTGTCTATAGTGGAAACTGGTTTATTCCATATGAAATAAGGCATACGAGAATGTGCTACAAGTGAAAAGTTAATTTTCAGGAGATAAGATTTCTCAACTGCTCTTCTCAACAAGCGCAAAACGTTTTGACACATTTGCAAATTCATTTTTAACGGAAAGATATAAAATTGGAAAGCCTGACCATAGAAGCGATTTGGAATCGAACTGCGTTTTCCAATTTTTGATCAATAAATTACCTCTTGAGTTATAAGCTATTATGATCACGTGACAAACCTGTTTTTCACCCTTACTTGAGTGGTTATTTTTCTTTCGTGCGCAAATTCGGTTCAAAATGTCAACTTTGACACTATTTTCTGAAAGATCTATTGCGTTTGCGAAAAAACCGGAAAAAACAGTTCGATTACATAGTTTCTGAATAACAACACTGCTAGTTTCATGCATTTCCGAACAAAAATAAATTAAAACTTATGCCATGAAGTTGCCCTTTTGGATTTGAGAACAGCCTTAAGTTACTTGTCATTTTTTAAAGCCCGACCAGTGAACAAAGCTGCAGATGAAAAGTAATTTGTTCATCGGTTTGTCTGTCTGTCTGTTTGTCCGTCCATGCTCTAACTCGCATAAATATAGTCCGATTGCCATGAAATTCATTGATGTTATTGGGTATCTCTATGACATGTTCGGTATCGAAAATGAAGTCTATAGCATCTGCGGTCCATTAACAGAGACGCTTAATCGTTTGCGGTGTATTTTAATGTTATTACACTATTTTAAACATACTTAAATTTATATATATCATTGAGGTGTACTACTGAGTGATTACTGTAGAATAGGGTGTGGAGAGAATTTATCTTTCATTTACAGGGACACACAAAAGAATCTGGCTACAGCAGAAATTGAACTATTGAAGCCTATGAACAATAACTGCGAAAAATGTGTTTTCAGTTGTGGTACTCGTTTTTAAATTGAACTATTTTTTAGAAGATTACTTGGTGTGCATAAATTCTATAGATTATATACAGGGCTGCAGAAAGTCCTCAAGTATAGATTAAATAAGAATAAATTACCTGAATTTTAATTTTGAAATTAAGTACCTTTCACATATATCACAATTGTTTGAAAAATGTTTCTCTTTTTTTCTTTTTTTTTTTCTTTTTTTCTTGTCGCAGTTTCGATTGCCTTTGATTTGAAGCTCTATCACGGAGTTTTTTTTATATTATTTGTTAGCCAGTATCACAGACTTTCTGCTGCTCCATCCATGCCAAACCTTTTGCAAAACATACAAAAGCTTCAGAATTGCTAATTTGTTCGTTCTCTTCGTTCCATACCCCAGCTTACGGGAGCTCAAGTTAAATCCAAAGGAACTCAAAGAAAGGGGATCGAAAATATTTATATATACTCATAGTTCGGAAAGGACCGCTTGCATACAAGTAATATGATAGTTAAAAAAATAAAAATCTTTCAAAATGGATTTTGGTTAACCGATAGTTTCGGTTAAAAGAGTTTCGGATAAAAAAGGTTCTACTGTATGTGTTTTAGCATTAAATGTAGCTTTGCTTCACATCCGGGGTTGCAGTGGTAATGAGAATTAGATTTAGTTTTTACTAAAAAATTCTTGAGTTCAAAAAATTTGACGTGATATATTTAAAGGGATTTTGTGTTAGTTCATGAATAAGTGTAATTTGTTACATTATATCAACTCGTTGAAATTGTCCTCGTTATTGTTATTGCCGTTGTTTATTTTTTAAATTAAGTTTTTTTTTTTTTTCAGGACAATGAACTGTTATTTTTTAATCATTTGGAAAATGGTTATTGTCCTCTGTCAGGGTAGGAAATCAAAAACATATCTGAAGCTTTTTATTACTTGAATCCGCATTTTCTTCGTTTTCTGATTGGTCTATACAGTAATCTGTATTTTCCCTATACTTTCAACAGAGATGGATACATCTGTTGCCACTATGACAAAAAAGTAATAAAAACTACAAAAAAAAAAAATAATAATAACTCAGAAACAAATTGAGATACAGCTTTCAAACAAATTGCATTTAAAAGTACACTTTTTTCTCTATACGACGGTGTAAAAAGTAATATTTTGGGATGTTTAGAAGTTTAAGAATGAAATTTCATTTAAAATTGGTCCAGGAATATTAATGTTTAATCCATAGCGTAAGTAATGTATGACCAGCTCCGTAGAAGTTAAAAAAATTACAGTACCGAAAATTCTAACACTGAAATTTCTTTTGAAATTTGGTCATGACGGGTCCAGGAATGTTAATGTTTAATTCATAGCGTACGTAATGTATGATCAACTCCGTGCAATTTTTTATGTCTTAAATTTTAGTCTTCGAAAAAATCATTTTCCAAATGGTTGTTGAAATTTGTTAAATCGCTTTTTTTTTTTGTTAAAGTTGGTTTGTTTTAGGAAATCACTCAAAGCAAGCCATATTAAATAGCCCTTTCAAATTCTATGAAAATTGTTTGTATATACTAACTGTACTTAGCTCTTTCGGGATGAGTGAATTTCGTGTATAATAATATGAAGTATAAGGATCGTACAAATTCTTATTTTTTCCTACCTATCTTTTGCAATATTAATTTTTGCTTTATATAATTACAGAATTTTGCAACTTTCTGGCAAAGATTTCTATTTAGAAATACTGGTGCTAAAAGATAAAAAATTGTGAATAGTACGCTCGTCACGAAGCAGTTAAACAAATGTTCTTGGTACTTTTTTTTTTATTATTGAATTCATTTTTTTTATTTTCTGTTACATTGTAAGCGTTGAAAACATATTCGAAATAAACTCTCATAAAATATTTATGTAAAATTCTAAGGCCAAAATGAAGTTTTATACTAGAAAACTGGAATTCTGTTTTTTCAGAATTTAGTGTCGCCCTCGATGAAAAAATATATATGTATATATAAGTAGTACAAAAATATTTCAATTTTAAGACTTACAGCACACGCTTTTCTTTTATGTAAAATGACGTCATTCGCATCCGCTTAAGAATTCCACTCTTAAACATCTACAGTAAAGTATGCATAGGGCGTCACTATCGCGAAATAATACACAAATGCAGCAAAAAGATGCCGTCATCGAAAAAAAAGAAAAAAAAAACAGCTGTCTAATGATTCATAGACCTTTATTTGTTTGTAACATTAATATAGATATTTAAAATTAAATATAGATTATCATAGCTCCATGATTTAACAGAAATCATTCTTTTATATTTTTTCAAAATAGCACTTATTTTAATTACATTTTCTTTGGGTTGTTATGAAAAAATGGCAACAAAAATATATAATTAATACTTTACAACTATTTTTAATTTACTTTCTACAGAAATGGAGCACTTCCGTTGCCAATATTAAGCAAATGGTTCCAAAAACTGCAAAAAAATTAATATTTCAAAAATAAATGGAGATGCAGTTTTCAAACAAATTGCATTTAAAAGTACTTTTTTTTTTCAATACGACGATATAAAAATTGAAAATGTGCGATTCTTAGAAGTTTAAAAAATTTCTATAGAGTATTTAATTGTACTGCCTTGTTTTACGGCTGGAGTTTGTAAGGTAACGTTATTTTTTGGAGACGACACAAAATAAGCTGGGAGAAAGAAATAGCATACTGTACCGGGGGCTAATAATTGATAGCATGCTCTTCACTTTTTTCTTAAACATGTCTTAAAAAATTATATTTTTAAGTTTAAATTCAGAAACATAGTTTTTATTTATTTTTATTTATTTATTTATTTATTTATTTGTATCCAAAGCATATTACAATTTTATAGGATTTTCATCTGATGTTTGTTTGTTTTAATTTTAATAAAATTGATTTTAAATTTATATCTTACCCTTGGTGCCATAAGTTTTTCACACGCAGCAAACTTGGAACACAAAATAGGACTTTTACCTGAAGAGAAAGAAAAAAATAATGATTAGTTAAGTTGTTTTAGCAATTTTTAAATTAAAAAAATTCAGTTATATTTTTACATTGCATGTAAAAGCATTCCTATATCAATATATATATATATATACTATACGAAAGAGATATTATTATATCTATCGAAATTCACTGCGTTCTTAAAAATATTAAATGAATTTTTTTTTCCAAATATCTAATAAAATTTCCGAACAGTGATCTTCGCTTTACTTAATGGCAGATTCCTGATTACGTGATTGAATAAACTAAATATTACTATTCGGAAATGCTGATAAGTATTTTGAATTAAAAAAAAAAAAAAATCACTAAATTGCCAACGCTGATCATTATATAATATTAAGTTCACCTGCAGATAGCAGCACTGTGAAAACTGAAATCAGATTTTAGACTATGTGGGCTATATTTAAACTACTAATATTCATTAACATTCCCGGTGTGCTTGAAAGTATTAAATAACACGTAGTGCTACAACTTCAAATTATTATTATTACTTCTGAAAGCTTCAAGGAACTAATACCATTACAGTACTACTAATACAAAATTACTACTTTTTTTCCCCTTCCTACATAAACTGGCTTATAGTTCACCATTGTGCAGATCGATGGCGACACTATGAAAGGAATTTTTTTTCTTAGAGAAAAAAATTAAGTCAGTTTCTTTTATACTTCACCATTGTAAGTACAGATGGCGACACTATGAAAGTAATTTTTTGCATGGAGAGACAAATTCAACCAGTTCCGTTTTATAAGTCAATAACCAGTGATGAGTCCCATCACTGGTTAGTAATAAATAACAGTAAATTAATTTAATGTTTTTAATATTATTAACAACAGATCCAGACTAGATCCACATTTATTTAAGGCGGTACTCAAAAAAATAGTTTCCCCAGCTTAACAACACGAAATTTTTTTACTCGTTTTCCGTGGCGCCAACTTTCGAAAAATTTTGGGTGGACTCAAAACAATTTTAGGCAAAAATGACACTACCATTTTGCTTTCCTTGAAAGTTTGGGAAAACATCATATTTCAAGTTAAGATAAGTTAGGTTGGTTGATTTTTTGACGGCCGATTATCTACACTAGGGATATAGGCCCGAGGGAGGAGTGCCCTTCGTGGGGGTCTTTCTAAGGGAACCTAACCCGTATTTACGCATGGAAACCCATGGCTCGAAGAAAACCACGAAAACTCCGAACGATTAGGCCGACGGGCGCGATTGGGATCGAACCCAGCACCTCCCGTCTACCAGCTTCGAGAGCAGAACCTCTCAGCCACTGGTGGGGCAAGATAAGTTAGGAATTTTTAGAGTAGAATATAAAGTTGCAATTTTATTTAATTATATTCTCAAGGGTTGGTTGGTTGGTTGGTTGGTTGGTTGATTTTGTGACGGCCGATTATCTACACTAGGGATATAGGCCCGAGGGGGGGGTGCCCTTCGTGGGGGTCTTTCTAAGGGAACTTAACCCGTATTAACGCATGGAAATCCATGGTTCGAAGAAAACCACGAAAACTCCGAACGATTAGGCCGACGGGCGCGATTGGGATCGAACCCAGCACTTCCCGTCTACCAGTTTCGAGAGCAGAACCTCTCAGCCACTGGTGGGGCTATATTCTCAAGGGGGTCTTCATTTGGACTCTAATATTTACTATTGTGCAATGAATTTGACTATAAATTAAAACGCAAAGGACTAAAAAATATTAAAATAAGCATTTAATGTAAATACACTGAAATGCTTGTATTAATAGTATTATTTACATAAAGTATACCGGATGAAAAAAAAAAAAAGATACAATTCCTTGAACCGCTGATAACAAAAAGATACTTCTAATTACAAAAAGTATACAAATCAAGTTAATCTTTCAGATGTGGCATTTATTCTAAAAAGGCGGTCTACATATTAACAAACAAGTTTTAATTTTATTACGGTTTCCTTTTCGTATAACGCGTATATTTAGAAAAGGATGGCATTAGAAGAAAGACATAAAAAAAAAATACGGACAAAACATACTGAATTTTTAAATTTTATAAATTTCTAGTGTTTTCTTGCCTTAAAAAAAGCACCTGAGCTGACGCATGTTGAAAATTGTCTTAAAACACTTTGCAGCATTTCTGAAAGATCCTTTAGCCCCAAAAAATTGAAAGAGCAGAATAATAACAACTTCAAATTTATTGCATTTAAGAAGAAAAATTAATTTCCGGATATGCAGGATTTTTTTTTTTTTTTTTTTTTTTTTTTTTTTTTTTTTTTGAGAGAGAGAAAATTGATTGTGTTTTTTAGGAGGAAGCGCGATCTTTACTGTATTTTCAAACAAAATAATTTTGTGAACGTCAACGAAATAATTCTTTTCAGCGATTGAAAAATAAGCAAAATAGAAAAATGAATATTTGGTGGGCTGGAAAAACAAATTATTGGATGGGCCCCACGGGTCCATATAAGTTGGCGCCACTGCTCGTTTTATCAACGTAAATAAGCGTAACGCTTTCAAACTTGACTTTTGAAGTGATTTCTCAATGAACAGTTTTTACCTTTTTCGATAAATGAATTACATCTTGGCTTTTTTATTATTGTTATTTTTTTTAATAATCACGAAGCATTTGAATGTAGTGCTATTAGATTAAATTCTTACACATTTTTATTAACATTTACAAAAGTACCTTTAATCATTAATATACCCTTTATTATATATAAGCAAAGCCAATATCATTTTAGTAACTGAAAACAATTGACTATCCATAACGTCTCAGGGAAAAAGTCCCAGGTAAAATTAAATTATATTCCAATGAAAACAATATTTTCTTTGTTTTTGTTGTTGTTAAAAGTTAAAGGTATGAAATTTGAACGTCATTTCTATCTCTAAAGAATTTTAAATTTGGAATGACAAATCATTGTTATCTACAACACAGAAAGCAGAGGTTTTATACTCTTTTATTTAAGGCTGTTCTTAACTGCTCTGCTCAACAAGCGCAAAACGTTTTGACACATTTACAAAATCATTTTTTAACAGAAAGGTATAAAATTGGAAAGCCTGGCCATGGAAGCGATTTAGAATTGAACTGTTTTTTCCATTTTTTGATCCATCAATTACCTATTGAGTTATAAGCGAATTTGATCACGTGACAAACATGTTTTTCGCCCGCTCTTGGGTGCTTTTCTTCCTTTGTGAGGAAATTCGGTACAAAACGCCCACTTTGACACTCTTTTCTGAAATATCTATTGCGTTTGCAAAAATAAAAAAAAAAAGAAAGAAAGAAAGAAAGAAAGAAAAAGAAAAAGAAAAAACAGCTCAATATAGCTTTTGAACAACAACACCAGCTAGTTTCATGCAATTTTGAACAAAAATACATTAAAGCTTAGGTCAGAAAGTTGCTCTTTTGGGTTGGGTTGGGTTGATTTTTGACGGCCAATTATCTACACGAGGGATATAGGCCCGGGGGGGAGTGCCCTCCGTGGGGGTCTTTCTAAGGGAACCTAATCCGTATTAACGCATGGAAGATCCACGGCTCGAAGAAAACCACGAAAACTCCGAACGATTAGGCCGACGGGCGCGATTGGGATCGAACCCAGCACCTCCCGTCTACCAGCTTCGAGAGCAGAACCTCTCGGCCACTGGTGGGGCGTTGCTCTTTTGGATTTGAGAACACCCTTAAATATAAAATGAAGAGCGTAACATTAAAAAAGAAAATACTCTATTATCAGTTAATAAATAGTTTAATATTAATTAATTTACTATTATACGTTCAAATATCAATATAAAAATCCTAAAAAGATAGATTAAATAATGTTCCTTTTTTTTTTTCCCTGTTGCCCTATCTTAAAATAGAAACAAAGCAAAAGTTACATGATTTTTAATAAATTCACTTGTTAGCGCTTTCTGCCAAATGTAAAAAGAAATCAATAAATTTTTCATAATCGTGTTCGATGGCCAAACAAAATTAATGTATTGTAACAGAAAATTTTGAAGTGAAAACATGAAATCCAATCCAGTCATAAAATTAGGCGTGATTGATTTTCAAGATGTACAGTTGTCGAAAAAATATATAAACACCCCCTACTAAATCTGCAACAAATTATTGTAGAAGAAAGTTATTGGTATCAAACGATTGAAAATAAAATCTATTTTTAAATGATGTATATAAAATTTGCTTAGGGATACATCTACATATCAAAACGAACCCAAACCTTGTTTTTTTTTTTTTCAATACACCGTAAAAAAAATCTGTAAAGTTACTAAAGTTTTTCTAGGAAATTGGGATTCCTGGACTTTTTTATGTAACGGCAGCAACAAAAATTAATGTAACAGATACACTTTTGTGCCGAAAATCAAAAAATCTGTAAGGTTACTAAAAAATTTTTAGGAAACTGGGATGCCTAGAACTTTTCATGTAACTGCAACCAGGGTTTCAGATAAAAGTTTAGTAAGATTACTGTAATTTTAGTGTAATTCATTTGTAAATTTGCAGATTTCTGTAGCTTTACAAAAACTGGCTTTGTAGATTTGCAGCTTTTTTTGTACAGTTACAGATGAAAGTTTAGTAAGCATGTAACTTTACATCTGTAGAACAACAGATTTTTTTTTTACAGTGTAACAATACCCAAGTTTGACAACATAAATAAATTTTACACCCTTCAATTAGCCTAAAAACAAATTTTCATGAAATTCCTACGATTAGTTTCAGAGAAATTATTTATTTTAAAATGAACCTATTTTAGGGGCTGAATCTAAATTGAAGTTCGGTACTCGATTGTTGAAATGCCAGAGGATGGCTATGTCACTTCCATTAATGTATTATTTCTTGCCAATATGACAGTTTCATTCTCTGAATATATTTCGACTTTTGCCAGCCCAAATGTTTCAATAAAATGAGTAAAATATATTTCTTTCAAGTTATGCTTTTCTGCACATCATAGTCGCCCTTAAACCATCATTTTGACGTTTTTAAATCATAATTCGAAACTACTTGGGAGAAAAATTTTAAATTGAGAATTAGCATAAAGCATGACATAATAAATATAAACCTATCAAAAAATTTGTTGGTTGCAATTCATATTTTTTTTTCGCATATTAATTTTATAATTCATATTATAAAATTTTTAAAATTGCAAATTCAATGTAGAGCAATTCATTCAATTTTTTGGTTTTTCTAGTATTATAACGATGCAAAAAATTATCACATTAGGATTATAATTTCAGGAGATATTAATAAAAATAGGAAAATGCAATTTAACATTAGAAGCTCTAAATTTTGAATGTTTATAATTCAAAAACATACAATCCGAATGACTTGAAATGTCGTTTCTAAGCAAAGTTCGGCCCGAAGATTTAAAGTACAGTCGAACCCCGTTATAGCGAACTTCAAGGGACCGAAGGTCTTGTTCGCTATATCCGATGGTTCGCAATATCCGAACCGTTAAGAAAAATGTTAGAGTTCACAATTTGTATAACTCATTAGTTGCTATATATGTATATCCAATAATGATGCATTAAAAAAGGGTAAAATCTATTATATATAACCATTAAAGAATTAAATTGACTAAAATCGATTACATTAAACTGACACAATACTAATTAAATTAACAAACAAGGAAGACCAACGTGAATAAATTAACTTTACCTTCAATTGTTGCTGACTGTTTTGATACAGTGAGTTGATATAAATCAATAGGTAATTGATTGATCAAAAAATGGAAAAAACAGTTCGATTCCAAATCGCTTCCATGGTCAGGCTTTCCAATTTTATATCCTTGCGTTAAAAAATGAATTTGTAAATGTGTCAAAACGTTTTCCGCTTGTTGAGCAGAGCAGTTGAGAACAGACGTAAAAAAAAGACATCGCTGATTTGCACCATGTTTCACTAGCCGGCATACATTTTCTTATGAAATTGGAGTCGTAGTCCTGTTTTCACAACTGCGGGAAAAAAAAAAAAAAAAAAAAAAAAAAAAAAAACATGGTCGACTGGAAAAAAAAATGTTCGTTATAGCCGATTCTTAAGATTTCGGAGGTTCGCTATAAAAGGATAAATTAGCATTAAATACAATAGGAAAACGGCGGGACCAAAATTTTCGTTCGTTATATCCGGGGGTTCGTTATAGACAGAGTTCGCTATAACGGGGTTCGACTGTATAATGTCAAAATTGGGTGTTGCCATTGAAATAAACAAAGTTTAGTCAGATTTTGGTTTGTAGATGACCCCTTAAGCAAATTTTATATACATCTTTTAAAAATAGTCTTTATTTCCCATCGTTTGGTACCAGTAACTTTCTTCTATTATAAGTAGTTGTAGGGTTAGTAGGGGCAGTTTACTTTTTTTCCCACGACTGTACATTGATTGCTTATAAAAGTGTGTTTTTAAAAAATCTATTTTTACTTTTATGCTTATTTTGTTGCTTAAATTTCCAAGTTAAATTTAAAACATTAGATCCTAAAAAGTTCAATACTTACTTTTGGCCACGCAAGATACCACATCAATTAATTCCTTCTTCTCCATCGAGAGCAAAAATTCAGCTGGTTTGCATACTGCATGAGCTTGAAGGACGGACAAGGCGAGCACAACAAAATATCCAAGAGCCTGCATGACGTTTAGATGTATTCTTTCAATAGCTCGAAGAATCTTTGTCAGAGGGTGAACTGTGGATGCTGGGGCTCATGTTTGACGGACTTTATATAGTCAGCAAAACAAGAAGATGAATATTGGAAAAATTTTATTTCACACTTTCTTAGAACATAATATCCTTTTAATCCCTGTGAGCGAGAATTCAGAATTTCAGAGATCAGTGACATTATGTTGAAATAAATGCAGTGAAGCGTAAGGCATGTAATATAATTCAAAAAGGCGCGAAAACATAACACTTAAACAGAAGGTCAACTAATCCTTAGTTATCTCACTGCCTTGTTGACTATTCTAAAATCCTTTACCGAGAAATATATTGAAGCTTTGGAGTATAGAAGGATTATACTTTTTATTTTGACCATGCATATTATTCCCAGCTTAAATTGTCATAAGTTGTGTAAATTTAAAAATCCGATTCTGACGATAACTAAAATTTTGATACATATAATTTCTACATTACATCTTGTTGATCTTCGAAAATGATAAGAAATACTTGGGATTAAAATGGATTCACACTTTCAAACTACAATAATATTATTTTTATGACTTGATACTTAAAATTAGATATAGATTTTACTTTTAAATTAGCGTTTATTTTGTTTATACTTTTATTGATAAATATACATATAAATATATTTCTAAAATTTTGGGATAGTTATTATTATATTTTATTTTAAAAAAAAGAACAAAAAATCGTGCTTATGGCATGCATTATGAAACACTTTCCAACACATTCAAAATAGGGGAGGTAGGGGAGGGTTGATACATTGACAATTTTTCTCAACAAATGTCATTAACAGCCATTTTAACAGATGCAAAAGCTTCTTTTATTGCAGAGGCCATCATTAGCTGGACTTAGCAGTGAAGAACTGACAACGGTTTTTTTTCTTTTAATTTTGAAGATTTTTTGAATGTCAATGTAAATTTTTTTAAATACTGATTTTTTTTCATAACTCTTATTACAGTGAAAATAATATCTTGTAATTATTTTTTATTTGTAAAGCACATTGTTAGTGTGAGTTTTAGTAGAAAACAGATTGGCATTTTGCAACTGCATTTATACAAAGTGATTGAAAATCCAATAAGGCATGATAGGGAGAAATGATACATTAGTGCTGGGGAGAAATGATACACTTGTATATTTGAAATTTAATAGTTTTTTTTTTTTTTTTTTTTTTTTTTTTTTTTTTTTTTTTTTTTAACTTTTAAACTAATATAGGACTATAATATTCATTATTGTTTTACAGCAAGAGATACTGAAATTGGTAAGAAAGAACAAAGATACTATCCATAGACATTATGTAGGTTACATAGAAAAGCAGTGCGGTGATAGATGGTTAGTTCGCTTTGCTCGTCATGTAGAAGGAAAAAAGTGTAAATGGCCTGAAAGGGAAAATGTTTCTATAATTGACGAAGGGAAAATTGAAAAAACATTATATCTACACAATTTTACTTATGAAAATGATATAGTTATTAGTTCTTCTTTTAACCATTTCAGGGGTGGTGGTATGTTTATGAAACCACTTAATTTTAATCCCCAAACGCCACATTGGCACCAGCATTTTGGTAAAATATTTTTCATTTGCTATGAAAGTGAAATATATACCTTTTCTTATTTCTAATTAAATTTGTTGGTAAATTCCGGTGCCATTCATTTATTCAACACTTTAGCATTGAAAATGCTTTGCCCCTGAAAGGGTTAAAGAAATCTTAAATGTGCTAACTTTATGTTAAATTGTTTGCAAATCAGCAATGTTCTCTTCATTTTTCCTTGCAGCTAGATCTCTAGTGACTTTTTTTTTCATTATTTATTTTCTAAAAAATGTGTTAATAGGATTGATTAAATAATACCAATGGTTTAAATATTTTTGTAGCAAACATTTCTGAATCAAAAATATGTCAATGCCATTTCGTTTTAAATTTTACTTAAATATTTCAAGATTTATCATAAAAAATTGTATGACGCATAAATTGAATTGTTTGCATTTTTTTTTCAATTTACATAACAAAGTATCAAACCTCCCTTGCTAGTGTATCAATCCTTCCCAGTATAGTGGGGAGATTCGATACAGTAGTAACCATTCAAGATAATTGGGATATATTTTTTGAATGACTATTTTTTAAATTAACAATATTTTAAATAAATGAATAAAAGGTCACTTTATAAGAAAACATGAAAAATTTGCTTAAAAATAACTGTCTAAGGCTTGTAAAAAATGAGTTAAAAAAAGTGTATCATACACTGGTGGAAATTGATTTATGAAACCACGGTTTTTTAACAAGAACTTCTATACTAATTAAAAATGAATGAAATTTCATGGGATATACATAGTATGTATAACAAATGAGTTACAAAAATAAAATTTCATACATAATATTAAACAAACATAAAAATTCAAAAATTAGATTTTCGTAGTATGCAAACATGGAAATTGATTTATGAAATATCACATTTCATTGGCTATTCCGAAGTAATATGACGAAAATTTGCATAAAACAACGTAGCGTGACATGCACAGTAGACATAAAAAGTGTTATATTTTGGAAACAATACGTTTCAGTTATACTGTTCACGATGGGTAAACGAAAGATGTTGTCTGAGGGAAAAAAAGAGCTAAAATCAATGCATATATAGGATGTGGAAAGTCTGTTACGGAAATTAGTAAAATTAATTAAAAGATCAGTTGGTGTGATATATAACTACAGAAAAGATCCAGCAAATTGTGGGAAAAATTTTAACAAAAATGTAATCCACGTTTAATTAAGTAAGAGAAAGAAAAGGGAGATTCTTCAACTTGCATCGAAAGTCGACCACATTTCAAAGAAGATTTGTGCAGATCTATCCCTTCCTGTTACTTCTAGAAGCGTTAGGCAAAGTTTACATTTTTCACGAAACTTGAGTTGGTCCGAAATGAAGTCTGGTCCAAAATTACTTCTGCATCACAAACAGATGCATTTGTAGTATTGAGAGGAATGCATGACAATGGTGACAATTGGAAGAAAGTCATTTTCTCTGACGAAAAAAGGTTTAATTTGGATGGCCCATATGGTTTGGCGTATTATTGAAGGGATCTCCAAAAAGAATCCAAACCTACATTCAGCAAAAATTTTGATAGCGGAAGTTTGATGATTTGGGCAGCGATAGCTTACGATGGCAAAAAAAAAAATTGTATTTTTAAACGGTCGCCAGACTTCTTTTGGTTACAGTTTTGTTTTAGAAAACTCACTTCTTCTATTTGCATGGCAATATTACGGCTTAGATTACATCTTCATGCAAGACAATTGAAGTATTCACATTTCAAATGCAATGAAAGATTGGTTTGACGAACAGAATATTGTTCTTTTAGATCATCCTCCTATTAGTCCTGATCTGAACACCATCGAAAACGTTTGGGGACAGCTTGTTCGAATGATTTATACAAATGGGATTCGGTACACATCACTTATAGAATTGAAAGCTTCAATCTGACAAAACTGGAAATTAATTGATCAGAAATACATTCAAAATCTTGTTTTATCAATGCCATCTAGAAGAAGAGAAACTCTGATGAATAAAATGGCTTTACTAATTATTAATTTCAATTAAATGTGATACTTCATAAATCAATTTCTATCTTTTTATGTACTAAAATCTAATTTTTGACCTTATGTTTTAATTTATTAATATGTATGAAATTTTACTTTTCTAAATTATTTGTTTTACATAGCATATATAACATATGAAATTTCATTCGCTTTTAATAAATATTATAGAAGTTTTTGTTAAAAAATCGTGATTTCATAAATCAATTTCCACCAGTGTACCGTCCCCTACTATATATATATATATATATAAAATCACAGATGATGATGTCTAAATAAACGATTTTGAAAACGCATAATGCATTTGAGAACCCAACATCTGCTTTACCGTGAATAGTCGGGAAAATATACGATTTTTTTTTTTTTTTTTGTCCAGCCCTGTATATGATCTATATGATCTATATGATCTATATGATAAGTATGTATACTACATAGTATGCTAAAAGTAAGGTGAGTTAAACGCATAGCACAATTGAAAATATCCATTCAACAATTTCCGTCAATAAATGAATGTTGGTGAAATTTTTTGTGTAGCCCTGTATATGATTTATAAAATTAATACACTGCGAGTAATATTTAAAAAATAATTAAATTTAAAAACGCATACTACAACTAACAACGCACTTGCAGCAATTATTGTTCATTTTCTTCTGTAGCAAAATTCTTTTGTGTATCCCTGTAAATGAGCGACAAATTCTATGCTCACCACGTTTTACAGTAAGAACCTTGTAGTGCACTTCAGTAATATATATCAATGTTTAAACTAGTGTAATATCATTAAAATACGCCGCAAACGATTTTTCCCCATAGACCGTAATGCAACGGAATTCTTTTGAGTATCCCACTAAATGAACCGTAAGTGCTATATACTTAATTTTCAATACCGAACATGTCATATAACATACTAGCAGACCCGCCCGGAGCCCGTAAATAATAACTTTAAACAAAACTCAAGATTGTATGATTTTATATCTTTTGTTATTTTTTTAAGGGTGTTCTCAAATCCAGAAGGGCAACTTTCTGACATAAGTTTTAATTTATTTTTGTTCGGAAACGCATGAAACTAGCAAATGTTGTTGTTCAGAAACTATGTCATCGAGCAATTTTTTCCTTTTTTTTTGCAAACGCAATAGATCTTTCTGAAGAAAGTGTTAAATTTCACGTTTTGAACCGAAGTTCCCGAAGAAAGCAGAAAAAACAGTCCGTGAAGGGCGAAAATCGTCGTTGTCACGTGACCAAAAACGCTTATAACTCAATAGGTAATTGATGGATCAAAAAATGGAAAAAACAGTTCTATTCCAAATCGCTTCTATGGCCAGACTTTCCAATTTTATATCCTTCCATTAAAAAATGAATTTGTAAATGTGTCAAAACGTTTTGCGCTTACTGAGCAGAGCAGTTAAGAACAGCCTTAAATGAACCTAATTTCGGAAGTCCCCGTTGCCTTCCGCAGCGCCTAGTGTGTTCCCAACAAACTTCTTTCCGAACGAACGTATAGCCTGGATCAAAAACTACATAAGGTAGCATGTACCGGAAGTGCTCCGCACGTGTGGAGACAATCAGTTGAGAGAGCCAAACTTCATAGTAATCAAACACATAGAATCAAAAAAAAAAAAAAAAGAATGCATCATTAATGTTAGAAAATGCTGGTAACTGAAGGCTAAGATAAAATTTCATAATACAGAAAGTAGGTGAATTGTAATCAAAGTTGAATGAGCCACTTCCCCAAGCGGTGGGAGATGTCCTCTCGAAATTTTCTGAGGCATTTTCAGACTCATCTTTAAAAGTAAAAACATGAAACTTACTGAGGTGATTTTTAAAGAGACGTATAAGAGGCCGTGTGATTTCATTTTTCACTCAATTAACTAGAATTTGATTTTTAAACAATTCATTTCTCAGTATGACCATTTTTTTCATTCCCAGATCTCCCGCTTCGGAAAATTCAACTCAAAACGCCAACTTTGACAGCATTTTTTGCAATATTTTCTGCATTTATCAAAAAATCGACAAGCACAGCAAATTATGTAGTTTCTAAATAAGAGAATTTACCAGTTTGGTGAGTTTGAGAGTAAAAATGATTTTAAAAAATAAATCTGAAAATAAGCAGTTTGGATTGGAATACACCCTTAATTAGTCAAAATTAAGCATAGGGCATGAATTAATCGTTATAGTCCAAGAGCTGTTAAACATTTTAGGGAAGGTATTTGAGGCACCCTGAAAATTTGTGCAACACTTCTTTTGTAATGGCTGAATACAAAATCGAATTCTGGCTGAAGGATCGTGGCCCAAAAACTGTGCCAGACACGTGTCAAGTGCCATTTTTTGACTACCCAAAAAAGGTATTTGAGGCACGCTGAGATTGAGGCAGAATAATATTTATGCTTAGAAAAAAATATTTTGAAAATGACAGACACTTTAGTCGGCACAAAAACTGTGTCAGACACGTGTCAAGTGCCAAATGGCACTTGACACGTGTCTGGCACAGTTTTTGGGCCGCGATGCTTCAGCCAGACATTCGATTTTGTATTCAGGCTTTACAAAAGAAGTGTTGCACAAATTTTCAGGGTGCCTCAAATACCTACTCAAAAATGTTCATCAGCTCTCCTACTATTAGAATAAAATGTTAAAGAAATGCGCAAAAAATGGGGGGAAATGCTTAAAACAGGGGACTGCAAATAACAGGGTGTTGGTCCGGGGAGAAGAGTGCAAGACTCAATTTTAAAAATTTTCATTGAGAATGCGAGAAAATTAGGTGGTGAAAAATGCATGCTGCACAAAAAGTTCAAGAGGCCCCGGATCAGGCCCTATGGAACCCTAGGGTGGTCCATGCTTTTAGGTGGAATAAAGAAACTGGAGAATAATTAAATGTAAAAATTGATTCCAAAAATGAAGATCGGATTAAGAGAAAAATTTATGGTGCAAAAATTTCAAGGGGACGTTTTTTAGGCCCCAAGGAGCCAGAGACTTCAGCGGCATGTAGTTGGGTATAAAGATGCTTTTTAGTAGATTTTAAAATAATCAGATGACGCTAGAACTATGTTAAAGAAAATTGCAAGCAATTCGGATCATTTTTAAATAAGCTACACCAAGGGCCCCAAGAAGGCGATTAATATTCATAAATGGTAATAGCTGAAATCTGAGAAATTTTTTTTTGTCGTTCATGTAGTAGCTGTAGTACCTAAGAAATTATTAGGAAAAAAAAGCTAGTGAATTGGACTATTTTTAAAGGAGTTATAATAGAGGGCCCTAAAGGGACAAACTGACAGTTAAAAACAGGGCCATAACATAAATATATGTTAAAATATCTTAGTACTTGGCGCTTTAAATCTTCAATTAGTCAAAATTAAGCTTAGGTTATGAATTATTCGTAAGAATAATATTTTAACGAGATGCACAAAAGGTTGGGTAAATGTTTAAAAAAGGGCCCTAGGGCCCCAATAAAAATATGAGGGTGTTGGTTCAGGAAGAAGAGTCCAAGACTCAACTTTAAAATTATCCACTGAGAAGGTGAAAAAATTAGGGGGTGAAAAATGCTTGGCGCACAAAAGTCCAAGTGTCCCTGGCCGGACCCTACAGTTCTCTAGTGGGCCCCAGTGTCTTATATGGAATGTAGAAACGTGAGAACAACTAAATTGAAAAAGGATCCCAAAAATGAAGATCGGATTAAAAGAAAGCAATTTAATAACAATTTATTTGCACAAAAACTTCAAGGGACCCTGCAACAGGCACCAAGGTCTAGGGTCATAACTGGGAAGCAGAAAGGCGAGAATAACTAAATGGAGAAAGGTCCCCTAAAATGAAGAAGATTGGATAGAAAGGGGGCAAGTTATTAACAATTTAGTGCATAAAAATTTGAAAGGGGCCCAGGGGCTCTGGCCCTTAAAAAATTAAAAATCTGAGCCTGGGGTGCATCAGGTCCTGTCTTGGGCTAACCTCCCCTAAAATTTCAGATTTCTACGCGCGCTGGATTTCGCTGACATCGCACACACGTACACACAGAGAGAGAGAGAGAGAGAGAGAGATTTGTTCTTTTATTAGTATAGATATCCGTTTCATGGCAATCGGACTATATTCACGCGAGTTAGAGCACGGACAGACAAACGGAATATATTAACACTTTTCAACTATGTTGGAAAATGTTAAAAATGGAAACCAATTTTATGCCAAAAACTTTAATCAAAAGAATTGACAATAAGTTGCTTTAAATGCATATACAGGGAGAGATAAAGGTTTGGTTTGGTAACATTGCGATAAAATATATCTATTACGAGGGGACTTTCCAAAGTGATGTGGCACGACATAATGTTAAATATGTATAGCTCTCACAAATTAATTCCATGGCAAGCTAGACAAAGTCCAATTTTAAATTTAGAATTATCTGTGTGTTGAAATATAAAAAAAAAAAAAAAGTTACACAGGTTATGAAATTATATCAAAAGTTTTGAGAACATTTTTATGAAGCTTTAATTCTTTTGAAAAAGTCTATTACCTATAGCGCTTATATTTATCAATCATAACTTAGATTAATATTTATTAACTTTAGAAAGTTCTGTGATATTATTGCACTAACCTGCAAATGGAACTAACTGTTTAATTTTTATTTTAATACTCGCATAACTTCTTGTTAAATTTTCTCATTTTATTATTCACTGGATTTTTTTCCCCTTGCAAATTAAAAAGAAAGTTAATTAAGTAAAGCATAAAAATGAAAAAACCATTAACTATATAAATCTATAAAAAAAATTTATTAGCGTATATTTATGTTTGCTTGAGTCTTGGTAATCGAAGATAAAATTGACTGAAGAATCCAATTATCATGTCAAAATTAGTTGTTAGTGTTTAAAGCTTTAAATTTTCATACAATTTCTATATATGTAGACGACCCACTATGCAAATTTATATGCAACATTTTTAATACACGTTATTACTAATCGATTGGCATCAGTTACATTTCTATACCATTATTTACGGCATAGTTAGTAGGGGTGTTCATTTTTTTTCTTTCTTTTTTGTATGATTGTACATTGTTTGCGACATACAGCGCCACAACTAACAACAACGAACGTGACGTCACGCTTATACACTATAGACCCTTAACCACATTGTTTGACGACAGATTTTATTTATCGTAAATGATGGACAAGAAAGTAACAAATACCCAAAATTCTTCAAAATATTCTTCAAAGCAATTAACTTAGGTCTTTCATAAGTAATTGTTGTCGTGCAACAATGGAAACAACGTTTTACTGTTATTAACAATGTATGCAGCTGTATCAACATTTCCATCAATGACGATTTAAATGGTTTTACAACAATGAGAAATATTTTGGAAAAAGTTATTCAACAATGAAAATAAATATAAAAATAAAGGTTTGTTCTTCATTGGCATCGCCACATACAGATCCTCACTCAGGAAATATTTTATTTACGTTTTTATTCAAAGATTAAAATAATCAAATTACGTATTTTACATCCAAAATATTTGCGCTCAGATTCATAAATTAATCACTAATAAGCATCTGGAGTATCAATCAGATGAAGTGATTTCACAAACGTTACGGAATTACCTGCGATTGTTTATTTAGCATCATATTTTTCCTCAGATGTTCTGACGTTTTCATCTTTTTAAACTTGCCAGATTCGTCGCATAATATATTTGATTTGGAGATACATTGATACAACATTGCTTTGTTGACATGACGGAAGAACTAATAGATAATATTATAAATGAACGGAGGATGTCATCAGCTGAATATCGATATCAACTCCGGCAT
This sequence comes from Maratus speciosus, assembly GCA_963932465.1. NCBI lineage: Eukaryota > Metazoa > Arthropoda > Arachnida > Araneae > Salticidae > Maratus > Maratus speciosus. Next base: position 59,023,423 of record OZ010791.1, on the reverse strand, counting down.
AATACTCTAGGCATTTTACAGGAGGAATTCAATTTTGAAATAGTACAGTTCCTCGGTGAAGGATCTTATGGTGAAGTAATAGCCGTCAACAGCCCTCATTTTGACGAGACAGTTGCCGTTAAAATCATTCGTTCTGATGACACTTGGTTTGGAGAGTTGACGTTGTGGCCAGTTTTAGATCACCAAAATGTATTGCCTCTTCTTGAATTCATTCAACTACCACATGCGGATCTCTTTATAACTCCAATGATGTATAGCGACATGGAAACCATTCTTGAAGATGAAGATTTTTTTTATGATCAAGATTTTCTAGATCTGGCCAAAAAATGGTTGAGAGAAGTCCTGGATGCCTTAGACTACTTTCACTGTCAGAAACTTTGCCATTTAGACCTCAAAGCAGACAACGTCCTGATCGATTATAGTCTCAATGCTGTTCTGTGTGACTTCTCATTCCTTAGCCATTCGGGTGAGCCAGTTGAGAGGTTAGTGGGCCATTCTATGATTTTCTGTGCGCCAAAAGTCTGTATAGTAATAAAATAAGTAAATTTATTTACAAGTAAATGGAATGGGTAGAAAAGCATTGACTTTTGACACACCAATAGGGTAAAAAAAAACTAGGATGATTTGATTGTTGTAATATATTTTAGGGCTTATATTTACTGCCTCTCTGTGTGATTTTTGTTTGAAGACGGTATAAATGTGTTGTACAAAACCAGAAACATAAGCTTATTTAGCAAGTTTTTATTTATTTTAATTATGGCAATTTGATTTTTATTTTATTGGATAAACGAATAATTCATAAGCGTTTTTCTCATATTCTGAAGTTTGCACTTTGAGTGAAGGTGGTACACCGTATAGTTTTTTTTTAACACAATTTATCTGCTCTGATCGTTTAATGGTGAATTTCGTAAAGAAGGTATCAAATCGCTTTTCATCGAACTCAATGAACTTTATGCACGCGACCTGAAGCCAAGACTAAACTTCGTCTGCTGGCAGTATTTACTTATAAATAATTGTATGTCATGAATATATTTGATGTTTTGAATATTATGTATATTGATATGTATGATTTATGAATATTATGAATAAGTTATTAATGTTTATTTGTTAAAAAATACAGCAAAAAATCAGTGTTGCAGCAGCTAATTCTTAATATATTGAAATATAAATTCAAAGGATGTTCTGTATCGTCTACTGGCTGTATTTGAGGCTGTGCATACTAGTATTCTGCTGGTTGAGTAGCCATAATAACGTATCGAAATACCTCCAACTCTGGGGTTGTGCCGTCGCACTCATAAAGTCCATTGGTCGACCGGGGTGATTCGTCTTTGAGGTCAAAATTCCCATTTTTGGCGGACAATATTTTGAAACCTTATCCTACTCCATGCACCGTACAAATTTCATAAGCAGCTTTGGCAGCTATAACACCTCGATTAAATGCAAATAAAGGAAATAGTGTCAAAATGCTCACCTTTGTTCACTTTCCATTCTATTTTAATAATCTGAAAATACACAAAAATCAATAAAATTAAAATATCCAACCAGACTAACTTATAGAGCAACAGATTGCTTTTTAAATAAGATAAAACATTTTGCCAATGCGTTTAATTTATCCGAGCATTTTTAAATTTGAAAAAAAAAAGCTCATGATCCAGATATGATGTATGTTTCAATTAATAATATTTCTATTTGCTGGTAAAGCATATAATTCCTTCTGGTGCCTGGCATATTCATCATTTAATACGTTAAAATGTTAGTAATTTTTTACCTTAATACAAATATATAATGCTTACCACAGGTTTGTATAATGTTTGATTTAATTTACGTAGTGCCCTCTGTTGGTAAATATTTCAACTAATATTTTTATTGCACTAAAAAAATTGCCTATTTTAGAATAAATAAGTTTCCTGAAAACTAAATTCAATTATTTTAATCCCGTTTATTCTTACGAATTTTTCAAATCTTAACCGATATATGGAATACATATATACATATAATGTTTACAACAGAGCTATCTGCTTTAATTAACGTAGTGCCCTCTGTTCGTAAATATTTGAACTAATATTTTTATCGCGTTAAAAAAAATGCCTATTTTAGAATAAATAAGTTTCCTTAAAACTAAATTCAATTATTCTAATTCCATTTATTCTTACGAATTTTTCAAATCTTTACCGATTTATGGAACACCCGATAAAAGCTTTCATGATTAATGCATTTTCATTTGAAAATTGTTCCGTTTAAATTTATTCATATTCACATTTATTTGGAATTTTGAAACATCTATAACTGTTCTTTTGATTTGTCTATTTTAATTCTACCAAGAAAGCAAAATCGGTTTAGGCTGTTCTCAAATCCAAAGGAGCTATTTTCTAACATTTTTAAATTCATTTTTATTCGGAAACGCATGAAATTGGCAGATATTCTTATTAAAAAAGAATGTAATTGAAAGGCCTTTTCCATTTTTTAAGTAGAAATGGAAAAAATTTCAGAAAATACTATCAAAGTGGGGGTTTTGAACCGAATTTCCATACGTGCACCGCGATAAACAAGAAAACCGGTCGTCACGTAACCACGATTGTTTATAAATCGATAAGTAATTTATTTATTAAAAAAATGGAAAACTCATTTCGATTCAGAATCGCTTCAATAGTTAGGCCTGCCAATTTTATGCCTTCGCGTTTAAAAATGAGTTTTTAAGCAGGGAACTTGAGAACCGCCTTAAAGTGGTTCTCTCTCATTATCTTTCTTTCTTTCTTTTTCTTTTTTTAATCATTTTGTCCATACCAGAAATTTCGAATCGCGCTTCTTGCTTTATTCATTGACAGTCATTTCGTGATTACATAAAGTAAAAATTCTTTTTTCGGAATTTCTGGTATGAATTCGGAATTTCTGGATAAAAATGGTGGCCAAACTGGCAACACTGCTAGAAATTTGACACAAATTAAAAGGAGTTTCTGGACTCCGTTTTTACTTAATCAAGTCATAACTCTTAACCAATAGACTAGATTGAAAATCGTATATTGGAATTTCACATATAATCTTCAAGGTAGTATGAATCTTGAATTTAGTATGTATTGTGGCTAAAAATAATATTAACGGGAATTTGTTACTAAAGATAGTTCCATGATGAATTTTAGTCAAGCCAAAGGCAAGAATTTCAAATTCAACTGGATTCGTTTTGTTTTCTATACCGCAGATGATTAACCTTATGGGACTAAACAACTCCCATTTGAAAAATATTTACTCTGATGTTAGAATAAATCATTTTAAGCATGTAAAAAATATTTTTGAAATTTAGAACTCATAAAATAAAAATTATTAACTAAAATGTATTTTTTTATATCTGTAGTAATTAGAAAATTGCGTAATTCTCATAAATATTGTCTCTTTTCTAACACAAAATTGTAAAGTATACGGGCTAAACCTTGTAAAAAATGTATTTTTGAACGTCTCGAACTTTTTTAATTTCATAAAATTTACGAAGTTTATTTTAGCAATAACGATTTGAAACTGTTCAAATGATAAATAAAACTTTAGCATAAAAAATTAACCCAGTATCTATGTCTGTTGAGAATTCTGTGAACAAGTTATACTATTAACTACTGCGTTGGAAGATAGCAGCAATAAATAAAATCGTTTTTTAAACCCACTGTATTGACTTTTGGGTATGTTGCAGGCATGCAACGTCGTAAAACAAAGGGTAAATAACCTGATTTTAGTTAATGTTTGTATTTTTAATTGAACATTTATATAGCTCTAATTTTAGCCTCTCTTTCACATATTTTACAGATATGGAGTACCTTTGCCATATAGACCACCAGAAACTTGTTTAGCATTTGAAAGGTGTGTTCCTGTAGACGGCATAAAATTTGACATGTGGTCTTATGGTATATTAGCTCTGAATGTATTCACAAACCACTTTCTGAAGCAGAGAATTCATTTAGAGATGAAAACGTGGCACAGAGATATATACCCATTATTATACGAAACAATGCAGGTAAGAATTATTATTGTATCATTATAAAATTTTATAAAACTGTTTTATTTCTGACTATGTAATGCCATCTTTGGCATGGTACTATTTGCAATCGTTCGAGTCACATGGGGTATTTGAACACCAGCCTAGCAAAGTAAAAAAGGGAAGATAGAGCTTGTTTTATTTTTTTTTTTTAAATCTTTAAGCAGCGCTATATAACTTAGCGTATTTCATGTCTAAAAATGCGAAGCAAGGCGATATATTTTATCTCGATAACGCCAAGCAGCATGATATCGCTTATCTTATTTAACATCAAAAAACGTAGTATCGCAATCGAGCTTATCTTATTTTATGTCAAAAAACGCCAAACAACACGATAGAGCTTGTGTTATGTCGGAAAACAGAAAGCAGCGTTATATAGCGTGATTTATTTTACGTCTAAAAACGCGAAGCAAGACTATAGAGCTTGTCTTATTTTATGTCGATAATGCCAAGCAGCGTGATAGCGCTTGACTTATTTTATGTCGAAAACCTTGTATCGCAATAGAGCTTGTCTTATTTTATGTCGAAAAAGGCCAAATAACACGATAGAGCTTGTGTTATGTCGGAAAACAGAAAGCAGCGCTATATAGCGTGACTTATTTTACGTCTGAAAACGCGAAGCAAGACTATAGAGCTTGGCTTATTTTATGTCGATAATGCCAAGCAGCGTGATAGTGCTTGTCTTATTTTATGTCGAAAAACGCTAAATAACACGATAGAGCTTGTCTTATTATACATGTTGGAAAAAGCCAAAAGCGCGATCGCGCTTTTCTTATTTTGCGTCTCAAAACGCATGTTAAAAAATCATGATAACCACAAAAGAAATGTATTATTTAAATGGTTTAAATTAAAAAGAATAATAAAAGTAGTGCTATGAACAATAATCAGTAAAGTTAAGCGCGCTGGTTTCGAAAGAAACCAAACGTATTGATAATTACACAAAAAGATATAATGCAATGATTCTTTTCCATATTAAATTAGAACAGTAGGATTGCGCTACAAGGAACTCAATCAGTTAATAAAAATGATGTATTTAACAATTTCCAGCAAAGTTGAAAAGTGTTGATGACTTTCGTTCATCTTTCTGTGTCTGTATCGCCACTCCGCGATCCAGTTTTCGAAAATATGCATAGATTATTGGGTAACCAATATTTGTTATTGGGGTTATGAATGGTATGTTTCGTATTAAAAATGGAATATCTAGAACTTATAGTTAGTTTACAGAAAATAATTTTGATTTGGTCTCTTGGTGATAATTCTTTGAAGTATATTTTAATGATGCTACATCACTTTATACATTATGAAATTGACATATATTATTTATATGTGCTTTCTAATGAAAAAGAAGTATGTAGCATTTATAGTTCCTTCACAGGAATATTCAAAAGATTTCGGATATACTAGGGTCTCTAGGCAATAATTGTTTGAATTATATTTTAATGATGTTACATTTCATTCATTACCAAATTGATATGCATTATTATTACGCACTATAACATATTTCTTATATTTTCTTCTTGGTATGTATTGTATTTATTGTTCATTTACAGAGGCATACAAAAGTTTTCGATTATTTCGGCCACATAGTTTCTCAATAAGAACACCAGCTAATTTCATCCGCTTTTAAACAAAAATAAATTAAAAAATCTGTCCGAAAGTTGCACCTTTGTATGTGAGAACAGCCTTAATAGGAAACCAAGTTAAGCGTCTTCGGTTTGTCCTCTAAATACACAACTAATGGCGAATTTAAGCTGGTGTTTGGATAAAAAAAATTTACTTGGCAAGGATTCTAATAAAGTTCTATTTAAAAGCAAGGCATCATTTCACACTAAATCGCTCTATAACTTTGTCATTGTACGTTTGATCGTATTTCTTACAGTTTTTGAGATATGATTTCTAATTCCGGAATTTACCACTAGAAGGCGCTACCAGGTACCTTATCGTGTAGCGCATACAGATTTTACTATACCTTAGACACCAGATTCATCGCCATAGCTAACTCGGTTCGCAAGTTATTTGAGAAGAATTGGACTTAAGAAAACACCTTGTATAAATAAGGAAGGAAAAATTATAGTCACATTTTCGACTTTATATGAAAAAAGCCTTTTAATATTAAAACTGTAGAATTATTCGATAAATATATTAGAGCATAAAGGGTGAAACCCCCAGTAATTGACGCCTTACCAGTAACTGACCACTTCAGCAAAAATCTAATTCCAATAAGCATTTTCTTGTAAATTTCTGCAAAGCAATGTCATCTAGGGGTAACTTAGACACTTATTCTTATTTTTAACTCAATTAATTCACCAGTATTAGGCCAAAAATATATTCAATGTGGAAGAAACTTTTGAGAACACAAAAAGTACCATTTTGAGGCATCCATCTTATTTCTAAAATTAAGATAGTGCTTTTTTTAATCTATTTGTAATGCAAGTATCCTAAACTTTTTCTTAAAGTTATACTTGAAATAAGTTAAAAGATGCTTATGCTACACTAGGACTATGATTTCTTGTTTATAGTTATTTAATTTATTTTAATGAGGGGGGTTGCCAGTGATTGGTTTCAATAATTTCATTTCACCAGTCTCCGACAGAGTTGTTAATTGTGGGTAATACTAAAGAAAGTTTAAATTTATTATTTGAACTGTTTAAAAAACATAGTAATAAGTTAAATTTATCTTGTAATTAAGACCATTTACATTTAAGTTGTTCTACCAGGGCCTGACACCATTTGTGAATTACTGGTTCAGAAATGTCAGTTATTGGATATCTGCATTGCTAATAATTTAAAACTTAAAAATAGAAACAAATGCATCTGTATGATATCAGATGAGGACTTGAGTTTCATACTTCGCCTTATCCAGAAAATGAAATTTTGGGGAATCGCGAAAAACTCTGACTGCGTCCATTGTTTTCATTGTAAATCAAGATTTTACAATGGAAGAAATACAGAATAAAACTAGTTTCTTTGCAGGTTCTAGTGTTTATTCGGTTGCAGGTTTGCCAATAGAAAAGACTCATAGAGAAAACACGATTTTTGAAATTTTGGATAAGGCGAGATTTGAAATTCACGTCTTCACATTAAAACTGTAAGATTAGATAACCATTAGGTAACTATTAGGTAATCTAATCTTAAGGCTGTTCTCAAATCCAAAGGGTCAAATTTCTGACATAAGTTTTAATTCATTTTTGTTCGGAAACGCATGAAACTAGAAAGTGCTGTTACTCAGAAACTGAGTCATCGAACTGTTTTTTTCGTTTTCTTGTAAACGCAATAGATCTTTCAGAAAATACTGTCAAAGTTGGCATTTTGAACTGAACTTCCGAACAAAAGAAGAAAATCCAGTCAATAAGGGGAGAAAAATGTCGTGTCATGTGATCAAAATTGCTTATAACTCAATAGGTAATTGATTGATCCAAAAATGGAAAAAACATTCAATTCCAAATCGCTTCCATGACCAGGCTTTCCAATTTTATACTTTTCCGTTAAAAAATGAATTTGTAAATGTGTCAAAACTTTTTGCGCTTGTTGAGCAGAGCAGTTAAGAACTAATTCTAAAATTTAACTAATTCTAAAATTGAAAAGCCTGGCCATGGAAGCTATTTGGAATTGAACTGTTTTTTTTTTCATTTTTTGATCAATCAATTACCTATTGAGTTATAAGTTATTTCGATCACGTGACAAACACGTTTTTCGACCTTTCTTGAGTGCTCCTTCTTCCTTCGCGCGGAAATTTGGTTTAAAACGACCACTTTGACCCTATTTTCTGAAAGATATATTGCGTTTGCAAAAAAAATGGAAAAACAGTTCAATTACATAGTTTCTGAACAACAACACCAGCTAGTTTCATGCATTTTCGAACAAAATTAAATTAAAACTTGTGTCAGAAAGTTGCCCTTTTGGATCTGAGAACACCCTTAATAAACTGGTATAATCTACGGAATATTACTAAAAAAGGAAATTTATATGAAATACTTTTAAACTTGGCGAAAAAATTTAAATTTTGTAATATATATATATATATATATATATGACTATTAAAAAACGTTACAATTTACCAACAAAAATTGTGAAACTATAAATAGAAAGCAATTTATTCATTGACAATTAAACTATTCCCCTTAATATATTCTACACAGATTTGAAAAACAGAATAAAAAAAAAATAATAAAATGAGCAGAAAATGAATAATGGATATTTGTAGAACCTAGACAGAATCTTCAGGTCCGAAATGACTTGAGTTCCACAAATAAAGTGTGTGGTTTCATCTTCATATTAGCCATAAAAAAGCTAAAGAATATGAACTTGGGACTAGAAACACACAAAAAATAGAGAAATAAATTATTGAAAAACAAATAAGTTTAAAATAAAACATGATTAAAAAAGATTAAGAAATAAAATTCACATCACCATATTGAAAGCATTGCTGACTAAGAATGAGGCAACATTAAAAACAAGAAAAAGAGATTATTCGCACATGTTGCCAAAAAAACTTTCTTAATGTTGATGGACCAAGGAGTAAAAATGTACAGTATGGTCAAGCATATTCCTTATCTATATATATATACATATATATCATTTTTTTATGGACACGATAACTTCCATAATTTTGAACAGATCTTTTCGAAACTGATATATAAAATCAAGGGTCAGAAAATCTCGGTCAAGTTCGTTAATGGACAAAATCGGACCAAGGGGGTGAAAATAGGAAGGGTTTTGGGGAAGAGGGGAAAAAACATGACTTCTTAATTATAATACATGTCAAATCAGTTTAAAGTTATTACTTCTAGGAAAAGGGGCAAAAATTTATGTATGACAGATTTTTGATATCATTAAAAATGGGTTTAAGGGGCGAAAAGAATAGGGCTTTAAGGGTGTATTCAAAAAAAAAAAAAATCCCCCCCCCCCCCCTGAACAGCTCGAAATTTTCTGAGACATTTTAAGAATCATTTTTAAAAGTAAAAACATGAAACTTTTTGAGCTGGTTTTTGAAGAGATGTATAAGAGGCCGTGTATTTCTATTTTCCCTCAATTAATTAGAATTTGATTTTTAAACAATTATTTTCTCAGTATGACCATTTTTTTTCATTCCCAGATCTCCCGCTTCGGCAAATTCGGTTCAAAACGCCAGCTCTGACAGCATTTTTTGCAATATTTTTTGCATTTATCAAAAAATAGACAAGCACGGCACATTATGTAGTTTTTAAATAAGAGAATTTGCCAGTTTGATGCTTTTGAGAGCAAAAATGAATTTAAAAATAAACCCGAAAATAAGCAGTTTGGACTGGAATACACCCTTAAGAAGAAAAAAATTCATAACATCGCTAATTCACAGGATATCAAATCCACTAAAATTTATTATAAATCAATCACATCTCCGTTAATCCGCCACTAAGGTGATAAAAAAGTATCATTAGCGTGATGAAATTTTTGACTACCCTTAGAGATGCTTCATATAGGGTTGCATTATTAAACGCGCTCGTCTCAATAAAAAAGCATGTCGGAATTTAAAATATAGTGTGTGGTTCATTAGATCAAACAATCACTACACGGTTTAAATTTAGTATATAAATCTACTTAATATAGCTATAACTTTTGTAGTAACAAGTTTTGATAAGATGAACTCTATTAAAGGATCATATTACAAAAAACATTCTCAGGGGATGAAAAAAATAGGGGTTGAAGAAAACATTATCGTATTAACATGATTCTGGTAAAACCAACTCTTACAGAAAAATGAAATTAAAAACTCGTCAAAAGCTGCCAGGTAAAATTGTTAAGGGGACTCAGGGCTTGAAAATTTAAAAAAAATCAATTTTTCTTTTAATATCCATTTTGATTATTTAATTAATTCTAAACACATTGCAAAAAACCGCATAAAAATAATTGCATTTTTAACGGAGTTATAAGAATTTATGTAACAGTCGTTACAAAGCCGCACCCATTTAATTTCAACTTCAAGTCACGTTTTTCAAAACTTGATTTTTGACGACTATCCGTAAGATTAAAAAAAACCTATTTAATGGAATGGCTTGCAAATGTTTTTGCATGCATATAACATCATTATCTATAAAATGAATTAATATATTTTAGATAGTTTAATATTTTGAGTATTTTTAATGAAAAAAAAAGTTGTATTTTTTAGGGTTTTTTAAATTTTCAAATTTGAGAGGTTTTTTTTTAATAAGTTTCCCTTTCAATGATAGTTATATCTTTAATTCATTCTATAGAGTAATGTTTCTTGATCATTGTAAAGCAAAAATTAGGTTCTTATGTCAATTTAACGTTAAGATATCTTACGGATGGTGATAGGACACCTAAATTTTTTCCCGAAAATTGTGTTACATAAATTTTGCTACGTATTTTTTCTTTTATTATTATTACATTGAAGTACTTCATTTTATAATTAATTTTATAAAACTACCTTAAAAATATCAGAAAGTTTAAATTAGTTAAATTGAATACTTCTGTTTTTATATGGACTGGAAGCTCTGTTTATATGTTTTTCGTTATCGGTCAAGCCCTGAGCCCCCTTAAACTGGGTTTATCTCTAATCTTGATTTAGTTTTTGTTGGTGAAATTAATACTTAACTTCGAAATCTACCGTCGACAGGGATTTTTTTTCATTATAAAAGTATAAAGTTTTAATCGAAATGTCATCTAATTAACAATACTACATCTTATTGTCTTATTATTATTATTTGTTGTTGTTATTACAGATTACTTATTTTCGATACCTGATGTCCAAAGCATTTCCACTCTCAAGTACCGAATATGAATTTTCAGATGCATTTAACTTTGTGCAGTATATCTTAAGGGTTCAACCAGAGGAAAGACCTTGCGTTGAAGACGTAGTCAACCATATCTTTTTCAAGAACGGATTCAACAGGAGTGAGAAACCAGATGATCTATGGATTCTTCGAGGTATAGATATTATATTAAGTTGTTTAGAAAATTGAAAACCTTTTTTTCTTTTCAGATGCTGTGAATTTATTTGATGAGCTTTTTTTTTTTTTTTTTTTATTGCTTTAAAATAATCATTTTACAGCAGGACTATAATGTACGAAATCTAAGAAAATGTTTGGCTCAGCATTTATCCAAATGGGTTACTTATCAGTCAAATCTCAACTTGCACTCAAAAATATTAGACCTATATGATCATGGAGTGCATCGGTAGTTTTCGAATTTCTTATAAGAAAATCAAAATTTAATTTCTTTTCTTTAGGAAGATCTCTAAAAATATCGTTGCTGCTTAACTGACAATTTTTTAAAAATGTTTGCTAAGTTTTGTTTTAAGTACTAAAACTTATTTGTAACTCTCAGCTTTGCTGTAATTGAAACACATATTTCGAAAAAATGTAAATTTTCGATTCTACTAGTCTTATTCTTATAGGTAATGTACTTTTTAAACTCATAATTTTCAGTATTTAATCAACTCTCGGTACTAATAACTCTTGACAATACTTTTTTAAAAAATCTAAAAGTTAAATTTATAATTATAAGATTATGATTAAGTTTTACAGTAATCCTGTTTTCTATCTAAAATTTCAGCCATTAAAACTCAGATTTTCAAGAAACACTTTCTAATTTTTAGAAATACATTAAAAATCGCTGAATTTTCGTATAAAATCATTGCTATTGTGTTTAAACAATACTTATTCTAATAATTCTATGAGATTAATTTATGACTATTTCACGTTTTTCAAATTGATGAAGATAAAGTAGTCCTACCTGTGTTTTGAAAAAAGTCCAAGCGACGATATTGGCTTCTACTTTGCTTGAAATTTATTGGGAGATTAATTAAAATAATGACTCATGAAGACGTTAATTAAACAGTTGAAAATGTATTAACAAATGATTTAATTGATCTTGACATATACGTAGACGATTTGCATATACAAACTGAACGAATAGAGCTATTTACAAAAAAGTAAAGTTTTCACATTTAATTTCTAGTTTTAAAAATACTATTCTGGTGGTCTATGTTATTCTTCTCTTCATTTTGCCTGAGCAGGTACCAGACATCAATCTTTTTCTACTTCTCTTGAAATCAGTTATGATTGCTGTGAGAAATGTCACTAGTTACGAGTAACATATGGTGAACGTGTAAGTTTGCAACATCCTCCCGCCTTTGAGTGTCGACTTTTAGGAGGCGCTCCTTGATGAAATCGCTGAGAGGTCTTTATTTCTTGTCCAGGTTCAGTAACTACAAAGGGATGGAGGCATAGTCACTAGGTGGGGAGGGGGCGTCTTACCTCGCTGTCTACGTATAGCCTTGGTTATTTCTGGAACATTTTTGGTGTTGGCACTTATCGGGATTCCAAAATATTGCATTTAAACAGCATAAATTCTAATAATTCTGTGAGATTAATTTCTAATTATTTCATTTTCTTAAATTGATACAGATAAAATAGTCCTACCTGTATCTTGAAAAAAGGTCTCAGCATCAATAATGGCTTCTATTTTTCTTTTTAAAATATTCTGAGATTAATCAAAATAATGACACATAAAGACATTAATTAAAATGTTAAAAGATTATTAACTAATGCTCCAATTAAACTTGGTATATACATGGATGATTTAAATGCACAAGCTGGACGAGTGCAGACTGCTTATTTACAGTGCAGAAAAGTTTTTACATTTACGTTTAATTCTAAATATTCTGTTCTGACGGTCTAAGTTATTGTCTTTTTGATCTTGTCTAGACAGGTACCCAGGCATCCGTCTTTTGTCTACTTCTCGTTTTCCTTCGGGTAAGTCAGTCATGGTCGCAGTGAGAGATGTGACTAAATAATTAATCCGCAAGGTAAAAGTCTGAGTTCGCAACAACTGCTAATTAGTAAAGCAATAATGACTAGTCAAAATATCTAACATATTGTAATCACGTAACTACAAATTTATGATTTAGTACATTTATTATCTTCAGTTTTTATTAATAAAACTATAAAGACACTCATGCGCATTATAGATATTGTATATTAAGTGTTGTTCTCAAATCGTAACTGACTGCTTTCTGACACATTCCTAAATTCCTTTTTGTTCGTAAATGCATGAAGATGTCGTGTTCCCATATTCAGAAACTATGTTTTCCATTTTTGATAAAGACAGAGGATCTTTCCAATAATGCTGATAAAAAATCTATTCAACTGCAAATATTTAAAAACGAGTCCGTAAATGTATCAGAAAGTTTCGCGGTGAAAATATTTTTTTAAATAGCCTTAAAGAACGTTGTTAATCATTGTTAATTGGGATTTTTTTTTCATTGTTATTCATTATAAATTATCCTTTCAGAGAAAACGAAATGTTCTTGTGTCCAGCCTGAGAAAGTACTGGTACTACGCAAAGATAACTTCGATCGTTACAAAAGCCGGAGAACTTTCAAGAGAACTGGAATTCCTTATCAGAAAAGACGAAAATGGGAAAAGCCATCAACAGTCATAAAGGACGAAAAACAAGTTGTCGAATCTGCTTTTGATGTCTTAGAAAAATCTGATGTTGCGAAAGATGAGCAATATGATGAAAAAAACTTCACTTTGAAGATACAAGAAACAGTTGATCCTTCGGTTGAAGTTATTACGCCAGGTGACATGGCTTTTTCGCATACAGTCGATAAGAACGCTAAAATAGAAGTGCACTATGATGATGATAAATTTCAAGCGTTTGGTCCAACTGGAGATGAAGTTACTGCGAGTGAAAAAGGCCCTCGGTATGAAAATGAGAAGAAGGAATGTATTGGAAATGACCTAGAAGTAAATATGATGTGCAGAATAAATGAAAGATCATTCGCAAACAGAGGGTTACAAAACCAAAAGCTAACTGAAGTGAGATTATCCATGGAACCAGAAGAATCCGTAAATGTTACTGTGGACACTGATGCATCTGCAACATTGCCAAGTAAGTTTTTACCATTAATTTGTAAAGTTCTGAAATAATTAGTTTAGTTTAAATATTTCAAGGTGAAGTAAATGTCCTTATCTTTATTTTTTACTTTATTTTCATCTAAACAAAAAAAAAAACCTTAAAATAAGTTGGCAGGTGGCTAAAGTATAATATAAAGTAGAAATACGAGGTAATTGTAGTACTGGGTATTCGTTGCTGAAAAGTGCTTATTACCTATGATATTTATGATAAACTACTTTCATCAAGATAACTCTTTCTTTTTTTCGCTTATTTTTTGTAATGGCAGTTCATTTTAAAAATCTTAGAACGATTAATTTTCAAAAATGAACATTTGCTAATAATAGAAAATGTACTAGAATTAAAAAATCGTATTTATTCACTTTGATTATATAAATTTTCCTTTTTTCTGAGAATTAGGCAGTTTGTAACTATAGTTTCGGAAGCAATTTATTAGCGTATTTCTTCCTCTCAAGGTGTGTAAGGTAAAACTTGGAGTAACAAATTCAGCTCTCAGCCTCTTGGAGACCCTAATCACTTGTGCCAGGTGGGCCTACTTTACCCAGGACACTTTACAGGTACATTCTGCAGGTCGAGGAAGAACATCGCCCAGTGCGCATCAGTCCTCCTGAAACCCTGAACTCTCTTGAATGACTGGTTACAAATACCCATGGACCGTTCCTCAATTATTCGAAATTTGCCGTTTTCGTTTATACGTTGATAGAAAACGCGAACAAGTGAACTTATTTAAAAAATTATAAATTTTGTACTGTTTCATTTTTTAATATATGGAAACAGGAAAGGGAAAAAAGCATTATTTAACTAAGACCTCCCTCTTGATTTAAATTATTTAGTCAAAAATTTTCTCTCTCTTTTTTTTAAAAACATATAATAATTTTAAATGATAAAAGAGCATTTTCGTTTTAATTATTAGACTCTTTATTTATATATTTTTTTTACTTTTTAGTGTTTAAAATAATTCTTTGTTACAGTTTCGCAGGCAGTTGCCATTTTTTGGCGAGAGTGATTAGCTTCATAATTAATTCCACTGTTTTTGTAACGTGTAAACAGTTAAAACGATAAAGATTATTTGGCAAGTCATCACCAGCGACCTGCTAATGAAAAATGCCTTAAAATTAATTTATTTATTTTATAATTTATAATTAATCCTTATCGGACCTATAGCACTTCCCACGTGACATCGGGACCAACATCGCTTACACGAATTTCATTCGATTGACACGAATTTTTTTTTAAGGCTGTTCTTAAATGCTCAACTCAGTAAGCGCAAAACGTTTTGACACATTTACAAATTCATTTTTTAACGGAAGGATATAAAATTGGAAAGCCTGGCCATGGAAGCGATTTGGAATCGAACTCTTTTTTCCATTTTTTGATCCATCAATTACCTATTGAGTTATAAGCGTTTTTGGTCACGTGACAAAGACGAATTTCGCCCTTCACGGATTGATTTTTCTGCTTTCTTCGGGAACTTCGGTTCAAAACGTGAACTTTAACACTTTTTTCTGAAAGATCTATTGCGTTTGCAAAAAAAAAGGAAAAAATAGCTCGATGACATACTTTCTGAACAACAACACCTGCTAGTTTCATGCATTTCCGAACAAAAATAAATTAAAACTTATGTCAGAAAGTTGCCCTTCTGGATTTGAGAATACCCCTAACATTAGAACGACCATAGCGGTCATTTTGAATTCTACCAAAAGAAAATATTTTGAATCAAATCAGAAATTTCTTTCTGAAATAAGTTAAATATGTATCACGGAGAAATAAGCTACATAAATAAGTTAAATAGTTTCAATTAAAAATTCTGGTGTAAAAAAATGTTTAACACTTGATTAACATTTGCGGTCGTTCTTTTGTTAAGAAACACTTTGACAACGTACGAAAGAGAAATGTACTACAAAATTTAATTTTAAATTATAGTGGTGCAAATAGAATATAAAAATAGAATTATGTATAAAAAGCTAGAGTACGTTAAGGGTTAAGTTTTAAAAATAATAAAATGTGGTATTGTCATGGGATCTCACCCATGTACATAATTTTTATAATTCTAGTATTTCAGAAAGTGAGTGAAAAATCATTTACATGAACTTCCAAGAATGTAAAAGAAGAATGATTTTACATCGTGTCGTCTTCTATCATAAGAGTTTTATTTTTTTATTTGCATGTGAAGATTTCATTTTTTCTTTATTTTTATTAAGGTGCCTCAGACATTACTGAAAAAGGGTTACGCAAGAAAGATCTACGCACATGGTTTAGAGAAAAATTAAACATCTGTACAGCCAACATCAGAAAAATCATGATGTCGCACAAAACGTAAGTAAAACACTCTAATACATGGAATTCTTTTTTTTTTTCATTTTATTCAATTATGCAATAAATAAAATATCTAATTGAATTATGAATAAACATAAAAGCCGCGAAATCGTCTGCCAAAACTGGAGTGTATGTGTATCTTGTAGTTTACTACACTGGAAAAAAATGAAGTATTTAAAAGTGAGTAAGTCTATTCATTCATGGTCGATCGTTTGCTAAGTGAGATGGATTTGTTCGAGAAAAAAAAAATTATAAATGAATATTAAGTTATACACAGTATTTAATAATAATTTAAAAGTGCTTGAAAGTTATTCTCTTGTCATAAAAATATTTGATTAGTGTATCTTGATAATAATTTTCCTATTTTTCCTTAATAAATAATCAGTTAAATATTTCTTGTTAATAATTTTCAGCGAGAAATAAACATGGTCACATTTTTACTTTATTTTGTAGTAAAGTGTCAGTGGGGGAAGTCCCTTTGAAAAGAAAAATGTTGTTTCCACTTAACTTATTTTAGTTTTAAAAGTGTTTTACTAAATGTCTTTTAGCCCATGTTTTTACCTTATATTGTCTTTTCACGTGTTAGTAATCGGCCGTCTTGGACGGTATATCTTGTTCCATTTCATATTTTCATGACCAGAGCATTGTTTTCAAGCACTTTTAAGTTATTGTAAAATAATGTGAATAATTTAATATTTACAGAAAATACAGATGATTACATAAAATAAGGGGAAGAAATTATCTGAGAGCATTTTCTATCAAAGTTCATATTAAAATACATATGTAGGATCAAAAACACTTCATATTTAAATACATTCAAAATGAGTACATAGCGGTTTATATTTATGAACACATGCATAGAATCAAAAATGGGTACATGTGTTTTTCAATTTTGAGTACATTTGGATCGGAGCTATTTTGAGTATGTGACGTGACGAATTTAAAATTGACACTTTTAACTCTATTTATAGAACCCTTTTTTTTTTTTCTTTTTTCAGTGTATTAGGTATGACCTATCAACACGAAATTTCCCTACAGGATGCTATAATGTTTCATTATAAAACATTATAAATTTAATATTTAAACTATTTAGATTGAAATTTTAAAAAATGTTGCATATTTTACAAAATTATTCAATGAACATCATTGGAGGTTCATTCTGTTTCAAGCACTGAAAAATAATTGTTAACAGTAAGAGAGTCTTTGTGATAATATAAAATTTGGATAGATTAACACAAAGTAAAAAATAATTTTAAACAATGGATCATGTTACTATTTTCATCCAAGAGCAAAAATTCTTTGAGAAAATTCTCTTTCATGCACAAACGAAACAAATTTGCCAAAATCGGATTTTCGTATTGAATATTACAAACCAAAATGGTTGCGTCACCTGTTGTTGTCTTTCATCAGCATTTCTGAACTGCACGTAAGATTAATATATCTTTACTAATAAAAGAAAGATGTTTGTGTTGTGTGTGTGTTCTCCCGCGATGGCTAAGAAGACCTACCACACCTAGAAGTCTGAAAATTTGGGCGAAGATGGTCCAAGACAGGTCTTGACGTACTTGAAGCTCAGATTTTTAATTTTATGTTAAGTAACAGAGTTATTAACTAGAAACCACAACGAACACTCATCGAGAAAACATTCTTTTTCTCAAAATGGAGCGCAGTGCCAGTTTCAGAAGATTGCTCGTAGTGAAAATCCGATAGCCAGCTCATTATTTTTTTATTATTTTTTTTTTCGTGTTTTTCAAAGTTTCTATCAGCGGCCAAACAGTTTTAACTGCGGAAAAGCTAAATATACACGCATAAAAGTCGTACTTTTTACTTTTGAACGGTGAAATCCGTTTAAAATTACGAAATTTAACCCTTTAGAATATTTTTTAAAGAAAGCTCGAATTTGTGTTTTTCTCCCTTCTTGAAGCCCGCATTAGCCTCACTTTTAGAGTGACGAATAAACAAAAAATATTCATTTAATACAGATACCTTCTTCTCTACGTCGGTACAATCCGTTTCGAAAAATACGAATATTAACACTTTCGGAAAAATCAGTGACTAGAAGTCATTTCGCGACTTCTCTAGGCACTCTTTTTTCAAGGCTAAAAGTAACTAAATGTCAGTATTTGTACATAAATTTTTTACACGTTCTTCGGACATTTTTTTTTTATATCACATAAAAGAAAATCCTGACATATTCGAATGATTGGACGTATTTAAAAATAATAAAGAAATCTGCTCAATATTCGTTCAGAACGTGAATACGCTGATAGCTTTTGCTCATCTTTTTATATCAAAGTAGCAGCAATATTTTTGTACGACAATTATATGCAGGCTTCGGAAATATTATATTTATAACTCATAAAAATTGCAAAGAGTTTGGACAGTAATAATTATTCTGTTTTAATATTAAATGACACGAATGTAAAAAAAAAGAGAAGAAAATTCAGCCCTTTTACAACTAAATATCAATATTTTTGCACGAATTTTTTACATGGACTTTGGAAACATTATATTTATATTCATAAAAATTTCAAATAATTTGGATAATAAGACTTACTTTTTAAAATATCTATAATAAATATCCTGATGTAAAAAAAAAAAAAAAAAAAAAAGTGAGAACAAAACATTCTGGTGTACGCTGCTAAAGGCAGTATAGCCCCAAACATTACGTTCGCTTGGAAATATTTTTTGCTTAAAAATATAAACTCTATTAAAAGAAAGAAAGCGCAAAATGAAAGGGAAAAAAACTGTGTTAGCGTTAAAACAATTTCATAAATATCACTCTAAAACGGACACTCGTGTATGATTTGTAAGTAAAATCTAGATGAATTTTCTTATTTTCTCTTAATTTACTCTTTACTCTCTTTACTTATATGCATTCTTTTATTTGCCTCATATATACATCTTTAGTTACTTGTCTTTGTTTTGCTTTCAGGTAAAAGAAAATCCAGTCTGACCCATCATTGCCAAAAATTTAACAGAAAGAAAAGGTGAAGCTTCAATATTGTAAAACAAGGATATTTTCTAAAATAACTTTAAAATCATGCAAAATAAATTTATATCTCTCTACCCTGCCTCTTTAATTAATTTTTAGTTTTCTGTATTAGTATATATTAACTATTAAATCTACAACTGTTAGCGATAAATCAATTCATTTGATGCTGGTAATGGTATAGAAATTGTATATAGTCAACTCTGTGAAATCCACCGATGTATAATCCGCACTACACGTTGGAATGTAAACGATGACAATTGTCATTAACAGAATAATAAAGTTAAATTTGGTATTTTATGCTGTTATTGTTGGATATAAATATTCAAATTTCCTTGAGTAACAAAATTTTATCTCAGAGCAAGAAGTAATGAGTGTTCATACACTACAGAAAAAAATTATTGACAACAAACCAAAACTGAAACTACCATTGTATTGTGTCAGTGTTTAAAATAATGAATAATCAGCAACATTTGTATTGTATATAATTTAATTTTTCTTTCAATTAACTTACCTACTAAATAAATATATTAAACCAATGTTATATTATGTTTTTCTTTTCCATTGTAACTGTAATTTTTTTTGCAGTTGTTGCTAATTTGTAGCCGGACTTTAAAAAAAATAAAATGTAAACAAAGGGATGATCTAAAATTCGCAAAAGTGTATAATCCACAAAGTCCTCGGTCCCAGTGTGCGGATTTCACAGAGTTGACTGTACAATGTACATGTGTATCTGTGTATATGTATAAGTCATTTTTGTAAAAGCTGCGAAATTTAATTTTTTGTACGGACTAGGTGTTCTATAAGTCAAAATTGCCCAAATGTGGAGTCACGACTCAGAACTAAAACAAAATGCCGGATTGCGTAAAAAGAGATAAAAAAATGTAATGTTTTGTTCTTGGATCCTTGTTTTCAAATGAAAATAAAAGGCCAAATAAATACACTGTTTGTTTTCGAAAAGCAAAACCATCCGCTCTTTTGCGCATGCGTCGGGTCTGCTTTGATTTTATCAAAATAAGGGTGATCGGAGTTTGTTTAGCTGCGTTTGATTGAGTGTCAATCTTAGTATCAACCTCAGGGAAAACAGGGATGACCGCCCCGGGAACCCAGCTTTCACTTTAGAGTTAAGTGAACGACGAATTAGAACTTCGAAAAATGCCCATCTTAGCGTACCACCCCTTTGGACAGTAGAATCGTCCCAGAGTGCTAGGCACGGGTTTCAAATTACTTTCGAAGCCTTTCGGCTTTTTCGCACAGTATCTAAGGATTATAAAGTTTAATCCTCACTTCTTTATTTTTTATGGAAACTCTATAAAATGTAAACATACACTTTCTTCTATCTTTACACGAAGAAAGTACTGGATTCGTGAAAATTTTTGACTTTCGGTTTTCGAGAAATTTATACGTATTTGACTGTTTTAAAAAATGTCTATCTGTCTGTATGTCACCAAAATTTTATGGGCGTCTCAAGAACGAATGCGCAGAATTTAATAAAGCTTTAGATTCATGTAAACCTTGATATAAATTAGTGCTGATTAGTTTTTGGTGTAAATCGCCCAATAGGTGGCGCTGCTATTCTGCATTTTTCACGATTACGCAATAGCTGTTTCTCAACAACTAATACATGGATTTTCAACAAACTTCAGATTCAGTTAGACGCAGATATAAGTTGTTGCTGATTAGGTTTTGTTGTAACTCGCCCTACAGGTGGCGCTGCAATGGTGCATTCCCCCCCCCCCCCATTTTCGCAATAGTTCTATATTGAGATCTAATAATCAAACTTCAGATTCAATTATGCAGTGACATAAGTTGTTGCTGATTAGATTTTGGTGTAAATGGCTCAACAATTGCGCTGCTATACTGAATTTTTCACATTTTCTCCAATAGCTCGATCTCAAGAACTGATGCACGGATTTTTTATCAAACTTCAGATTCAGTTGGATGTTACATAAGTTGTTGCTAACTAATTTTTGGCATAAATAGCCCAACATCACATGCTGCTATGCTGCTTTTTTCAGTATTTATACGATTTTAGCAACAGACATATCTCAAGAACTGACGAGCAAAGTGATGTTGGAAACAGAAACAAACATACAATTTTTTTAATTTATTTTTTCTTGTTTTTTTACACCGACATAGCCCGTTAAACAAAAGAATATAAAAATTATTAAAATTTCATATTTTAAAAAATAATCGTTTTAATATTGCAGATATTTTACATAAATGTAAAAAAAAAAAAGAATCAAATCACATTATTAAACACAGTCAATCTTTTTTTTTTCTTCCTTTCTTTAAAACTTGACCGATAAAAAAAAAAAAAAAAAAAAAAAAAAAAAAAAGACTTAGAAATGGTTTACGTCTGAGAACTGAAACGGCATTGAAAGAGTTTTCACTAGTTCAAACAACAAAAACACTTGTTTTAAGTTTCTTATCTCAACCACTCAACCGAAAAGTTTAGCTTTACTGGAAATGTATGACTTGGACAAAAATATTTCGTCTTGCAGAGGATATTTGACATTCGTAATTGCAATCATCCAAGTGTAACCAGTGGTTTTGATCACAAATTATTTAACAAAGTAGACTAAAATAAGTTGCTTTGGCAGAAAAGAAAATACGATAATCGCGGTATTACTCTTTACTCTGTGTTTTTATCAATACAATTTTAACAAAGTTACGTATTTCAAATATGGCAATTTTTTTAAGGTTCAAGTTCTCAAGTTCTCAAGGCTCAAGTTTCTCTCTTTTCTTAAGTTGTCTGCTCAACAAGCAGGAAACTTTCTGACACATTTACCGACTCCTTTTTAAGCGTAAAAGCACAAAATTGGCAGGCCTGAATATGGAAACTATTTGAAATCGAAATGAATTTTCCATTTTTTGATAAATAAATTATGTATCAAGTTATAAGCAATGTTGTTCACGTGACAACCGGTTTTTCTTCTTTCGTTCGGAAATTCTGTTCAAAACGTCAACTTTGACAACATTTTCTGAAAAATCTTTACCAAAAAATGGAAAGCGTCTTTTGATTACATATTTTCTGAATAACAACACCTGCCAATCTCATGCGTTTCCGATTTAAGAAATGTGTCATAAATTTGCTCCTTTTGATTTGAGAACAGCCTTAAAACGCAAGATGTAAATGTTCTCTAAGAACAGTTTCTAAAAACTTCAAAAGGGTAAGAGGAGCGAAAAACATTTTTTAAACTTTCTGAATTACGACTTCTATGTAGTCTCAGGAAATGTCCAACCAATTTCAAAAGGATTTTGGAAAATTTTTCGAAAGGACTTGGGAATAAAAGTTATAAAAGGTAAAACAGTAAAATCAAAGCAAACGTCAATCTGTTCATTTTCACAACTCTTCAGTAATTAACTTATGTAATTAACTTCTGTTTTGATACTTATACTTTCGTTTTTTTTCTAATGTGAAAAATAAATTTTAGTAACATTAATTGTTACCTTTTTTCAACAATTAAAATCTAGATTTAAACATGACCTTCATTAAGAGACCACCTCTCTGAGCGACCAATTTTTATCGGAACGGAATGTGGTCGCTTTAGAGAGGTTTTACTTTACTTAATTTTATATGACGTGTTAAAATTTTACTCCCAGTTCATCCGTTTTTAACACATAAGTATATTAAATTAAGCATAGATTTTAGAAATATTTTGAGAACTAAAAAAAAAAAGAGACATCTTTTAAGAAAAGCACATAGTAAACAGAAATAAAAATATTAATTCGCAAGGAGATATTTTAAATATAAGAATGCATCTCACCCATAGACTTAACGTTACCGAGGTGACTTCGGAAACTGGATGACCTTAATGTCTTCGTTATTAAAAAATAAGGTCATTTATTAAATTCCAACTAAATTAAATGTCTTTAAAACCAATTAAAAACTCTCAAGAATATACAGCTTTTAATTAAAAGGTTTCATTGTAAAAAAGCTTATTTTGGTCAAAAAATTCCAATTTTGGCTGAAAGAAATCTGTATATAACCACCATCTGTATATAACCTGTAAAATCCACCATCGTGGCTATTTTTAAATTTAGACTGCAGCTTTTTTGCAAACCTGCAGTATAGCAAATTTTGTCCTCTGCATTTTTTTTTTGTGTGTGTGTGTGTGTGTGTGTGTGCGATTATTAGTTTTATTTTCTGATCTCAGACCCAGACAACGTCGGGAAGGTCAGCTAATATTTAGCAAAATATCATCTGAAAGTCTTTTGATTTCTTCATTCAACATTTTTCATTTCAACCTCCTCCCCCCTATTGAGGTAAATGTTATTTTATATCTTTACATGATTAGAATATTACATAAAGAGATGCTAAAAGCATGCTGTTTCGACGATAAAATCGGAAAAAAAAACTTTGTCAAAATTTTTATTCAAAAGATTTTTTTTTTTTTTTTTTGGTAACAGGTGATAGCAAAGTTTCTTTCCTATGGGAACTTTTCAGCTTATCTTTCTGATTTCACAGTGGTAATTTGATTCACAATAGGAGTTCTTAAACTTTCAAACTTCTTGCTATCTGTTTCTGCATTTGATTAGAAATGTTGTTCTGTACAATTTTTCTCTTTTTAGCTGTAGGTAAGTGTAAATATATTAATCTATATTAAAAAGAAAAAAAAAACATGCCCGTCAGTAACGCTCACGTCATATTAACGATGGCAGCGAGCTGATCAATAAATTTCCCTTTTACTGCAATTTTTAACACTTTCCAACATAGCTAAAAAGTGTTTATGAATTCGATTTGTCTGACCGTCTGACTGTCCGTCTGAATTCTAACTCTCGTAAATATAGTCGGATTGTTATGTAATTTATACACGTTATTGAAATTTACCATGGAATGTTTAGTGTTGAAAATGTAGTGTGTAGAATTCATAGTTCTTTTACAGGGACACTCAAGTCTATTTTAAGGGGACCTCCTACATTGGGAGACCAAAAAAAAAGAACTTTTTTATGATTTTTTTGGTAAGAAAACTGAATGATGGATCTTTTTGAAATTTTAACAGTTTATTGTACATATCTTAAGGTATACACAAGAATTTTTTTATTTGATTTTGTTGCTTCTACTCTAAATTATAAACAAATATGTTCAGTTACATTTTTTGACACGGTGGGCAAGATTTAAAAAAAAAACTACTGAATGGATCATCTTGATTTTTTTTCATTAAAGTTTATTTAATTGCCTTCGATATGAAATAAAGCTTTTACTAAAATTATTTTTAAAAAAGTTATTAACAAATAAAAACGAATTTTAACAAAAACGAATATTAACAAAAAAAAATGTTTTTTTTTTTTTTTTTAATCAGCCATTACATAATTTTTTTTAAATAAATTTATGGGTTCCTTTAATTTAACTAGAAGCTATACTCACGAATTTTACGAAAAAAAATTATTTTTGTGTTTCAAATAATTCTACAAAGCGCTATCATGCCCACAGTCCAGACGAAATTTTCCAAAGCAGTTGAACATATTTGATTATAACTTAGAGTAGAAGCAACAAAATCTAATAAAAAAATTCTTGTGTATACCTTAAGATATGTACAATAAACTGTTAAAATTTCAAAAAGATCCATCGTGCAGTTTTCTTTTTAAAAAAATCATAAAGAAGGGCTTTTTTTTATCTCCTAATGTAGTAGGTCCCCTTAATGATGTTACACTTTTCCAAATATATTAAAATTTATATACATCATAGAGGTTCGCTATAAGATGTTTACTGTATACTTTTTATAGCCTTTATCGTACGTTTACAGGGACACACAAAATAATTCGTTTGCTGTGAATTTCGTTTAATTCGTTATTTCAGAAATATTAAAATTGACATGTATCACTGAGCTGTACTACACGACTCTTAATAGAGAAAAAATGTTTACATAGCATTTGTCGTTTATTTACAGGGGCAAAAAAGAGTTCGGTCACAGTATTGTCTATGAGCGATAACTGCTGGACTGGAAGTGCGTTTTCAGCTTTAGCATACGTTTTTAAATTTAATTTATTTTTTGCATATTACTTGGTGTGTAAAAATTCTACAGATGATATCTCTCACTCTCAAGAAAAGTGACACACCTCGCAAAAATTCCTTTTGCGTTTTATTCCACAAACAGCTCTGTCATAGGTGTGTCTTGCTACACAAAAAGTTTCATAAGTGTAGTTATACGAAAAATCACTTACGCTACATGTCCCTTTGTGACCACAAAAGAGGGGTGGATTGTGTGGGGAGGTAAATCTACCCAACCCTCCAAACATCATCCTACGTTTTCATTTTTAAGGGTTATATGCTTTTATGCACGTTTTTATTCATGCATACAGAGCTAAGTGCTATAATTTCCTGTTAGAGTAAAATCATGCAAATTTTCTTTTGCTGCTCCTGTGAAATTTACTTTTGTCAAGATGAGTCACTTTTCTGGCGGGTGACATGACATTTATACATAGAATTGTACAAAAGAATTCAAGTACATTTCCGTTTGATGACGGAAATTTCTGAAAGAGAATTTTCAACTGTATTCAACAACTTCACTCACGCGAGAACTCCCGCTCGCTAATGTTAATCCTATGGAAGAAATTTTTAAAGATATCTCGTTTGCATTTCAATATTTTTATTTTATTTTATTTATTTATTTATTTATTTATTTTGTATTGAGTAGCTGACGTCGATCTATACAAAGGCCGTTTTTTACTTTTTCGATTGTCTTTGCAGATTTTTTTTTTTAATGAGAATACTTTCACTTTCGAAACCGGTTCCGAAAGTAAAAGTATCCTAATGAAAAAAAACCTCTAGTGAAATGTTTCTTGATTTACCACTAGTATGCGGCTAATACGATACTACCAAAAATGCTTTTCGGTGCAGTTGCTGAGCAATCTTAGAAAGTATACCAAATATAAAACATTATTATAGTTTTACGGCGGTTCTCGAATCTTCTGCCTAACAGTGAACAGCGTGAAACTTTCTGACACATTTTCGACTCATTTTTAAACGTGAAGGCATACATTTGGCAACCCTAACTATTGAAGCGATTTGAAATCGAAATGAGTGTTCCCTCTTTTGACAAATACATTACTTACCGAGATATGAGGAATTGTGGTCAAATGACGACTGGTTTTCTTCTTTATCGCATGTCGCGGCCGGAAATTCCGTTCAAAACGCCAAATTTGCTAGTATTTTCTGAACGAACTTTTGAGTTTACCAAAAAATGGAAAACGTCTTTAGATTACATAGATTCTAAATAAGAACACCTGGTAATTTCATGGGATTCCGAACAAAAATTAATTAGAAAATAAGCCAGAAAATGGACCCTTTGGATTTGAGAACAGACTTAAATTAAAACGATTTCCATCTATGTTCTGTGCACCTCGTAGTATATGGGGTCAAAAGGCTCCACTGCAATGAAACTCTCCGATCGCGAAATCCCATTTTAACCTATGGGAAACTTTGAAACGCGATGACTCATTACCTAATATAATTATTAAAATATTTCCCATCAGAAAGTAGATGTCAGATGCCAATGATGTACGTTTTTAAAAGTTATCTCCGTAAATTTTAAATACATGAAAAATCCCTATAAACTTTGAAATTTCCATTTGATTAAATTTTATCATCTTCTTAAACGTACTTAAAAATTTACGCAGACAATTTTTAAAAACGCACATCATCGGCATCTGACATCTACTTTCTGATGGTGTAAACTGTATTTTAATAATTATATCAGGTAATGAGTCATCGCACTTCAAAAATTTCACATTGGTTAACATGGGATTGCGCGATCGGAGAGTTTCAGTAAGGCTATTTGTTCTCAAATCCAAAAGGGCAACTTTATGACATAAGTTCTAATTTATTTTTGTTTGGAAATGAATGAAACTAGCAGGTGTTGCTGACCAGAAACTATGTCATCGAGCTGGTTTTTTTTTCGTTTTTTTGCAAACGCAATAGATCTTTCAGAAAATAGTGTCAAAGTCGACGTTTTGCGCCGCATTTCCGCGTTAACTAGAATAAGCACTCAAGAACGGGCGAAAAAGGTGTTTGTCACGTGATCGAAATCGCTTATAACTCAATAGTAGTGTGGAGCGAAAAAAATATTTTTTTTTAAATCAAAAACGGGTAGGTGCCAAAAGTTGCCTTTATACTAGTACAATAACTGCATGAAATTTTACCGCTGAAAAAAAATGGCTTGAGTCTGCGCTTTTGGTTCAAAAGTCGAAATTTTGGATAGAATTTGACATTTTTTCAAAAAAATTAAAAAATTCCTATAGAGATTGTTATTATTTAAATGTGTTACTTAAACCTTTATTATTAATGACTTAACATATTTAAACGATGAAACAATATCTTTATTCTGTATAACTGAGGCAAATATGACAACTTTTGTTTAAAAAAAAAAGGCCTCTGTTGTGTCATACAACTAACTGTTGTTTAGAATACAGCTCTTACCTAGTTGATTTCAAAACTATCCAGGAAGTACCACGTGGAGGTGGCTGCATTTCATGTCACAACAGTGCATACTTCGACCACCCTATCATTTGAGCATAGTGTTTTATTTATACACTGAATTGTGATTTTTTATCAAAGACTGACATAAGTTTTCTATGTATCAACCTAGTCCATCTCTTCTTTGTATCCACAAACGTTGGATGATGCGGCTGTAACACACCTTCACGTATATTGCTACTGCTTGTGTATGATAAGGCAAGCAGAGTAATGAAGTGGAATTAATGGAATCTATTCAGTAGTCTATTTTCTTCACCAAAATTGCATCCAGTTAATGCATAGTGATTGGGAGTTCTGTTACTACAACATTCCACAACATTTAGGTATTTCATCTTTGAGTATGCCATCATTTACTCTACCTCTTGCATTTTTTATATGCTGAAGAGCTGAAAGCTCTTTAATGTGATAGTAGTCGTCAGAGAGCATTGCAATAAGAATTTGCTCTCGATGTGCAAAGCAACTATTGTCCTAAATATTTTTTTTAGTATTTGTTTTATGCCGTTTTCTGTGATGTTTAGTAGCCCAGTAATTTCCTATTTTTAGATCCATTTTTTAGATGTGGATTACATTTGGTGTAAACCATACTGCTGCATAAACTTGGATTGCATACTTTGTGAGTGAACCTACAGACTCTGATGGTCAGTCAGTGCTTATATAAAGGCGAAAATGTTTATTCTCCTTTGTGAGCCATCTTGCGTAGGACAAGTTTCTTGCGCTCCTATTCGCTAGTTCTTCTGAGCAATATCTTGATGAAATAACTTTGCAAATGTCTAGCAGGTATTTCTAGTCTTGCTGAGTACCCTTTTCTCGATTTCAGGAAATAATGTTTCAAAATTACTCTCTAGGGCTTCAAAAATTAAAATAAGAAGGGAATGGCACGTGGACAAAGATTTTCTTATTGGTCCGGCGAATCTCTGTGGGTTAGAATCTAATTTTCGCTAACGATCTTATCTAATAAATGATACAGAGGAAATTCACTGGACTTGGAGGTGGCATATGATCCATTGTAATGGTTCATTCTAAACATGTCCCACACAGAATGGATGGCGACGACGAACAGAATTCTCCGCCTTTGAATGAGCACTTACTGCCCATCAGAGTCTCTCACTGTAAAAAACAAGTTGGAAATTGCTCGTCAAACGTGGCAAATGAGGTGCGTTCGTACTATAACTAGTTTTATAATTATTTTTTGCACCCCATATTGTACTGAATGTATACTTTTTTGCACTTCATAAAGCGCATAGTCTGATACATCATTAAAATGCACTTCCAATAATTTTTTCCCATTCCCCGTAATGTAACGGAACACTTTTGACTGTATCTGTAATTAAACTATACATCCGATTTTCCTAAAATTTGAAATAGCTCAACAAAACTTTGCAACAATTATATCTTTAAAATTTCAGACCATTCGGAAGGCTGTAATATCATTAAAATGCACTTGCAATAATTTTTCCCATTCCCCGTAATGTAACGGAACACTTTCGACTGTCCCTGTAATTAAACTATACATCCGATTTTCCTAAAATTTGAAATGGCTCGACAAAATTTTGCAACAATCATATATTTGAAATTTCAGATCATTCGGAAGGCTGTAATATCATTAAAATGCACTTGCAATAATTTTTCCCATTGGCCGTAATGTAAAGAAAAACTTTTGACTGTCCCTGTAATTAAACTATGCATCCGATTTTCCTAAAATTTGAAATGGCTCGACAAAATTTTGCAACAGTTATATCTTTAAAATTTCAGATCATTCGGAAGGCTCTAATATCATTAAAATGCACTTGCAATAATTTTTCCCATTGGCCGTAATGTAAAGAAAAACTTTTGACTGTCCCTGTAATTAAACTATACATCCGATTTTCATAAAATTTGAAATGGCTCGACAAAATTTTGCAACAATCATATATTTGAAATTTCAGACCATTCGGTTGGGTAGTTTTTGCTCTGTTACATGCGGACAGACGGACGGACAGACGGACGGACGGACTGAACGACGACTATAGGTGCTACGTATTTATATAATTACGAACGCACCTAAAAAAACGGACCAAAAAACGGAAATACTACTGGCAATCTAGACGCCAGTACTATTTCCGTTTTTTTTTTACGGGAATTTTTACCCATAAATTACAGAAAAATATCCGTTTTTAATCAGAAAAACGGAAAATTTTCTGTAATTTATGGGTAAAAATTCCCGTAAAAAACGAAAATAGTACTGGCGTCTAGATTGACAGTAGTATTTCCGTTTTTTAGTCCGTTTTTTTTTTTTTACAGTGTATGTTCACTCAAAATGCACTATGTAATCAAGTTTGGCCCCAGGGTGGTTTGCCATCAAATGTAATCCACATCTAACGAAGGGATCTAAAAACTCATCGGAAATTACTCGGCTACTAAACAACACTCAAAACGGAATAAAACAAATACTAAAAAAAGTTATTTAGGACAGTGTTTGCTTTGCATACGCAGAGGAAATTCTGACTTCAACGCTTTCAGTGCTCTGACGATTGCCATTACATTAAATAGTTAGCTGCTCAGCCCATAATACTTGAAAGATGAGAGTAAATGGTGGCATATGCAAATCTGAAATTTCGACAATCAACTTTGAAAAGGATAATTATATAAATCTAATTGATTGGAAAATTGTTATGGTAACAGATCCCTTAATCAATATGAATTTATCGGGTGCAATATTGGTGAAGATAATAGACGGCTGAACAGATTACATGACTATCATCCCCAATGCATTGCAATGTTTGTTTTCTGTTACACAAGCAGTAGAAAAATACGTGAAGGAGATCACAGCAGCAACATCCAAAGCCTGTGGATACAAAGAAGAGATGGACTAGGTTGATACATAGAAAACTTATGCCAGTCTTTGATAAAAAATCACAATTCAATGTATAAATAAAACATTGTCTTCAGATCGTAGCGTAGTCAAGCAAGATGCCCTGGGTAATATTAAAAGCAACTAGGTAAGATCTGTATTCTACATAACAATTGGTTGAACGGCAGAAGAAAGTGGCAACGCCCTTTTTTACCGAAAGTTGTCAGTTTTGCTCCAGTTATACAGAATAAAGATATCGTTTGATCATTTAAATATGTTAAGTCATTAATAATAAAGCTTTAAATAACACTTTTAAATAATAACCATCACTGTAGGATTTTTTTTTTTTTGAAAAAATGTCAAATTTTACCCAAAATTTCGACATTTGGACAAAAAGCGCAAACTCAAGCCATTTTTTTCAGCGGTAAAATTGCACGCAGTTGGTGTACTAGTATAAAGGCAACTTTTGGCACCTACCCGTTTTTTATAATAAACAAATTATTTTTTTCGCTCCACCCTACTCAATAGGTAATTTATGGATAAAATAAAATGGAAAACACAGTTCGATTCCAAATCGCTTCCATGGTCAGGCTTTCCAATTTTATGTCTTTCCGTTAAAAAATTATTTTGTAAATGATTCAAAACGTTTTTCGCTTGTTGAGCAGAGCAGTTAAGAACAGCCTGTAAGATTTTAAGCTAAAAGTAATCCTGTGTATTTTTTTCAGAGAATGCCATATAAAAATTTAATATATGCTTCTCTGTTGCGTATCAAAGGAAAACGTTAATAGAGAAGATTTCACAATAACTTCCAGAGAATTTTGCGAAAAGTTAGCCAGCCATTATCACCAAGCTAATGTTTGCCAACTTGTATCCACTATCGTGCCTTTAAATGAATGTGACGACATACAGGATATAAAATTTAATTGGTTGAGACAATTTTGAAAAGAATCGAATCGACAAGAACCTTGCCCAGCAATACCATTATCATCAAGCTAATATTTGTTTCTCATTCGCCTAATCGAACTCATCCAGTCAAGTATCGTTTGTCATAGTCTGTTACAGTTTGAACAAAGACTTCAGTCAGCAGAGCCGCGTGTGAGGCTGACGAAAAAGACAGACTCCCGCACTACACTGAAACTTTTCCTGCATGGTTACTACACCGCTGTTATAGAATATATCTATTATGCCCAATGAGAATGCTCCATATTATAGTCAAGTAACCGTTTTCTATAAAATCGGTGGAGTGATTCTGCAGCAAAAGCTGCAGATTTTTAACAGTGTGCGTTTCAATTTCGCCTACTTTGGGATCGCTAGAGTCACATGATGCTCTTTTCTTGGGTTTTTATTCGTGAGTTTCCAGAAAGTGCGTCACGAAAAGTTCATCACGTGACTCAAGCGGTCCACGTGTAACGCAGTGCGGCAGCCTCTCTATTTAGTCATTCTTGGCTCTGTGTGTCGTCACTCTCTTATATACGCACCTTAGTTGCCATCATGAAACTTAACTTGTCCAGCAGAGCACTGCCAAATTCTGGAATATGAGTAGCAAAAGCTTCGACGAAAAATTTCTAGTTGAGCATACTCTTTTTTCCTATGATGTCGCTGTCACAATTATAAAGGTATTCTACTAGCAACAACGTAAACTAAAATGAATTTTTTATTTTTGGCATGTTTCTTTAAATTACTTTTATATGAGAATGACTTTTGACATTCACAACACAAAAGAATTTCTGAAGACACAGATTGGTCATTCTGAATAAATACTGGCCCTGAAAAGGGTCCTTGTTTTTCAAACTCTTGTTTCAGATTAGTTCGCGATGCGGTAAACGTGGAAAATTGAACAAAATCTAAATCTAAACAAAAAATACGCCATGCGCGGAACTGTATGCGCAGGGCGCTGATCCCACGGGATCAGAGGATCAATTGAAAGAGTGTGAACTCTAAACGCTACTCTAAGATATTCTCAATTTAAAGGGAATCCTTTACAAGTGTTTCTGCACAACTGCCCAGCGAATCGTGGATGGAAACTGTCACTTGAAATTGCTTTAATTTTTTTGTTTAAAATTATTTGTTATTTATTTAGTAGGCGGAATTTCTCTTTTGAAAAAAAAGTAAAATCTTTATGATGTAGGAGTATCTGCCAGACGAGCACCTGAAGTAGACTGCTCGATACTTCAGGTAGCAGCCTGCGCTTTCCTTGTAGATGCTGACAGGATTGATAAGCATGGACTAGCAGAAACAGAAGAAGTGCTTGATAGCAGATGCAAGTAAGTACTGATCAAAATTAGTTTAACTCGCTTATAGCTCTGTTGTAACGACAACCTGGTTTTAACAAATAACAAAAAAGAGTAAATGATTGATCCATAATATAAATATATACGTTCTAGAAAAGTCCGGCAATGCAGCAATAAAAATTTTGAAAGAACTTAAAAATTTCCAATATTCCGGATTTCCATAAGTAAAATGTCTATTCATGTGTACACTTTCACTGGAATATATTAAAACTGAAGAAGGTATTATTATCTATGTCCTTTAATCACTTCGCTTTTGTTCAACAAAACAAACAAATAAAAAAAAAAGGGGGGGGCACAATATAAATGTAACGAAAAGAAAAAAAACACCTCCACGAAAATGTCTTATTAAAATCTGTTTAGAATGACTAAATATTAAAAGAAATATACTTAAAAATTTCAGAATTGATAAAATTTTTAAAATATATATCATGTTACCATCAGTAATTTCATTCTTTTAATTTAAGAATGTAAAATTGAATCTTGTAAGAATGATTTAGTATTTGTATAATTTAACGTTTGCTTGTTTCCTTATAATTATTATGAAATCCTAAGCTAAGTTAACCCCTTGCGTTATGGCGCTGTTAGCGGATGTATGGCATTAGCCACCTGTGTTGCCGCATCTGGCAAATCTTTATTTTTTTTATGTATTTATTTATTTTTTTTTTTTTTTCGAATTCACACCACAAAAATTTAAGGCTGTTCTCAACTGATCTGCTAAACAAGCGAAAAACGTTTTGACACATTTACAAATTCATTTTTAACGGAAAAATATAAAATTGGAAAGCCTGACCCTGGAAGCGATTTGGAATCGAACTGTGTTTTCCATTCTTTGATCCATAAATTAACTATTTAATTATAAGCGATTTTGATCGCGTGACAAACACGTTTTTCAACCTTTCTGGAGTGCTTTTTCTGCTTTCGTGCGGAAATTTGGTTCAAAACGCCCACTTTGACACTATTTTCTGGAAGATCTATTGCGTTTGCAAAAAAATGGAAAAAAAACAGCTCGATGACATAGTTTCTGAACAATAACACCTGCTAGTTTCATGCCTTTCCGAATAAAATTAAATTAAAACTTATGTCATACAGTTGCCCTTTTGGATTTGAGAACAGCCCTAAATATAACTGTTTCGCATGATCTTTAAAAATGCAGAATCTAATACTAAAAAATCGTTACTCAAAATACCCAGTTTTTTAGTAACTTTTATTATGTAGTTCCTGCAAAAAAAAAAAAAAAAAAAAAAAAAAAAAAAAGGGGGACAAAAATAATAAAAAAAAAGAGCAGAGAAAAATTGACAGTCACTTTTCTGGAAGATGGATCATAATAGATGGCATATTCAGGAAACAAAATAAAATGAAAGAAATGTCGGGGTCCTTAAAAGGTAATTTCCTTTTACTTAATTTAAGGAAAATCGATCATCTTGTAAAACAAAAATAGGTGTTAAAACTTTCTGGTGAGAATTCGGAATGTCTAATTAAAAAATCAGCCAGATATCATGACAAACGCTGAGTAGGTGATGATCGAAAATAGCATGACGCATTGCGTACGTCACAGAGCACAAGAGTTTAATGTAAGAACTCTGTGCGAGTAAATGCTGAAGGCATATTCGCAATACCTATTTGGTTCAGATTGACAAGCCATTTTGATTATCTCATTAGATTCAGATAGAACTCCTATAATACGTAGGAGCTCTAGATTCAGATAGAACTCCTATAATAGGTAGGAGCTTTAGATTCAGATAGAACTCCTATAAGACGTAGGAGCTTTAGATTCAGATGGAACTCCTATAATACGTAGGAGCTTTAGATTCAGATAGAACTTCTATAATACGTAGGAGCTTTAGATTCAGATAGAACTCCTATAATATGTAGGAGCTTTAGATTCAGATAGACAGACTATAATACGTAGGAGCTTCGGATTCAGATAGAACTTCTATAATGCGTAGGAACTTTAGATTCAGACAGAACTCTTATAATATTTAGGAGCTTTAGATTCAGATAGACAGACTATAATACGTAGGAGCTTTAGATTCAGTAGACAGACTATAATACGTAGGAGCTTTAGATTTAGATAGACAGACTATAATACGTAGGAGCTTTAGATTCAGATTAGAACTTCTATAATACGTAGGAGCTTTAGATTCAGATAGAACTCTTATAATATGTAGGAGCTTTAGATTCAGATAGAAAGACTATAATATGTAGGAGCTTTAGATTCAGATAGAACTTCTATAATACGTAGGAGCTTTAGATTCAGATAGACAGACTATACTGACTTTTAGGGCTGTTCTTATATCCAAAGGCAGTAGCGCAAACTTTTAAAAAGTATTAAGAGGGCTCAAAAATTTTTCAGTAAAATAACATATAAAATTTTTCACCTTAGTGCGTGTGGAGACAGAGGTCGGGGAGCAGCGAATGACTAAAGATGATAATTGAAACTTAAATTATGTTTTTGCTAAGCAAAATATAAAATTGTTATGATTTAATAAATAATTTTATTAAATTATATTTTCATAAGTTCTTCCTTATAAATACATTATATTATTATGTATTACATATATCATAAGAATTGCTAACTATTGAAAGTGCAAAAAACTAAATGTCAAGAAAAGCATACAGTTTAGTTACTTAATTGCTTTATCAATCTGAGATATTAAAATAGATGGCAAAATAGGCAGAAAATTTGTTTTTGAGAAAAATTTAACTATAAATCCGCTGAAGAGACTTTCAATGCTTCTGTAAGTTTCATGGATGCCCTTAGTATTTTTCAAATAAAATTGTTTAGAGAACCTCAATAAAACCAATTTTCATTTCAGTGAATAAATAAAAAAATAAATGCAATTTAACAAATTACAACGGCCATTTGGAAAATGATTTTTTCAAAGACTAAAATTTAAGACATAAAAAATCGCACGGAGTTGATCATACATTACGTACGCCATGGATTACATTTTTCGGTACTGTAAATTTTTAAACTTCTACGGAGCTGCTCATTCATTACGTACGCCATGGATTAAACATTATTATTCTTGGACCCATTTTAAATTAAATTTCATTCTTAAACTTTTAAACATCCCACAATATTACTTTTTACACCGTCGTATAGAGAAAAAAATGTACAATGTACTTTTTAATTCAATTTGTTTGAAAGCTGTAACTCAATTTGTTTCTGAGTTATTATTATTATTTTTTTGTAGTTTTTATTGCTTTTTTGTCATAGTGGTAACAGGAGTATCCATATCTGCTGAAAGTAAAGGGAAAATACAGATTACACAGCCTTCGTCAGAGAATGCAAAAATACTGTTATTAACGTCTTATTTTTCAAATTTTACGTAGTTTGTGTTGAAAGGAGTGAAAGTGAAAGTCAATTTTTAGATCCGGAAAACATTAGAAAATAAAAAAGTCCTTCCGGCCAGTGCCGGGAGGAAGAGGTAGCTTTCATATTCCTTATTTTAAAAAAGCCAACTTATATTATTCAAACACACGAAGCTCAATTAAGTGGAAACCGAATGTAGGAGATTCAATACTAATTTTTATCAATACTAAATCATTATGAATGAGAATTTCGCAAAATTAGTCAGCTTTATCCAAGCTGCTTTTATTTAAAGTAACTTATATTTCGCTGCCAAATTCGGCGATTTCTTAAAGTGCCTGCCATTTTAAGACAACATGGTGGATGCTGCTAACCAGTGAACTTGGTCGAGACCTTAGTAATTGCTGTGCACATGCTCACTCACATCGGAATCGGTTGATACATACGAGTGCTGTCGCAGGCAAAAAATCAGATTTTTCAAAATGTCACCCACGTTAGAAATTAAAACTGCTATATCTGAGCCATTTTTTAAGATAAAGACAAACAAAAAATGCTCCTGAATCCTTATATCAAGGTCAAATACTTAAGAAAGAAACCTTTTTCAATTTCTAATTTTTTTGCACCTCACTTTAAATATATATTTTTTTAATTTAATGGCCGCCATTTTGAAACAAGATGACTGATGAAGCTGGCCAGCGAACTTGGTCCAGATATTGATGTCTACTATCCACATGCCTTCTTCCATCGAAATAGGCGAATACGTGTGGTATCGCGAGACAAATACAAGATCGTTTCAAAGTGTTAGCCATGATAGAAATTCAAAGTGCTATAATTCAACCACTTTTTAAGATATAAACAAAAGAACAAATTTTCAGAAACAAAAACTGCTCCGGAATCTTTGTATCAAGGCCAAACACATAAAAAAAATATTTTTCATTTTCCAATTTTTTAATACCTCATTTTAAATTTTAAATTACATTTTTTTTAAAAAAATGGCAACCCTTTTGAAACAAGATGGCGAATGAAGCTGGCCAACAAACTCGGTCGAAACATTGGTATGTACTATGTACAGACCAAGTTACATTCAAATCGGTTCATAAATACGCCTGTTATCGCGTGACAAAAATCAGGGCGTTTCAAAATGTCAGCCACGCTAGAAATTCAAAATGCTATAACTCAGCCATTTTTTAAGATATAGACGAAACAAAAACTGCTCCCGAATCTTTTTATCAAGGTCAAACACATAAGAATAAAATATTTTTTCAATTTTAATTTTTTTGGTACCATATTTCAAATTTAAATTTTTCTTAAAATTTTAAATGGCCGCCATTTTTAAACAAAATGGCGGATGAAGCTGGCCAACTAACTCGGTCGAGACATTGGTCTGTACTATGTATAAACGAAGTTACATCCAAATCGGTGCATAAATACGCCTTTTATCGCGTGACAAAATTCAGGACGTTTCAAAATGTCAGCTTTGCTAGAAATTGAAAATGCTATAACTCAGCCATTTTTTAAGATATAGACGAAACAAAAACTGCTACGGAGTCTTTGTATAAAGGTCAAATACATAAGAAAAAAATATTTTTCCATTTTTAATTTTTTGGTACCACATTTTAAATTTTAAATTTTTTTTAAATTTTTAAATGGCCGCCATTTTGAAACAAAATGGCGGATGAAGCTGACCAACGAACTCGGTCGAGACATTGGTATGTACTATGTACACACCGAATTACATCCAAATTGGTTCATAAATACGAGAGTTACAGTGTGACATAGGTCATATATATATATATATATATATATATATGTATATATATATATATATATATATCAATTTTGAACGGAGGGTAGTTTCGGGGTCTGGGGGTCATGATCGATGAAAATATACCAAAATTTTTTGAAATCGCTTTCCTCCGAACGGCTGCAATAGGTAGCTTTTTGTAAAGAAAGCTACCTAATATGGATATAGAGGGAAGTGGAATATTACTTGTATTATGATTATTTAAGCAAATTGAGCCACATTCTGGATATGTTGTAGAATAAAACATCATTACAAACAGTATTTTCTTTAGTAATAATTTCTATTTATCCACGGATAATTAAATTGAGATAATTCTTTAAGGGCATATAATATATATTTGTTTGTATCTTCGAAATTAACTTGTATATTCTGCTTCTGGTTAAGGCTGTTCTCAACTGCTCTGCTCAACAAGTGCAAAACGTTTTGACATATTTACGAATTCATTTTTTTTAACGGGAAGATATAAAATTGTAAATGCTGGCCATGGAAGCGATTTGGAATCTGTTTTTTCCATTTTTGGAACAATCAATTACCTAGTGAGTTATAAGTGATTTTGATCACGTGACACGGCATTTTTCTCCCCTTATTGACTGGATTTTTTTTCTTTCGTTCGGAAGTTCAGTTCAAAATGCCAACTTTGACAGTATTTTCTGAAAAATCTATTTCTATTGTGTTTACAAGAAAACAGAAAAAACAGTTCGATGACATAGTTCCTGAATAACAACACCTTCTAGTTTCATGCGTTTTTGAACAAAAATGAATTAAAACTTATGTCAGAAAGTTGATCCTTTGGATTTGAGAACAGCCTTAAATCTTGACAAGGCTGTTGTTGGCCAGTTGCACTTCAAATCTCTCAAGTAGTATTAAATTATTTTAACATCTTTTTAAATATTTTTGTCATCTTTTAAGTATTTTGCACATAGTGTAATTTCAAGTTTAACTTTTTAAAGATGAATTTAGGAATCTATTTATTTGCTGATACATAATTGCTCTTTTTTTACATAAAAATACCTTTGGGTACTCTTGGAGGGCAATCTAAAAAAATACCTTAAATGTGAAAAATCCATTAGGGTTTTCAATTTTTTAAAAAAACGCCAATGTTCTGTAACCCAGAAAGCTCTTGTTGGATCTTCTAGCTTCCTTAAAAACACACACAAAAAAAGGATTTTCTGACCTTGCTGGTGTAAAATATCTTCCGGTGCAAATTTCTAGGCATTTATGCCATTATTCCTGTGTGAAGATTGATAGTATGCCCTCTGTGCACTTAAGACTGTTCTCAACTGCTATGCTCAACAAGCGCAAAACGTTTTGACACATTTACAGGTTCACTTTTTAACGGAAAGATATAAAACTGGAAGGCCTGACTAGGGTAGCGATTTGGAATCGAACTGTCTTTTCCATTTTTTGATCAATAAATTATCTATTGAGTTATAGGAGATTTTGATCACGTTAAAGTGACGTTTCTCACCCTTCTTTGAGTGTTTTTTCTTCTTTCGGCCGGAAATTCAGTTCAAACCGCCCACTTTGACACTATTTTCTGAAATATCTATATAGCATTTGCAAAAAAAGGAAAAAACAGTTCGATGACATAGTTTCTGAACAACAACGCTTGCCAGTTTCATACATTTCAGAACAAAAATGAATTAAAACTTAGGTCATAAAGTTGCTCTTTTGGATTTGAGAACAGCCTTAACTCAATTTTCCGAAATTAGTCGCTTACAACAGTTACGGTGGTGGTTCCAAAACTACTTCTCAACAAACACGAAATTTTCTGACATATTTTCCAATTCCTTTTAAACGTAGAAGCATAAAAATGGTAAACCTGACTACGGAAGCACTTTGAAACTAAATGGCGTTTTCCATTTTTTTAATAAATAAAGTGCTCATCGATCAATAGGCGATTTTTTGTTCCGTGACGGAAGGCTTTCTCCTTTTCTTCGTTGAAGCTGCCAAAATTCAGTTCAGAACGCCAAATTTAGAGTAATTTCTGAAAGATTATCTGCCTTTATCGAAGAGTGGAACACACCATTAGATTACATAGTTTTAGGTAGATTTCGTAAGAAATACTACCTATTGCAGTCGTTACCATGGTGCGACTTTTGAAAAATTCCTTCATAACTTTTCATTACATGACCCCAGGAACCCAAAACCACCTCCACCTAAAAAGTTTATATATATATATATATATATATATATGTATGTATGTATGTATGTACTAAATTTTGTCCGCACGATAAAAGTCGCAATTATGCACGGAACGTCTTCAAACTCGCCAACAACTTTAAGATGGCTAATTTCTCGGCGGGGATTGAAAATGAGCAAAATCGGTCCAAGGGAATGGGAAAGGGGAAGGTTTAAAATTTTGAATACCGTCTTAACATGATTCTGATAAAACCAGCTTTTACACAACAATGGCAGGAAAAAATAAATATTTTTCGTTATAGCTGTTGCCAACAATAAAAAAAAAGCAATAACATTCTCACCACAACAATTGTTTTTCTAATGCAATGTTTTCACGTGAAAAATTAAATTAGATAAACAGTTTGACGAATTGAAAACAAATTGAATATTACGTCATAAGTTTTCTAGAGCAAGATTTCTGCATGAAAATTCAAAATGAAATAAATAGTTTGACGAATTGAAAACAAATTGAATATTACGTCATAAGTTTTCTAGAGCAAGATTTCTGCATGAAAATTCAAAATGAAATAAATAGTTTGACGAATTAAAAAAACAACAAAATATTGTGTCATATTGAAAATGTAATGGACCACAGCAGGTGAATATGTAACGTCATTGAGTTTGAAGAAACGTATTAAAACATGATAAAAACTCGAGTATGGAAATATTAACATATGTTAACACTTTGAGGTTCTCTGAATTTGATTTAGCCATTTTTAAACCTGTTCCATATACATGCGTGTGTGTATATTAGAATTTTCACAAAATGTTTAGCTCACTAGAGCTCATTCTTAGCGAAGGAACTGGGTTTATCTTTAATCTTGATTTAAGTTTTGTTGGTGAATTTAGTACTTAACTTCGAAATCTACCTCCGCCTGTAGGCCCGAGCCGGCAGGGATTTTTTGAGTATGAACACCTTCCAATTCCATGCATTTCCGAACAAAAATGAATTCCGAAGTGTGTCAGAAAGTATCTCCTTTGTGCTTGAGAACAGTTTGGCTGTTCTCAAATGCAATGGGGAAACTTTATGACATAAGTTTTAATCCATTTTCGTTCGAAAACGCATGAAATTGACAGGCGATGTTATTCAGAAACTATGTAACTGAGAGACGTTTTCTGGTTTTTTGTGAACGCAATAGGTCTTTCAGAAAATAGTGTCAAAGCTGGCGTTTTGAACTGAATTTCCAAACGAAAAGAGAAAAATTAGTTAGTGATGGAAGAAAAATGTGATCAACATCGCTTATAACTCGATAGATAATTTAATTATCAAAAAATGGAAAACTCCTTTCAAGTCCAAATAGCTTCTGTAGTCAGGCCTGCAAATTTTCTGCTTTTATCTTTAAAAATGAGTCCGTTAGTGTGTCAGAAAGTTTCGCGTTTGATGAGCAGTTAACTTAAACTCCTTGAACAAACTTAAACAGCGTTAAACGCCTTAATTATGTTTAACAATTTTGTGAAATGCAATATAACTCCAAGAAATTTATAAAATAATATTCAAAAGATATGTTTACTTAAAATTAAATTATTTCCTCTGTTAACACTATACAGGCCGTGGCGCATTTATGTGTCATGTATTTTCACAACGTTATCGGCAATTCAAAACCCATTACCGTAATATTATACCATGATTAAGTTCATATTGAAAATTCGATAGAGATTCTGATAATGGGTTTTTCAATACAAAAATCACCAATTCCAGAGCGATTACTCCAAAAGTTATAACGATTTTAAAGAAAGGGTTTAAAAATTATGATATTTGCATAAAAAAAAACACTGGTCACTTGTGTATTCGCAGCATTTGCGGCCTGCATAATGTTAATAACGTAGCGGAAGATGACAAAATGACGTGAAAATTTTTAAGACGTTAATGCCTCAGTGCTTTTTTTTCTTCTGCAGGCAATCGCAACCCATTTTGAAATGCTTCAATGACTTTGCCGTTAAGTGCCCGGGTGGCGAACTTCAGCATCTCAAGCAGTTTTTCATTGACGAATATGCGACATACAACAAAGTCTGCGACAAAAGTACCAACTTAAGGAAAAGTATGAGGTTTTTGTTGTTGTTGTTGTTTTTAATGTACAGGGTGTCCTTGCTTATATTTGACCAATAGCTAAATAAGAAGTTGATAGTTTTAGAGGATAGTTCCAATTACAAGTAATGCTTCAAATGTTTTTCTCCATCCTATGAAATTGATTTATGTCGAATTAATGGTTTTGTAATGGTAAAAAAGTAAGATCGAGTTTTTACTGCCTGAAAACCCTGAAAATTCATAAATTCAAAGTATCATAATTTGGTAGGATTTGGTTGTGCAAAAATGGGACTTTTTTCTGTTTCGATTGTTAAAGCATGGAGAAATTTTTTTCTAAACACAACTTACAGTCATGAGACCATATAAAATTCCAACTTCGTACTTTAAAAGAATAACTATTTTGATGTAAATGGATTTCCATATGATGAAGTTTAATACATAATCAAACATGTGAATCATTTTTGAAATTTGAACTATACTTTTAAAACTAATGATCTAAGAACTAACTTTTGGACAACAATCAGAAAGGACACCTTGTATATATTTTCATGTAATGCAAAAGCTTACTTTTTTGACGAGTATGAAAAATGTAAAAATCATCCTAAATAAATAAGGGTAAAATTTTATTTTTTAAAAAAGACATGCTTTCATCAACATTCACAAAAATGTAAAAAATATATAGGGTGTTTCAAAATTATGTGTCCGAATTATAAAGGCAGGTAGAGGGGACCTTCGCAAGCAGATTTTGTATAGGAATGTGGGTGCTGAAATGCTGCTTTCAGGCAGTAGAGGGCGCTGTTGAGTTGGACGGATGAAAGCGTTTCGCTAACTTGAATCGTCATTCCCCTCACGGATTTTGGGCAACAAGCAAAAATAGCCCTTGTAACACAGGAATATGGGGTTGCAGTTCATGAAAATTAATTTACGAAAAATACAGGGCATTACTTTAAACAAACTTGAGTATCCGTTGATAGCTTTGAGAAAATTGGAAATATTGTAATGATATGTTAAAGACATTGTCCTTTCTTTGTGCGAAATGTGATAACATTAAAACAAGTGCTAAACATTTTCTCGACCCTCCACATCTTGGAATAAGGGTTGAATGTTCATACGGAATCACTGATTGAATTACTGATCTTTTCAAGCACTTTTTGGGATATTATCTCGTTTAAAACAAAGCAACGTAACTCTATTCAAATTTTGATCAGAATTTCTTCAGTTTTCCAGAACGGAAAGTCGACTTTATTCAGAGCAGAACATCCTTTGGACTTACTAAAAGGACTGCTATGTTTCTATATTATTATTGCTTTATTCTGTCGTCCTAACTTCTTTGTAAATTATTGAACAATTATTCTGAATCATGTGCGTATAATATATTTATATATACAGGTCCTGAAATTTGAGTGTCGTTTCATTAAAGTTGGTAATCCCTGTTTTGTAGCATTTATACCAATTTATAGTAAATTCAGTAATAATCTCAATTACAATTATCGTTGCAGTGTATCTGAGAAATGCAAAGTGTCTAAACCAATACAGGACAGCAATTGAGCGAAAATGTGGACAACTGTTCCAGTTTGAAGAATCAGAGAAGCTATCCAAAGAACTGTGCATGTAAGAAAAAAATACTTCTTTTTACACTTTTTTTCTAAATATTAGTATTGAACAACAACAGCAATAATAATAATAATAATAATAATAATAATAATAATAATAATAATAATAATGTACAAAATTATCGTTGTTTTATATGATCTTACTTTCACTAAACAATCTTCATTCATTAAATTATTAATTTTAAAAGAAATTTCTGAAACAGGAAATCATCTACTATAACTCGAATTATGTAATTATATTAAACATGAAATTGGATTATAACGTAAATCAACATATCCATTCTAATGGCAATGTTAAATCGCATAAATATCCATTACACTTACACTGGGTTTCATAATGATATGAACACCTAGTAATTTTGTGATATCTTGGCAAAAATTCATAAATAATTATCATAAAACTCCATTCTCGAGCCACGTACAGTAATTTTACATTAATACATAGCTGTAAAAGAAATATTAAACTTTAAATTAATTGAAAATATGAATTATCTATAAAAAATAGTGTTGGAAAATGATATGAACATTAATGATCGAAACTGTCACTAAACGAGCATGGAATCTGTACAGGAATATGGAATGCCACTCCGAGAAGAAGAAACCGAAATATGCAAATTAGTTTAGCACATAAAGATAATTTGCAGGCAAGGAAATTTCTAAATCTGTTCGCAAAGTGAAGTTCTAGAAGTATTGGTTGTAAAAGCGCTTTAAGTGGTTTTGAGAAAGGGAAAATTGGGGATTTTAAGGATCAAGGACTTTCGGCCAGAACTATTGCAAAAAACTGAAAAGATCTCCAGGTGTAATATTAAAGTTTCTTCGATTAAAAGAGGGTTATTGGAGAAAAGAAGTCTCCCGGACGTCCACCAAAGTTAGTCCAAAAGAGAAAATAAGAGCCATTATAAAAAGAATGAGCAATGGAAAAACAATTTTAGGCGAATTTTCAAGAGATCCACTGATAGCAGTGTCAAAAAGTACCTTGTCCAGAGTAGTCAAGAGCTCTAAGATTATGAGGTACAAGAAAAGAAATCCCCAACCACGTATGACTAAAATGCATCAGCAGAATCGCCTAGATTGGGCAAAATAACATATGTCCTGGAAGTTAGAATATGAAAATGCAATATTTTCCGATGAAAAGAATTCA
This sequence comes from Maratus speciosus, assembly GCA_963932465.1. Taxonomy (NCBI): domain Eukaryota; kingdom Metazoa; phylum Arthropoda; class Arachnida; order Araneae; family Salticidae; genus Maratus; species Maratus speciosus. The sequence goes on along the minus strand of OZ010791.1, from coordinate 58,978,501 downwards.
ATATGGATGGTCCAGACGGTTTTTCTTACTATTGGAATGATCTACGCAAGAAACCAGAAATGTTTTCAAAACGGCATCAGGATGCAGGTCCACTCATGGTTTGGGCTGCGTTTGGATTTCACGGTAAGATCAGCATTGCGGTTTCCTCTGACAGAATGAATGCATTAACCTACCATTCTACCATTAACCTTCTTCTACCAAGATCTACTAAAATAAGTAAATTTGCTGCCATTTGCTGAGGAAATTGGCGGACTTTTCTGGATGTTCCAACTAGACAATGCATACATCCACACGGCAAACAGCACCTGGGTATGGTTTCTCAATAATGGTGTACATGTAATTCCATGGCCATCTGTTTCTCCTGATTTAATTCCAATGGAAAATGTATGGAGCCTACTGGTTAGAGCTGTTTACGAAATGGAAAACAATATGCCAGAATTTCAGAATTAAAAGCTGCTATCATCTTCCACTGCAATTAAATCAATCAAAATATATTAAAAAGCTTGGTCCACTCCATGCCTGATCGCGTTTTTACATTAATTAAAAGATCTGGTGCATACACTGGCTATTAATCTATATTTTTGGATAATGTTCATATCATTATGAAACACCTCAAAATGGAAAAATGCAGTTTATTTTATGCATAAATTGCTGTTTCAATTATATTTTCTTATAAATTAAAACGATTTGTTCTATTTATAACATTGATTAGACTTCAATTTGTTTTGTAACATTTTCTTCTTTTTTATGCTTGGAAAACTGGGTGTTCATATCATTATGAACCCAGTATTTAGATTCCGTGAAAAACAATAAGGGGTAAAATCCATAGAAATTGTTGGTATCTAATCATTATTTTGACGACCATTAAAAATAAATATATATATATATATATATATATATGCTATCATCATTTTCATTTAAATTATTTCGTTACTGTAGCTCTTGCTATATTACACGGCGTTTGCTGTGGCTCTTGCATGTTTTGTTTGTGACTCTGTTCGAGTATTGATGAGGGGCTATGGAAATAACTGAAACGTTTGCTTTTAACTATGTTTTAATTGTTTTCAATATTTTTATCTGTGATGTCTGTAGTTATGTAATTTATGTATATTCCGCTACTACCTCAATTTTTATGAAGGGAAAAATCATAAGGGGTGTTCCTTCTTATTGTTGACCAATAGCTCATTCCTAAATTGTTATTTTTAGGGATAAAACCCGCTAAGTTTTCTTCGTACAGTGTTAAAAATTTTATCCTTGGTTTGAACCAACTTTTGACGCTGCAGTATCTGCAACTATATAAGATGGTGCGATCTTGTTCCAACATTTGGAGCTGTGATAATATGCTTCTGTCATAGTATCGCTAAATGTTTTGATGGGATTTCACCATTGTAGCTACTGTAGCACCAAAAGTTGGTTCAAGTCAGGATAAAAAAAATTAACAGTATAGAAGAATGACATTTTTACTGTTTTACTTGTTTGTTAAAACATGGAGAATGTTTTTTCTAAATCAAACTTATAGACACACGAACTGTATAAAAATTTAAATTTCTGGTACTACTTAGTTATCCCGTCGACCAATTTCGCCAAATTCTATAAATCGGCAAATCACCCGCCAAATTATACAAATGGGCATAATTTTTATTTTAAATAACGAAAGAACCAATAAATTAGTATAACATTAATAAAAATACAAATAAAACGTCGAAATAAAAATCACTTGATGACGTAAACACGTGTAACTTGCTTAAAGTTAAGTGAATGTGACATTTACGATCAACCATTATTGGCATTTGATCTTATAGTTTAGCGATAGATTTTTGGTCGACGGGATAACTAAGTAGCACCAAATTTCATAACTTTGAAATGTGTGTGTGCATATATATATATATATATATATATATATATATATATATTGACGTAAATGGTTTTCCATATGAAAAAAGGCATTTGAAGCCCTTTGCTATTGGAACTATACCACTAAAACTAATGGTTTGGGAATGAACTATTGATGAAATATAAGAAGATAAGTCCATTTACGTTATTCATTGTAAACGAAATTGGAAATTGGAAACTGAAAATGTACTATAATTGAGGCATGCAGAATGCATATGTATTTTAAAATTTTATTTTAATTAAGTTTATATTAATCAATCTTTCATCGCTTTGAGGTCGATATGGGTATATCAAGAATACTTGAAGAACAATACCCTGGGATTTCGTGTCATACTGACCGCTTGACCGAAAGGCATGGCTACCAACGTTCCAGCTGTATTTTTTAAGTCAAATAAACATATTTCCACCAGAATTTTTTTTACCTTAATGAAAACACGTAATTACTGCATAGAAGGATTTTAAAATATCTTTAACCGGTCCTCAATAGAAGCTCTCTTTCTATTAAAAATAAACTCCTTGTCTATAATTCTTGTGTCCATTCTATTCTTATTTATATTTGCCCGATCTGGGATTTTGCTAGCAACATGAATCTCAAATATCTTTATAGAACCCACAATGCAAATTTAGGTACTATAAGAAATGGTCATAGATATTTAAGAGACACTACTATCGCAGTGATTCTTGCACTATCTCACTCAAAAAATGAATGAATGAATTTACTAAAAATTTGTATAAAAGTGTTTATAACATCCTAACGAAAAACATCGGTGATTTACCAGAATATGCCCTTTCTGAGGTCCTTTCTCTAGGTCTCTGTCGTTTCCAATTGTAAACTTCCAAGATATGCATTGACTGTTGAGGATGAGATCTGTGTCTCTTTTCTCTCTTTCTGCTAACATTTTTTTTAGTTGTTGTCTTTTTAGGGTTCCGTACTTAAAAAGTAAAAACGGAACCATTATAAGATCACTCCTGTGTCTGTCTGTCTGTCGCAGCCATTTTACTCGTAAACTATGGAACGTGGAAAGTTCAAATTCGGGGAAGTAATAAAGACCATTGACCCACATATTTTCAGATTAATAAACATTCATAAATATGTTTAGTAAAAAAGTAGAGGGCTAATTATGCTACTTGAAAAAAAAAGATATTTTCTTTGCATATCATGTGGGGTATCCTGTGAAAGCTTTTGTAACGCTGAACTCAAAAATACATACCTTTTAATTTTAGGTATTATATTTTCAAAGAAATTGTTGAAAATGTAGCGCAAAAATATGGCCCCCCTCCCCCCCCCCCCATCTAATTCCGAATCTACTGAAACTAAAATTATGAAAAAATTAGAGGTAGTAGACGTTAATGTAAACCTTGCCGGAAAATTATAGCGATTACCCTAGGTTACATAGTTTTTGAGTAATTAGCATCTTTCTGTTATACACAAATTTCTATTTACGGGCATTCAGAAAAATTGTTGAGCATCGCTGAATATACCTATCGTTGCAGAAGAATAAAAGCATTGTTGATAAGGATTTTCGAAAAAAAATCATCGGTAATTAGCCGAGATATTAACCCTTAAAGGTACGGTCAATTTGGACATACACAAGGACAGGGGCGGCGTACTCTATGCCTAGTTAACAACTTTTAATGATATATATATGTGTAATGTAATGTCCAGTAACAATGTAAAAGCAGTAAACGTCAAATTGTTAAAAATATACTAATTTAAGGGGTCTCGGGACTCTAAAAATTGGATAAAATGAAAAAAAGACCATTTTCAACATTTAATGTCTTAAAATGTATATGATTTTAAAACACAATTTTAATTGGGATAAAAAATTGCAAGATACAGAATTAGTATTTATAGGGCGATCGAAACTGTTAGACATTTGTAGAACAAAAAATTGGCATAACAGTTTACGCGCAGGATTACAAAATAAATATTGCAACTAGAATGAAAATGTTGGTGATTACTTATACTTCAGATTGTAATAATTTCCCTGAACTTAAATAAATTTGTAATTAAAGCATTTTTATATTGTTAATGCAATGTTGCATTTAGGTAATACAAAATTTTGAAAATTTCAACAGTAAAATCACCTAAAAAATAATTTTTTTTTTTTTGAACAATAAAAAGGAAATTTTAGGTTCAGTTTATACAGACTAACATGAAATATATGCTTTGAAAATTTCATGAGAAAATATTCAGAAGTTTTTGAGGTATCCTTCACGTTATGCCCAAAAAACGCCATTTGGAAAATAATGACTTTAAAGTTTCGGAAACGCCGCTTTAGCTATTGAGCGGGTATAATTCTAAAAGCCAAAACTTCTGTTCTATTGGGAATTTCAAGGAAACAATTATATCAAAATATTCAGAAAATATAGGAGTTTAACATCTAAAAAAATTAAAATTTCTCAAATTTTGAAGCTTTAAGAGTCCTGCGACCACTTAATCCTTTCCGACACGGAGTAATTATAAACTTATGAAATAATGAACTGACACTAGAATTTATAAACGAATTTATTAGAAAATGCGAACTTGCTTATTTTCACGTACATGATAAAAGGAAAATTTTAATTAAATATTCTTGGTGCCGTTTGTCTGTTTTGGAATAAAATTAGATGTCCGTTTTTTAAGGGCATCGCCCTCGAAAGATTTAATTAGAATGAATCGCAGAAATACTTTGGGATTCGCGATAGTTTGCATTGATTGTATCTCTCAATACGCCTCGAGTGACTTTAAAAGTTAATTAAACACCTATCTGGAAAAACGCGGCACTGACCAAAGCCGCGTTGCAACTTTGAGACCTCAATTCGAAGCGCACTTAGCACAATGCCAAATTTAAACTTTGAACAAAGGTTTTGTTTTAGCTACACTGTAGAAATAAAGCTTATTACTACGCTGAATTTAGTTTCATGAAATGCCAATTGAAGTTTAACTATGCACTGTTTTTATTGTCAGTACCGAATTAAGTTCATCATAAACAGATTAGGATAATATTAAAAAAAGAGTTATACGAATAGCTATATTTGATATTATTTACGTTCCATATCTCTTTGAACTTTCATGGTATACCCATTTACACTTTTCTAATATATACAGTTATACCCAACCCTACGTTGTATAGTTTTTTACAAAGCCTTAGTATTCTTTTAGCAACGTTTTTATTTATTTATTTATTTATTTATTTTATATATAATACAATTACAAATTCATATATTTATTCTACGGAACCCTCTGTGCGCGAGTAATGCTCGCACTTGACCGTTTATTTTAAATAAGTATCTATATCTGTTAGTATGTTACTTTTGTAAAAATGTATTTATATTAAAATGTACGGTCACTGATTTTTTTTTTTCATCAGGGACTAGTCTTTGGCTGCTGCTTGTTTTTCTATTTTAAAAACTAATGTAATTTTTTTTTTCTAATTTTTTATAGGTTTGTTTTATAAGCTTAACCTTAAAGCTGTTCTCAACTGCTCTGCTTAACAAGTAAAAAACGTTTTGACACATTTACAAATTCATTTTTAACGGAAAGATATAAAATTGGAAAGCCTGGCCAATGAAGCGATTTGGAATCGAACTGTGTTTTCCATTTTTTGATCCATAAATTACCTATTGGGTTATAAGCGATTTGGATCACGTGACAAACACGTTTTTCAACCTTTTCTTGAGTGCGTTTTCTCCTTCCGCACGGAAATTCAGTTCAAAACGCCCATTTTGCCACTATTTTCTGAAAGATCTATTGCGTTTGCAAAAAAACGGAAAAAACAACACCATGACATAGTTTCTGAACAATAACACCTGCTAATTTCATGCATTTCCGAACAAAAATAAATTAAAACTTATGTCATAAAGTTGCTCTTTTGGATTTGAGAACAGCCTTAATGGCAATGCGGCGCCACTTCGACACTCGAGTTGTGGTATTTTTCACTCATTCAAAAAATAACTCGATATTTACTCCTTTAAAATTCCACTTAAACAAACCACTTTAAACGATTTTTTTAAGGCAGTATAAGTAACATAAATTAGAAGTACCAAAGTTTTGACCCAAATCAAACGAGCTGCATTAATTGTGATGTAAACCATATAAATGTATGTACTGACATTAAATTAATACGTATTTACTTTATACTAGTATTTGTATTTATTTTAGTTTATGTTATTCTGTTAACGATTTATTATGCTGTTAATTAAATATACCGTAGGTAGTTATTTTGCCTTTTTATTACGCGTTAAATATTACAGTTATGATTCCCCGTTTAATCAAATACCCGCTTAATCAAATGTTATTTCGGGAACCGTCGATATTCGTTTAAACGGGAACGACCGTATGTACCTGCAAGTCGATTACATATTATTGCCTGGATCTAAAGTGTTCCGCAACTAAGAAGTCCATCAAGAAACCTTTCAATGATCCATTCTAATATTTTTTATTTTCTTGTTCAAAATATGTATGATTTAAACAAAAAACTAGAAGGTTGGCAGTTATGCATATGCGTGTGTTTTATATAATTTCCGATGTCCATGGTCATGGAAGCGGAATTGGGTCCGTCAAGTCATTCTACATGGATTGTAGCGCCATGGAATTTTGTTTATGCTTTTATATCAATTAACTGTAGTTAAAAATCAAAATCAGTCCTTTTAAAGTTCTTTAAATACAAACATCCCAATCATGATGATGGCTGTATTAATGAATGTGATTTAAGTATTTAAGGTTGGTTGGTTGTGTTTGTGACGGCCAATTATCAACACGAGGGATATGGACCCTAAGGGGGGTGGCCGTCGTGCGGGTCTTTCTAAAGGAACCTAACCCGCATTAACGCTTGGAAATCCTATAGGTTCGAAGAAAACCACGAAAACTCCGAGCGATTAGGCCGACGGTCGCGATTGGATTCGAACCCAGCACATCCCGGTCTACCAGCTTCGAGAGCAGAACCTCTCGGCCACTGGTGGGCTTAAGTATTTGAGTATTACCAAAATAAGCATGTTGATTAAGATATCAACTCATAGGTTTGCCCCTTATAATCTGGTGGTCATTTTTTTTTTTTTTTTTTTTTTTTTTTTTTTTTTTTTTTTTTTTACAACTTGGCAATCTTAAATCAGTTTTTTAGTTATAAATTATGAAAGATTACGATAATCGCTGGAGCTTATACTAATATTTAATTTTATAAAGTCGTAATTGAGAAAATAGCGGTCATTTGGAAATAAAAGGGATTTTTTCATGGTTTATTTTTAAATTTAGCGCACTATAAAAAAATAAATAAATAAAAGTGAGAGATATTGTTGATAAAAGCTCCAACATAAATACTGCCCAACCAGTAGCTGAGTGGTTCTGCTCTCGAAGCTGGTAGAGGGGAGGTGCTGGGTTCGCGCCCATCGGCCTAATCGTTCGGAGTTTTCGTGGTTTTCTTCTAACCTTGGAAAACCTTACGTAAATACGGATTAGATTCCCTTAGAAAGACCCCTACGGAGGGCACTTACCCTAGGGTCTATATACCTCGAGTAGATAATCGACCGTCAAAAATCAATCCATCCCAGATAAAGTACTCGCTTTTTTTTTTTTTGATTTTTTAATAACGAACATCCAAGTAGTTTTTCAGCAAAGTGTCAAATGCTATCGATTGAGTAAATTTAGCGGTAACGTATAAACTCCAGTAAATATAGTCCAAAACCCCGAAGTTTATATTTTATTTTTATCATTCATGGGAAAAAAAAAAAAAAAAAAAAAAAAAAAAAAAAAAAAAAGTTCCTCCAAAATATACTTTTTGGGCTAAGAAAGCAAACCTTCCCTTAAAATATTTAGAATCTAAATATATATTTTTAAAAACTTGTCTGTTTATCTTTTAGGAAATATGCTCAAAGTTTCCAATGTGCTATTAAGGATATTGAAAACAGTTGCGGAAAGGAAGCTCTTGAATTGGAAAAAGAAATATTCACACCGGTCACCACGTTGATGGATAACATTTGCAATGGATTCCAGTACTCTTCGCTGAAGCAGTTTCCAGCTTTTATCAACAGTATTAAATTTCCCAGAAGCATTTACTAGGTAGCAAAATAATTAGTATCTACGCTTCAGTTTTTCTTTAAGGTGTCAAGGAGCAGATTAAAAGTTTTTATTAGAAGATATGGGACACTTTTTATGTAAAGAATTGAAATTGTTATTGTAATTTGCATAATGTAAACTGACTTAAAATTCACTGAAACTGACTTAAAACTTACTTTAAATGATTTTGCCCACGTAACTAGTCATTTTTTCATTGCTATATTAAACAACAGATGAGACTATGTACACCACAAGTTTATTTATAGAAATAAATAAAAGTATTTCCAAATGAATTATTTACTTTTATATGTTTTTTAATTTATATTTTTTATGCTTTTTTTATGAAATGTATGTGTAATACATCAGTCTATTTTATGAAATAATGCATTTTTTGCGAGACGCGGATGTTCTTACCAACTGATGATTAAACAGACATTTGGCGTAAAATAGCTTAGATATAAAACCATTATAAACAAACACAAATGATCATTTTCAATTTGAATATAGAAATTAAAAATGAAGTTTTATCCTTTATAAATAGTATCCAAAATATATTATAATATCAAGCCAAACAAGGGATTGAAAATTCAGGAAAACACTGTATATCATCAAAATATTGGAAATAATGGAATAATGGAAATATTTGTAGAACCAAGTCAGAATCGTCAGGCCCACATTAACTTAAGTTCTACAAATAATATATATAATTTTCTATATATATGTTTCAGATTTCTTATTGAGTTCTATATGCAAATTAGCTTTACTTTAATATTGCTTTACTATAATGATTAATATGTAATATTATATACCATCGTTATTTAGAATTTTCGTTAAGGGTGTATTCGAAAAAATATTTTTCTACCCTCAACAGCTCGAAATTTTCTGAGACATTTTCAGACTCATTTTTAAAAGTAAAAACATGAAATTTGCTGGGGTGATTTCTGAAGACATGTTTAACATACCGTGTGATTTCATTTTCAGCTCAATTAATTAGAATTTGATTTTTAAACAATTATTTTCTCAGTATGACCATTTTTTTCATTCCCAGATCGCCCGCTTCGGAAAATTCGGTTCAAAATTCCAACTTTGACAGCGTTTTTTACAGTATTTTCTGCATTTATCAAAAAATTAAGAAGCACCGCACATTATATAGTTTCTAAATAAGAGAATTTCCAAGTTTTATGCGTTTGAGAGCAAAAATGAATTTTAAAATGAATCAGAAAATAAGCAGTTTGGATCGGAATACACCCTTAATATTCTTATATGAACTTCTAACATAAATATTGATCCAAAGATATAAGCTCTTTAAAGGAATTTAAAAAAATTACTTTATGCGTTCTTAAAATTTGATCTATCTTTTGAAAGATTAAGTTTTTTGACCCATTTTGTTTCTAATTTTTGAATGCAGGAAAGCTTATAAAAAATATTTTTGTGGCAGAATATTAGGTTTAAATCGTAATAATTATCAGATCACATTCAAAAACACATTCTAAGCGCAACAAATAAAAATTAACGCTTTTAATTCACGAAAAGTAGGTTCCATCATTCTATATATTCAAATGAATTATTCTTATAGGACATATTTTTAAAACTGATAAATCCTCTAAATTTCAACAACATATTCGTATCTTCAAATGGCAACAAAAAAGTTACAAAGCATTGTTTCAATAAAAACCTCGACAACAGATGGCAGCAGTATAGAATAGATTGATGGACGATGATAACGGATTTATTAATCATCCCGTATAATAAAGTTACACTCATAAAATAATAGAATAGCCCAAATATTAATTTTACAACATTATTGTTAGCTGTTAAAAAATAATTAGTTAAAAAGTTCTGACTTTTTATATTCTTTTTTTTCTTTCCGACGAGGCCCCTACTAACCGGGCTATGGGCCAGGAACCAATTGAACGGGTTTAAACAATAAATAAGTTAATAAATAATATATTGTATTGTCACTAGTTTTCAAAATTTTTGCAGTTAGAGGAATTGTATTTGCCTGCCATACATAATTTTAATATTGAAATTGTCGATAAAACTTCTCTGCTCTGATTACAGAACTTAAAATCAAAATGTTAACTTACACAAAAGCAATAAGAAATTTTATTTCTTTCTCAAATGTAAACTACATACTTTTTGCACATTCATGAATTAAACTTTATTTAAAAATTCACGAAACATGTAAACGTTGTTATTAGGAGGTTTATAGATAGAACCGCGTTTATCTTTTTCCTACGAAGATAAAAGATTTTTTGGAGAATGGGTCGGATTGGTGGTCATCGAGAAGCTATAAATAAATTATAAATTAAGATGTTTTTTCCATTAAAAAATAAATAAAAAATTAAATCGCTATTTATTTCTTAGATATCTGAGTTCTACTATATAAAATTTTCAAGCACGAAAAGCGAGTTTGTGAATGTGCCAGAATAATTCCTGCTGTAGGATAATATGTTTAGAATGTAATTAAAAGTTATCTCTCATAAAGCAACTTTCACATATAAGAGTAAAATTAAACTATTTAGGCAATCAGTTCATGCGGAAAGAAAGTAGATCTTGTTCAATTTTAGAAAAAATTGAAAAAGTTAATGCATATGAGTGAAAATAATCCTCTATAAAATTATTATTTTTTATTTAATCACATTAAAATTACATAACATAAAGAATTCTGTACTTGCTCGATCTTAATGAAAAATGCAATCAATAAATATAAAATCCAAGTTTGATTTTACATGTCTCTTTACAGTCTATTTGTTTCATTATATGATAACAGATGGCAGCACCACAGAAAAAAAGAAGAATACAAAGAAATTTATTTTTTATTTACTGCTGCTATCTTCATTTCGGTTTCAAATTGAATCAAAAATACGAAATATGAGTTACCCAAAAATAGAAGCGCCCGATATAGAAGAAGTGTTGGAATATAAGCTGTTTAGCACAACCACAAAACGTCGTGGCACATTTACAAATTCATTTTATAATGAACGCGGAAATTCGATTCAAAACGCCCACTTTGACACTATTTTCTGAAAGATCTATTACGTATGCAAAAAACGGAAAAGACAGTTCGATTACATACTTTCTGAACAAATACATCTGCTAGTTTCATGCATTTCCAAACAAAAATAAATTAAAACTTACGTCATAAAGTTGCCCTGTTGGATTTGAGAACAGCCAATAAAGGAAAACCTTAAGGCTGTTCTCAAATCCAAAGCGTCAACTTTCTGACATAAGTTTTAATTCATTTTTGTTCGGAAACGCATGAAACTAGAAGGTGTTGTTATTCAGAAAGTATGTTATCGAACTGTTTTTTCCGTTTTCTTGTAAACGCAATAGATCTTTCAAAAAATACTGTCAAAATTGGCATTTTGAACTGCCTTTACGAACGAAAGCAGAAAATCCAGTCAGTAAGGGGAGAAAAATGCCGTGTCACGTGATCAAAATCGCTTATAACTCAATAGGTAATTGATTCATTCAAAAATGGCGAAAACAGCTCGATTCCAAATCGCTTCCATGGTCAGGCTTTCCAATTTTATATCTTTCCGTTAAAAAATGAATTTGTAAATGTGTCAAAACGTTTTGCGCTTGTTCTTGCACTTGTTCAGCAGAGCAGTTGAGAACAGCCTTAATAAAGCAAAAATGAGTATAATACTGAATGTTTCAAATTAATCGCTTTATCAAAAGACAATTTCATTTGTTGAACAAATTATTTGGATACAATTTCTTTTAAATTTGTAAAAGTTTGAGGAAAAAGAAGGAAATATTTTATATTTGCCAAAAATCTCCTCAGGAGAAAAATAGTAACAACAGTTTACTCATTTGTTTGACACTGCTCCGCTGACAAAGCGCAAAACGTTCTGACACATTTACAAATTCATTTTTTAACGGAAAGATATAAAATTGGAAAGCCCGGCCATGGAATCGATTTGCAATTGAACTGTTTTTTTCCATTTTTTTTGATCAATCAATTACCCATTGAGTTATAAGCGATATCGATCACGTGACAAATCCGTTTTTCGCCTGCTCTTGAGTGATTTTCCTACTTTCGCGCGGAAATTCAGTTCAAAAGGTCCACTTTGACATTATTTTCTGAAAGATCTATTGCGTTTGCAAAAAAATAGAAAAAACAGCTTGATGACATAGTTTCTGAACAACAACACTAGCTAGTTTCATGCATTTTCGAACAAAAATAAATTAAAACTTATGTCAGGAAGTTGCCCTTTTGGATTTGAAATCAGCCTTAAGGCTGTTCTTAACTGCTCTGCTCGACAAGCGCAAAACGTTCTGACACATTTAGTAACAACAGTTTACTCATTTGTTTGATTAAGGCTGTTCTTAACTGCTCCGCTCAACAAGCGCAAAACGTTCTGACACATTTACAAATTCATTTTTTAGCAGAAAGATATAAAATTGGAAAGCCTGGCCATGGAATCGATTTAAAATTTAACTGTTTTTTCCATTATTTTTATCAATAAATTACCTATTGAGTTATACACGTTTTCGATCAACTGACAAACACTTTTTTCGACCTTTCTTGAGTGCTCTTTCTTCCTTCGCGCGGAAATTCGGTTCAAAACGTCCACTTTGATGCCATTTTATGAAAGATCCATTGCGTTTGCAAAAAAATGGAAAAAACAGCTCGATGACATAGTTTATGAAGAAACAACACCATCAAGTTTCATGCATTTTCGAACAAAAATAAATTAAAACTTATGTCAGAAAGTTGCCCTTTTTCCACGCTCAACAACTCGAAATTTTCTGACACATTTTCAGACTCATTTTTTAAAGTAAAAACATGAAACTTGCTAACATGATTTTTTGAAGAGTTGATTTGTTTGAGTTTGAAGCGTTGAGAGAATTTATAAGCGACGTGTGTTTTTACTTTTCGTTCAATTAATTAGAACTTGGTTTGTAAACAATTATTTCCGCAGTACGACCATGTTTTTCGTTTCCAGCACTATCGTTTCGTGAAATTCGGTTCAAAATGCTCACTTTTGCAGCATTTTTGTAACTATATTCTGCCTTTATAAAAAAAAAAATAATAATAATCTAGTCGTATGGCACATTTTATAGTTTCTGAATAAGAGAACCTGCCAACTGGATACGTTTGAGAGCTAAAATTAATTTAGAAATGAGTCAGAAAACAAGCAGTTTGGATTTGAGTACACCCACAAAGGAAGCAGCAAACTTTAATCTAAGCCATAAAAAAAGGTTCTAGAAACAAACTCATTTAAATTGTTACTTTTATGATTTTTCCTATTTTTTTTCTGTAAATGCTAAGAATTACCAGTAATAGCTATAAATTTTTAAGAAACTCTCAGATATCAGTTTAGGATTCTGGGATTGCCTGGGGGGGGGGGGGGGAGGGCGGTGAACATATTACGAAAATGACCATCGCCACCACCCCCTCCCCCCGTAAGGTTTGAGATTTTGTATCTGGTAATGGTTCAAAAACGCTACCCCGCCCCTAGTAACCAAACTCCCTCCCAGAGAAAAATAATTGAATTCAACACTGCCTAGATATGTTAATAGATAGTTCATTACACTCACAAATCAAATGAATTGTAAACGAACATTTATATATAAATATATAACCAATCAATCAATTTTATATTAAGGCTTTTCACAAATCCAAAGGGTAAACTTCATGATATAAGTTTTAATTAATTTCTGTTCGACAGGCATTGTTATTCAAAAACTATGTAATCGAAACACGTTTTCCAATTTTTGGTAAACGCAAAAGATCCTTCAGAAAATACTGTCATAATTTGCGTTTTGAACAGAATATCCGGACGAAGGAGAAAAAACATTCAGAGGAAGGAGAAAAACCGGATTTCACGTACGCTTATAATCTGATTATTATTATTTATAATCTTATACGATCGCTTATAATCTGATAAGTAATTTATTTATCAGCAAATGGAAAAATAATTTCGATCGCAAATCGCTTCAATAGCGGGTCTATCAATTTTCTGATTACACGCTTAAAGCTGAGTCAGAAAATGTATCAAAAAATTTTGTTGAGCAGGGAACTTGAAAACCGCTAAACAGTGGTCTATCGATGTATATTCCAACGTGGTCAGGGCCCGACTTACGCAGGGGTATGCGGGGCAGTTGCCCCCCCCCCCTTTTTTAGGGGGGGGGCATGAGAGTAGTGAGGATTTTTATTAAAAAATGCCAAATGTTTAAAATTAAACAAAAGTGACCAAAATTCATACGCTTTCAAACATTTAAGAAGGAAGTGTGATCCCCCTTTCCCCCTCTGCTTCCAGTACCCATGCAAAAAAAAAAACTATATCATTACAAAACTAATCATTAATATTTTATTATGCCAACTTACTATTCTATTTTTTTTTCAAAAGAAATTCGGTTCAAAATGCCCACTTTGACACATTTTTTTTTTTTTTTTTTTAAATATATTCTGCCTTTATATATACATAAAAAAAAAAAAAAAAAAAAAAAAAAAAAAAAAAAAAAAAAATCGACCATACGGCTCATTATATAGTTTCTGAATAAGAGAACCTGCGAATTGGATGCGTTTGAGAGCAGAAATGAATTTAGAAATGAGTCAGAAAATAAGCAGTTTGGATTTAATTACAACCTTAAGGGCAAGAGTTGTTGTAAAATATTCTAATAATTTTATTAATTTAAAAATTCTTTTTTTTTCTTTTGAGAAATTTCGAACTTTTAAATTGAGTACATTTCATTTTCCGATGGATTTAATTTTTAAAAGTTTCGTTTTTTCCCCCTTTCTTGATCCTCTTTCAAGATCCTTTTTTTTTCTTCCTTTCTTTCTTTTTTTATTTCTTTTTCTTTTTTGTAGCTAAAATTTATTTATGGAATTAAATATGCTTTTTAGATATAGAGACACATGCGGCTACAATTTTCTAAAAAACAATTCTTAAATATTTTTAATCTGATGTAAAACATATCTTCCAATCGTAATAACTTTAAAATTAAATTTAATGCTGCTGCTATCTATGTTCTTATTGAAAAGGTCAAAGATTTAATAATTATACATTAACGATTTGGATTTATTAATTAAACGATAAAGTGTTTTGAAGGAAATAGTAAATTTAACAGTCTGTGCGATCTTCGATCACACTTACCCACTTTTTTTCTCAAGTAAATGAAAAAGTGTCCAAACCGTAATTCGATCCTAAAACGTTCTGCCAAAAATTCAGCTAAACTAACTAAATTTTTCTCAGATCTTCAAATTAATGGAAGATACATTTATTATTATTTTTATTACCGTATATACTCGTGTATGAATCGAAGAATTTTAGACAAAATTTGGGAGTTGAAAGTGAAGGGGGTCGACTTATACACGAGGCAGTAAAAGAAAAAAAAAAAAGAAAAATCGCAGATTATCGGTGATTAAGCAAGTCTTTTAAGTGATCACATGAGAGATCAAAGCGGACAATGGTCATTTCCCTGTAATTGTTCTGCACTCATTTGCTCTTGGAATAGAATTCCCTTCAATAACATTCCTTTCAACATTTTAATTCCCTTTTAAAAAAGAATTCAACTTGAGGATGCATCTCTCCTAAAAATCCTATACAATACAAAGAAGTACTATATTTTAGTCTCCTAAAAGTCCTACAATACAAAGAAGTATTATATTTCATCAGTCTAAGAAGTTGTTTACCCTTGTAAATAAGGCTTGAATAGATTTTTGAAAGATTTTTTCCTTTTTAAGTATCATTGAATTAGTGTGAATAGGTTTCAAAATAGTTGAAGCTTCTTCAGTTTTACATAATTATATGGTTTTAAAACGTTGAATAAAAAAAAGAGTATAATTAGAAACGCAAAAAAGTTTACTAATTTAATGAAAATTTATTACTTTTTTTTCTCGATTACAAATCATTTTTCAACATATTACCAGAAATTTGGTTCGACTTTTACACGGAAATTCATTTTTTTTTTTTCAAAATTTTGCTTAAGAACTGGGGAGATCGTCTTATACACGAGTATATACGGTATTTATTTATTTGTATACTTTTGTACTGAAAGAGGGAGATACATGAATTTAGGCAAAATTCCCAAATAAATACCGAAATCACCATACATCTGAAATCTTATTTCTTTGAGGAGAGTCTAAACCCGTGTGATATTCAACAGATCACTCCTTACCATCTATACTTCACCGATTACAAGCAGGGGTATCCTTTCATGTTGCGCAACTCCACTGTTTTATCAACGAAATAATGAGCGTCTGATGTCATCCCGCCCCGGAAACCACTTAGGCGAGCACTTAAGCGAAATGTCTTGTGCGGTCGGGGGATGTTACGCCGGTCGTTTTTCACCTAGGATCATCAGTCGCCCCGGCCAACTTATATACAGAGCTGTCGCGATTTGTAACATCGGATACTTTGTCAATTCCGATTTGCGTTATATGAAGATTCCACGCCTTTTCTGAGAGTAAAGATCGAATTTTTCTCCGTTCAGGTAAAATAATATAATTTTTTTTAAACAAATTTCAATACTTAGAGCAATGTCAGACAATGATATCGCATTGTGAATGTATAATACGTAAGCAAAAAAGCTGCAAAAAAGACGCCCGTCTGACATTGGTCTTAAAGACTTTTAATTACAGTAAAACCTCTCTAAAGCGACCACGTTCTGTTCCAATAAAAATTGGTATCTCCGAGAGGTGATCTCTTAAGGCTGTTCTCAACTGCTCTGCTCAACAAGTGCAAAACGTTTTGACACATTTACAAATTCATTTTTTAACGGAAAGGTGTAAAATTGAAAAGCCTGACCATGGAAACAATTTGCAATCGAACTGTTTTTCCATTTTTTGATCAATCAATTCCCTATTGAGTTATAAGCGATTTTGATCACGTGACATGGCATTTTTCTCCGCTTATTGACTGGATTTTCTTCTTTCGTTCGAAAGTTCAGTTCAAAATGCCAACTTTGACAGTATTTTCTGAAAGATCTATTGCGTTTACAAGAAAACTGAAAAAAAAAACAGTTCGATGACATAGTTTCTGAATAACAACACCTTCTAGTTTCATGCGTTTCCGAACGAAAATGAATTAAAACTTATGTCAGAAAGTTGACCCTTTGGATTTGAGAACAGCCTTAATGGAGGTCATGTTTAAATTTAGATTTTAATTGTAGAAAAAGGTAACAATTAACGTTACTAAAATTTACTTTTCACTTTAGGAAAAATATAAAAATTTAAGTATCAAAACAAAAGTTAATTACATAAGTTGATTACTGCAGAGTTTAAAAAATGAATACGATGACGTTTGCTTTGATTTTACGGATCTATCTTTTATAACTTTTGTTTCAAGTCCTTTCACAGTTAGTAAATAAATGTATTTTTTTTTTTTTTTTTTTTTTTTTTTGAATGGAAACAAATAATGACGATTTTATTAATATATCTATTTCTTTGAAAATTTCCTGACATAACAGGGCAGGGGAGTTTATTGACTGTCATTCTTAATTTATCATCAGAGTTAAATTCATTGCCAAAAAAGGCACAAGCGGTTAAACACTTAAAAGTTACTGGAATAATAATAATAAAAAAAAAAAAAAATCTAAACTTAGTTTAGAAGTTTGATTAATAATGCGCTACCAGGAAAAAACGAAATTTGCTTCATTTTCTACAAAGAAATGGGTCGATCATGGAGGGAGTTCAACTGGGATGGTCTCTAAAGTATTGAGCCTATGGGAATAAATTTCGTTCTGTGAAAAAGGGGTCGCTAATGGAGGTGGTCGCACAGAGAGGTTTCACAAAGGCGTTTTCTAATCCCCTGCTCAACAACGCGAAACTTTCTGACACATTTTAGGATTCATTTTAAAGGTAAAAACATAAAATGGGCACCCCTAACTATTGAAGAGATTTGGAATTTAAATGAGCATTCCATATTTTTGATAAATAAAGTACTGATAGAGTTATAAGCAATTATGGTCACGCGATGATTGTTTTTTCTCCATTTTTCAACGTGTTGCGTCAGAAATTCGGTTCAAAACGCCCACTTTAAAGGTATTTTATGAAAAATCTTCTGCCTTTACCCAAAAATGAAAAACAACTTTCGATTACATAGTTTTTGAATAAAAACACCTACCCATTTCATGCGTTTCGGAACAAAAATAAATTAGAAAATGTGTCAGAATGCAACCCCTCTGGATTTGAGAAATCACTTCGATTTCAAATCGCTTCAATAGTCAAGGCTACAAATTTGTGCCTTTAGGTCTATGAGTAAGAAAATGTGTCAGAAAGTTTCATGTTTGATGAGCAGGGAACTTGAGAACCGCCTTAAGAAAAATACTCTTTGTGAATGGAATTCAGAATATCAAAATTCTTTTCAAAATCTGAAAAATAATTTAATTGCTAAACCAATTCTTAAAATGTATGACCCTAAATTAACCCTTCATATGTTTGTGATGCTTCAAAGGTGACAATAGGTGCCATTTGAAAACAACCAGATAACAATAACTTTTTACATCCTATTACTTTTTATTCCAGAGCTTTGAGAAGTTAGGAAACAAAATTATTTTATTACCGAATTAGAATGTCTTGCCATTGTTTATTCTTTAAATAAGTTTGATTATTATTTACATGGCTTAAAATTTACTATAGTACATATTGATCATCCATCCCTAATTTGGTTAAATAATGTTAACAATCTTAGAGGTAAGTTATTTAGATAGTCTTTATAACTTGCTTGATTATGAGATTAAATATAAAAGGTGTTCCACGAATATCGAAGCAAAAATGTTTTCTAAGAAATCCTATAGCTCATTTTATCAGGCCTATTAGTTTACTTTTGAATGCTATAGTGAAATTATTAGAGATGCAACAAAAGGTTATGTGTGTGGTAAAAATTATAGAACTGAAATGGGAATTATTATTATCAAAGGAATTTATTTTCAACGGTATAGTATTTTCCAAATCTTTAACCCCTTGGAGATGAGTGACCGGTACACATACTGAGTAAGGTGCTCAGAATCCATGAATATTCTCACCAGTAAATTTTTGTTGCAAAATTTGCCTTATTTAATCCGCGCATTTTCCCGATTCATTTAGGCAAAAATTTCTGTTTTGAAAAACCGGTGATAAAAGATTAAAAATTTTGTAAAAGACGCTCGTCCCGAAGAGGTTAAGAAAAAACTGCTAGATCTTGCTCATGAAAATTTTGATTTCCCTATGGTATTCAAAAAATGCTAAATATTATTTCACCTAAGTATTATTGATCTAATATTACTCAGGATATAACTCATTATGTAAAGCATTGTGACATTTCTCAAAAAAAAAAAAAAAAAAAAAAAACCTAAGCAAAAAGGATTGGCTTGTTAGAAGTTAGAAGCTATGCCAGCCACATAGATCAACCTTTTGAATGTCGTTCTACTGATAATGTGGGTGGATTTAATTGCTATAATTCTACCAAGAAATATCTACATTTAGTAAATATGTTTGGGCTTTTCCTTCAAAATGTGTTACAACTAAGACCTATGTTAATTGTTTAAATCATACTTTTAATATACAAGTCCCTCAGAATTTGTTTAATGATAGGAATACAGGATTTACTTCTTCTGTATTTAAGAAATTCCTTCATAACTATAAAATGAAACAGCTTTTGACTTCAGCCCACTACCAACAAACGAATGGTAAGGTCGAGAGGTTGAACCAGTCGATAGTTACTACAGATTAAAATGGTAAGTACATTCTACAACTTCAAAAGTTTTTTGGGTTAGATTATTACAGCAAAACATTCAAGATTATAATAATACGAAAATACAGTAACAAAATCCCTCTCCCCCTACGTACCTACTTTTTGATCGATTACCCAACAATTTCCCTCTTAAATAAACTTGTTAAGGGTAAAAAAAAAAACCCTCCTGTTAAGCTCTTAAATTAGCAAAAACTATTAAATATCATTTAAAAAATAAAATATTTAGAGACGAAATATAGTAATTTGAAATGTGGAATTTTTTTAGATATGATAATAGTTAAAATACATTGTATTATCATTCATTATGACGGCATCCTTTAAGTAGCTCTACTACAGCTGTATGGTAGCGTAGATTTTTGTACAGTGCTATACAAAAATATTAGCTCGCCTATATTCGAATAGGTTCATTCCGATAAACACAAATCCAGTGTTGATGGAGAGAAATCTTCATCATGCAGTCATGTCAACGTTCGGAAATGTTGAAGATAGGACACCCACTATCAGTTCCTCCATACTAATGTAGTCGAACGTAGTAATGGTCGAATAAACAATGTTGTTTTCACAAGTTGAATAACAATACAAAATAAGGTCAATTAATTTATTGACATCTTATTCATAAAGTGATGGAATTATTAATTTAGTGCACCATTATGATGAAATTTTAGTAAGACAAAATTAAATGAATGAAATTATAAGAAATTTCATGAGAACGGTAACATCTCTTCTGATGCACATGTTATTTTAGAGCAGGCGGTATGCATACATAAGATTCAATTCCAAGTTCATGCAGCTATTTTTATACTACTGGCGGATGATTACAAAAACGTGCACTAAACATGGATATTAACTAATCAAAAACTACGATTTATTCCAAATACAGTCAGCCCAATCGGGTAACGGATAATTGCATATCCCGCTTATATGCATAGAATGCCGTAGAATAGAAACGGTCTCCATAAGGTTAATGTTAAATATACTCGTTTTATCGCATAACAACTCCGGTTAATCGCGTAAAATATCCCCAATCTAGTAATCCGGATTTTGTGAAGGCGATGAATGGGAAGAAATTAAGAACATAAATATGTATATTTTTTTGTAATAATGGTTTGTTATCTTTAAAACTGAAGAGGAAAATTCGTCGTAAAAGAATAGACTTTATTTGCTTAAATCTTCGAAGCGCATGTGCGTGTTGGTTTTGAACAGGTGTGATTTTCTTATAAGGCTGTTCTCAAATCCAAAAGGGCAACTTTACGACATAAGTTTTAGTTTATTTTTGTTCGGAAATGCATGAAACTAGCAAGTGTTGTTGTTCAGAAACTATGTAATCGAGCTGTTTTTTTCCTTTTTTTTTCAAACGCAATCGATCTTTCAGAAAATAATGTCAAAGTGGGCGTTTTGAACCGAATTTCCGCGCGAAAGGAGAAAAACCTCTCAAGAAAAGGTCAAAATCGTGTTTGTCACGTGATCAAAATCGCTTATAACTCAATAGGTAATTGTTTGATCAAAAAATGGAAAACACAGTTCGATTCCAAATCGCTTCCATGGTCAAGCTTTCCAATTTTACATCTTTCCGTTAAAAAATGAATTTGTAAATGTCTCAAAACGTTTTGCGCTTTTAGAGCAGAGCAGTGAAGAACAGCCTTAAAGCTTGCCATACATATAGCGACTCAAGATGTTGGTGTGGTATTTCTTTGAAAATCCTGGAATTGGGGGGAAATGCAATAGGGACGGTCAAAAGAACAATATTTAGTGCCGGAAGTGGAGAAATGCAATGTCCGAAATAGGAAAAAACAAACTTCCATAAAGAATTTTTTGTAGGATACAAATAATAGATAAATTGGCAAATAATGAAAAATAAAACGAATTTTTGCAGAAATGTATTTGTTTTCAAAGGTATGATTTAAAAACAAAAATTTGTTATTTTCTTTACTTTTAATTTTCACTTAAATTACATAAATTATAATGAAAAAACTAAACCATGTAACGTAACTAGTATTATAATGCATTATAGTTTGGTATATATATCAGTATATATAGAGTAATAATAAATTGTTGATTAAAATTATTATTACAATAATTAATTTTCAAATTAATGTGTAAATTGTTATTGCCTATTAATATTTATCATATATGTGGTATATAATCAAATTACAACCTACACTGATAATATTAATTTCTGCCCTCGCTTAAATGCATACCTCGCTTAAGGCCCTACTTCAGTCACGCGAAAAGACCCGTTCGCTAATGCCATTCCTATGGGAGAAATTTATAAAGATATCTCGGTCGCATTTCAATAATTTTAGATGATTTTTTTTTTTTTTTTTTTTTTTTTTTTTTTTTTTTTTGCAGTGACTAGCTGAGGTCGATCTGTATGCAGGACGTTTTCTGCTTTTTCAATTTCGTTTACAAGTATTTTTAACCAGTACACTTTCATTTTCAGAACCTGTTCCTAAAATAAAAGCATCCCTTTGAAAAAAATCCCCAATGAAAATCGAAAAAGTAAAAAACGGCCTTTTTACAGATCGACCTCAGCTAGCCACTGCAAAAAAAATCATCTAAAAATATTGAAATGCGACCGAGATATCTTTATAAATTTCTTCCATAGGAATAGCATTAGCGAACGTGTCTTTTCGCGTGACTGAAGTAGGGCCTTAATTCCATACAATTCAGTGGAACCAAATGTATGCAATTAAGCGGGGCTGACTGTACTGCGTAAATATTAATGAGGCTTCCGAAGATCGAGAAAAAAAGCTTCTAGAACAATCTCGTAATATCCTGATCAGATCGAACGAATGAAATAAAAAGACGTCGAATGAAGGAAAAAATAAAAAATGATACGAAGAATACCAAATAGAATTTTGAAAGAAGGAAAACGAAAATAAAATTCTTAGAGACGAAAAGTGGTTATTTGAAATATTGAAATTTGTTAGATAGGATAATAATTAAAATGCTACATTTTTTATTATTATTTGGGGGGGGGGGGGTAGTGCATCTAAAATTAACTAACTTCATGAATGTGTCAGACATGTGCTTTGTTGTTAGAGAAAAAAAAAGAATAGCCGTCTCAACTGCTCTGACCAACAAGCGCAAAACGTTTTGACGCATTTAAAAATTCGTTTTTTAACGGAAACATATAAAATTGAAAAGCCTGGCTATGGAAGCGATTTGGAATAGAACTGTGTTTTTCATTTTTGAATCAATCAGTTACCTATTGAGTTGTAAGCGATTTTGATCACGTGACACGGCATTTTTCTCCCCTTATTGACTGGATTTTTCTTCTTTCGTTCGTAATACAGTTCAAAATGCCAACTTTGATAGTATTTTCAGAAAGATCCATTGCGTTTATAAGAAAACGGAAAAAACAGTTCGATGATATAGTTTCTGAATAACAACATCTTCTAGTTTCATGTGTTTCCGAACAAAAATGAATTAAAACTTATGTCAGAAAGTTGACCCTTTGGATTTGAGAACAACCCTAAATATAACCGTTTTGCATAATCTTTAAAAATGCAGAATCCAATTCTAAAAAATCGTTATTCAAAATACCCAGTTTTTTAGTAACTTTTATTATGTAGTTCCCGCAAAAAAATGAGGAAAAAATAATAATAAAAAAAGAGCAGAGAAAAATTGACAGTCTCTTTTCTGGAAGACGGTTCATAATAGATGGCATATTCAGGAAACAAAATAAAATGAAAGAAATGTCGGGGACTGTCCAGCTCGATATGAGTAATAGAGGTTTGTGCCCCCTCCTGCCATTACAAATACTTGAAGCACTTAAAGGAAAACATATTAGAGAGCTATCAGCTATTTCAACGGACTGAACTCCTGTGCTGATTTATACGAGCATTTATTTCCTTTGTCCGACGCCTTGTCTTCGTGATTTTCCTTGACAGCAAGATCCGTTTTCACAAAAGCAACATTGGTTTTTCTTTTGTGCATTTCATATTTTTGAAAACACTTTCAAGTACTTCAAAGGAAAAAATTAAATGGACTGTTGCTTTGCAGATTTTATTTTTATTTTTATTTCAGGATATTTTTTATGGTGATAGTAGATCGTGTATATAATCAAAGTAAGAAGTAAAGGAAAATAATAAAAATATTTTTTCTACTTTATTTTTATTACGATTTTATCTGATTTTTTTTTTTTTTTTTTTTTTTTTTTTCAAATTAAAAACTTGTGGCTGTTCCTAAATACAAAGGGGCAACTTTACGGCACATTTTCAATTCATTTTTGTTCGGAAACACATGAAATTGGCAGGTGGTGTTATTAAAAAACTATGTAATCGAATTTCAGTATATTTTTTATGGGGGGTTATAGATTGTGTACAGAATCAAAGTATTAGTCAAGTAAATAAAAATATAATAAAAAAATTCCTACCTTATTTTTATTTTTATTATGATTTTATCCTTTTTTTATTTATTTATTTTTTAGAATCAAAGTAGTAGTCAAGCAAATAATAATAATAATAAAATTCATACCTTATTTTTATTTTTATTGTGATTTTATCTGTTTTTTTTTTTTCTTTTAATTAAAATTAAGGCTGTTCTCAAATCCAAAGGGGGAAATTTTATGACATTTTTTAATTCATTTTTGTTCGGAAATGCATGAAATTGGCAGGTGTTGTTGTTCAGAAACTGTGTAATCGAAAGACGTTTTCCATTTTGTGGTAAACTCAAAGAATATTTCAAAAAATGAAGTCAAAATTGGTGATTTGAACCAAACTTCCGATCGAAATGAGAAACCACAGCCTAGGAAAGGAGAAAAACCTTTTCTCACGTGTCCAAAATGTCTTATAATTCGATAAATAATTTATAAAAAAAAAAAAAAAAAAAAAATGGAAAACTCATTTTGATTTCAAATCGCTTTAATAGTCAGGCCTGCCTATTTTGTACCTTAATGTTTAAAGATGAGTCAGAAAATGTGCCAGAAAGTTTCGCGTTTGCTGAGCAGCAAACTTGAGACCTTAACACTAAACGTACCGATATTTTTTTTATACCTATTACTGCCGAAATTGCGTTAAATGACCCCTATATAAAAAGTTATCTATTTTACGATGTTTTGCGAAAAATATACCAATTGTTACATTTTGGTGTACCAATAAAACATTTTTTTTTTCAAACTAGGGGGCTCTGCCCCCTACGAGCTACGCTCGCCAACCCCCGTTCAGGCACACCAAAATCCAAAAAGCACGCTAATTTGATCGGCTTTAAAAATATTGAATTAAAATTTTAAAAACAGTAGCGATCTCTCTGTAAACGGGTTTTCATTCGTTTTTCTTGGATTGGGGATTTTTAAGGCCAAATCTGCTGCTGTTAAGAGATACAATGGTTGTTTTCGTATTTAATTAAAAAAATTAGTTAAACATTTGGAAATAAGCTAATGTAAAATGAATTAAGTAAACAGTGTCATTGTCTCCCAGTATTTTTTAACAGCGCTATAAGATAGTTCTTTTAAATAATTCATTTTAAATGTATCGTTTCAAATCTGACGTAATTTACACCAAAGTTTTATTTCTCTTAATAATATTCACGTGAAAATACTTTTGTTGTTAGAAGGAAATATTATTTGCGCTGTCTTCGAATTCATGATAATAGTTGAAAAGATTATCTCAAAATATCTTGCGCAAATATATATTTCAATTTAAATTGTTTTGCTATATTTTTTGCCATTTTAAATGTGACGTAATTTCCTCAAATTACAAGTTTTAACGCATAATAATGATTTTTTTTATTTTAAGATTTTGTTTCTCTTTTAAAATTCAAGTGCGAATATGGTTCGGCACAGATGTCATATATTGATGTCAATATTGACGCAATTTTTTTCTGACGCCAATTTCATATACGCAACGGGTACTTAATTGGTGCGAAAGTGTCGTTATTTTGCTTGATATGGTAACCCGGATGCTGTTGCTTATGCTATTAATGTTTCGCCAAATTGGCGTCGGAAAAAAATTGCGCCAATATGCGCGTATATGACATCTGTGCTTATGGTTCTTATGACGTAATTTTCCCGCTTTTAACATGTAATCATTTAATTCTAATTTTAAAGTTTTTTTTCTGTTTGTAATAGTCACGTGTCAATAAATTTTTAATTTGAAGTAAACATTATTGTTTGCGCTGTTTATACAACTGGCAACAGTTTAAATTAATAACATTTTCTAAAATTTGTAAAAAATATCTCTCGAAATGCTGAAAATTTGAATTTAAAATTGAAATAAAATCTCAAAAAATGAGTCAAATAAGAAAAATAAAGGCAATCTGCACACCGGGAACTTATAACGTATAAAATGATCTAAAAATGATTAAATTCTCATGTATAGTTTTTGCTCCAATAAAACTTTTTTAATGGAACGATTGTGTCCAACTTTAGCATTAAATATTTCTTAAAATAATTCTTCGATTTGAAAACTGTCTGCATCAGCGTGTTTATCAAACATTTCTCTATAATACCACCGATTTTCATATTTTTGTATGCAACGGTTTTTTTAATATTAACGATCAAAGAAATCCTTAAGCATTCAAATTGGATGCGATCTACCCGGAATATCTACGCAGATTTTCATTGGTCCATTTCCAAATCAAAACTTTTTTTTATATATAGAAGGATAATTATTACAAATTGTTTATTTATTAAAATAAAAAAATAATAATTAAGGCTGTTCTCAAATCCAATAGGGCAACTTCCTGACATAAGTTTTAATTTATTTTTGTTCGAAAGTGCATGAAACTAGCTGGTATTGTTATTCAGAAACTATGTCATCGAGCTGTTTTTTCCAATTTTTTTTGCAAACTCAATAGATCTTTCGGAAAATAATGTCAACGTGGACCTTTTGAACTGAATTTCCGCGCGAAAGTAGAAAAATCACTCAAGAGCGGGCAAAAAACGGGTTTGTCACGTGATCGATATCGCTTATAACTCAATGGGTAATTGTTTGATCAAAAAATGGCAAAAACATTTCAATTCCAAATCGCTTCCATGGCCATGCTTTCCAATTTTATATCTTTCCGTTAAAAAATGAATTTGTAAATGTGTCAGAACGTTTTGCGCTTGTTCAGCGGAGCAGTTAAGCAAAAAAAAAAAAAAAAAAAAAAAAAAAAAAAAAAAAAAAAATAAGGAAACAATTATTTCAAGAAATTAAAAAATTTAATAAGCAAATATTGTGCAAATTTGTTTTAAGTTCACCACATATTTTTATTATTTCCTCCTCGATATAACCTAAAATGTTTAAGCAGAAATCTCACCCTGAGTAAAGTGAATTTCTAATTGCACCATCACACATTAACCCTTTCACGGGCGGGGGTATATTTATGAAACCACTTAATTTTAATTCCCAAATGCCACAGTGGCACCAGAATTTTGGTAAAATATTTTCTATTTAATATGTATGTGAAATATAGCCTTTTTCATATTTACAAATAAATTTCTTGGTCAATTCCGGGCCCAATTATTTGCCTCAACACTTTAGTATTGAAAATGCTTTGTCCTTGAAAGGGTTAAAAAATCTGATGTAATACAGTATAATAAATGATGAAATAGCAAAAATACGCAAGTTACTAATGTTCTTACAAAATAAAACATTTATACTTTTATGATTTAACATAAATTTATTCAGGGGTCAAATGATTTCTTGCAGTAGTTAAGGCTAAAATATTTTTTTCTAGCCAAAAAAAGTAGTTCGGAGATGAGGCATTTTAAAGAATAATATGATCACATATTTTAATAAAAGTCGTGAAATATCAAGAAATTTCGTAATATTTTAGCTTGAAAAATTAAAAAAAGGGGGGGAGGGTCATTTGACACCTCGAGGTAGTTTTAGTGTTAATTATGTTGTGAAAAAAAAAAAAAAAAAAAAAAAAAAAAGGAACATTATTTCGTACACTATAAAAGAAAATCTGTAATTTTACAGATGTAAACTTAGAAAAATCTGTATGCTTACTAAAATTTTATCTGTACACTGTACAAAAAGATGTACATTTACAAAACTAGTTTTGTAAGGCTACATAAATATGTAGCTTTACAAAAGAATCTACTAAAATTACAGCAATCTTTCTAAAATTTTATGTGTAGCCCGAGTTGCAATTACATAAAAATTTCTAGGAATCCCAGTTTCCTAAAAAATTCTTAGTAACCTTACAGATTTAAGGATTTACGGTGCAAAAGTGTATTTGTTATACATGAATTTTTGTGTTTGCCGTTACATAAAAAGTTCAAGGAATACGACTTTCCTAGAAAAATTTAGTAACTTTACAGATTTTTTTTTACAGTGCATATTACAAATTAAAAAGCTGCAACAAACTGTCCTAATCGTTCGACCGCCTTTATAGAAAACGGTTAAATAACCGTAATTTAATTCTATTTTGACCATTATATGGGGAATAATGTGGTCAGAATACTACAGTTAAATTACGCTTTCGACCGTTCGACCGTTTTCTACAAAAACGACTGAACGACTGGACAACTTGTTGCAAATTTTTAACAGTGTACACTTTAAAATGGTTTGTTCTTGCTAATTAAAACTAGTAGAAAATGCAATAAAATTTTCACAGCTAGAATTACTATGGAAACAGTAAACGTTTTGAGTTATCTAAAAGTTGAATTTTAGAGGATTGACTTGCGCTTAAAATAAAGGGGAAAAAATATAAATATACCGATTAATGATGGTATAGACAAAAAAGAAAAAAAAGAAGAAAAAAGAAGAAAAAAAAAGAAGAAAATTTTTTTTATCTTTATCCCTTTAGAAAAAATTTTAAAATAATAATAATAATAATATTCATTCCCCTATTTGGTTGCATGTAAAATAATGATTTATTTTATTTAATTGTACATTCATTTATAAACTTGATTGTGCATAGCTATAATAAAAGGAAATCTATTCAAGTTAAAGAATTTATAATGAAGTATTAAAATATAATGAGATGAACGATTTATTATAAAACATTTATGGCTTATCTATTTTAGAATCAAAATAATAATTATCGTCCATCGATTCATTGCCCTTCACCAAAAACATAAAACAAATAAAATCACAATATCGACTGTTCATTAATACCATTGAAAACGCAATCGGATATAATTAACAAGTAATTCTACCGATGGTACAACATACAATTAATTTTCCCTGCTTCCAAATATAATTTTCCAAGCGACAATGAAAATTTTCCTAGAAATATTGTATTCCAACAATATAACAACGCCTACTGGAAAGGTACAAGCATCGCTCTAAACAGCTACAACAGTAAAACTTCGGATTCTACTGATCATAGTTTCCTTATTGGGAGTCAAACTTTTTTAGCAAAAAAAGTGTTCTTGCGGAATAACAAGTTTTACAGGCAAGTACGCTGTTAAAAATTTGCAGAAATTTTTTTAATCATCCAAGGGTTTTTATAAAACGTTTACACAACCGTATTCGAATTTTTATCTTGACCAATGAGATCGTGTCAGGGTACAAGTGACTAAAGTATAAAAATGTAATGTGTATAAATAATACATTGCACATTATATATTACATGTTTTATTCGCACAAAATAACACGTACAGGAAAAATACAAGCATTGCTCTAAACAGCTGCAACAGCAAAACTTCTGATTGTACTGATCATAGTTTCCCTATTGGGAGTCAAACTTTTTTAGCAATAAAAGAGTTCTTGCGAAATAACAAGTTTTACAGGCAAAGTATATGCAGTTAAAAATCTGCAGAAAATTGTTTAGTCATCCAAGGGTTTTTATGAAAAAACGTTTACATAACTGTATTCAAATTTTTATTTTGACCAATGAGATCGCGTCATAGTACAAGTGACTAAAGTATAAAAATGTAATGTGTATAAATAATCCATTACACATTATATATTATATTTTATTCGCACAAAATAACAACACTTACAGGAAAAACACAAGCATTGCTCTAAACAGCAATCACAGTAAAACTTCTGGTTGTAGTCAATTTTTTCTTGCAATAAAAGTGCTCTTGCGGAATAACAAGTTTTACAGGCAAAGTACGCTGTTAAAAATCTGCAGAAAACTGTTCAGTTATCCAATGGTTTTTATGAAAAAACGTTTACATAACCGTATTCAAATTTTTATCTTGACCAATGAGATCGCGTCATAGTACAAGTGACTAAAGTATAAAAATGTAATGTGTATAAATAATCCATTACACATTATATATTATATTTTATTCGCACAAAATAACAACTCGTACAGGAAAAATACAAGCATTGCTCTAAACAGCTGTCTCAGTAAAACTTCTGATTGTAGTCAATTTTTTCTTGCAATAGAAGTGTTCTTGCGGAATAACAAGTTTTACAGGCAAAGTACGCCGTTAAAAATCTGCAGAAAACTGTTCAGTTATCCAATGGTTTTTATAAAAAAAAACGTTTACATAACCGTAATTTATTTCTATTCTGACCAATGAGATCGAGTCATAATATGGTCAAGTAACCGTAATCTATAAAAATGGATGAATGACCGGTCATTTTTCAGCATGTTTTTTAAAGTGTAGAAATATTGCAAAAAGGCGTCAAATTTGAAATTGTCGATTATTCTGGTAATTATTTTCCAAATGTAGATGAAGCTTTTCTTGCATTAGCAATATTCATCCAGGCACAGCCGTGCGAACGATTGGGGGGGAGGGGGGCGGAGCAGTAACTCTGCGCTCCAACACTGTGAAATCCAATTATTTGCTATCTTTATTCACTTTTTATTTGCTGAAATTATACTGACATTACTACTTTAACAAACTCTTTAAAAATATTTCCTTTAAGGCTGTTCTAAAATCCCAAAGGGCTAGTTTATGAAACATTTTAAAAGTGATTTTTCTTCGGAAGCGCATAAAATTGGTAGGTGTTCTTATTCAGAAACTACGTAATCGAAAGACACGTTTTCCCTTTTTTGGTAAAGGTAGAAGATCTTTCAGAAAATACTGTCAACGAGTGCGTCTTGAAATAAATTTCCGGACGCGACACCGCGAGAAAAGAGAAAAATTGGTCGTTACATTAACGAAATCTCTTATAACTCGATAACTAATTTATTTATCCAAAAAGGAATTACTCATTTTGATTCCAAATCGCTTCATGTCAGACCTGCTAATTTTATGACTTTATTTTAAAAATGAGTCAGAAAATGTGTCAGAAAGTTTCGAGTTGATGAGCAGCAGATTTGAGAAACGCCTTAAATTGGAAGATATTTCTGTTAATCCAATCTGCTTTTGATCTCTATTTAAAGCGTTTTCATATTTTGTTTAAAATCTATTTTTTTCCCCTTATGTAGCTAGTAAAAACCGCGATATAATATAAACTGGAAATCATAATCCACAATTATAAAATTAAGTCTTTTCAAGTGCAATCCAGAATTTTTCTAGATTTAGGAAGTTAATTTTCTGTCCTACGAAAATTATCAGAAACAACAGGTAAATCACGACCAAATCATCTAAACCCTATGACTTCATCCATCATGTTCAAGATTAAATAGACCACAGATCCAGGAGAGGAGGGAAATGATGTTGCTCGTCCCCATTTATTCACCTTAGTTAATTGATTCCAGGAGCACAATGTCATTATGTATCGCAAGGGTGACAGAGATGGATGACCGATGACGTCATCAGAGGTGGTCCGGCTGACGTAGTGGGAAAGTCCGCACAAGGTGTGACAAAGAAAGAGATGAGGAGCAGCCGTTATTCGACGACGCTGTCGGAAAATGATGTGGGAGGACGAAGAGCAGGAAGATGATGGAAAATACGACGATGCATCGAAAAAAGAAAAACCTTTTCAGGAAGAAATAAAGGACATTGTTTTTTACGAAGCAAATTTCGCACAAGTACATACAATGCCTTTCTCTGATAAATCACTGTGGATAAAAAATTGCTAGATTAATTCTGTTGACACTCAGATTTGGACTACTACATTAATATTTGAATGAATATTTTTATTAAAAATCTTGGGAAGTATTGTTTTTTTCAATGAAGAAGCAATTTAACATCATGTTACATTTAATTTATTTCTGATTCCCCATAAAACACAATTGCATAAATTTTTACCACTTGGAGCTCTATGTTTGTTCTATGTATTATTTCAATACACTACAACTAATATATTACTTTTCTTTAAATAATTAATTTTGATAAAAATTTAAAATTATTTTTTGACTTGCATCCATTGCGAGCAAAACTGTGAGAAAACTGTTTGTTCTAGAGTCCCAAATAATATGGATAATGATGTAAAAATAATGCACCTTGAACGTATACTTCAAATTTATTATTATAATTGCATTGGTTATTTAAAAGTAACATTTTCCTAGCAAAAAAAAAAAAAAAAAAAAAAAAATGCATTTTTTTTTTTTCAAAGTTGTATAATTTAAAGCTTTAATTGCATCGAAATGAAGTATACGTTCTAGGTACGTTAGTTTTGCATCAATTTCAATAGTTTTTGGAACTCTAAAACCAATATTTTGCTACATTTTTGCGCGCAAAAAATGCAAGGAAAAAAAGAAAGAAAAATCAAAAGTAAAATATCTATTGTAGATATCGGAATAATTATGTTATATAGAACGAATATTGTACTGCCTGTGTTAAAAATTGTATGCATTAGATTTTTATAGGAAATAGGAAATAAAACTGAATGTGGCATGATGATAAATATCACCTTCTGTGAAGGGTTACGACTCCATGGAAACAGCAGTTAGAAATGTTGTATAATACTCTTTTATTTTTACATTATAAACTTTTTTACTTATTCCTTCTTGTTTGGAATTGCATTTCTTCGGTAAATCACTATGAATAGAAAATTCAAAATTGGAACTAATAATGGTGAATTTTTTTTTTCACAAATATAAAATTTTACGCTTTGTTACTGTTGTTTCTAAATATGAGTAATAAAATTTGCCTTATTAAATTGCACAATTTCCGTGAATAAATAAGGTAAAGATTAGTATTAGGAAATAAGGTAGCAAAAAAGTGTAAAATTCGACAGTTATATTGAAGATTGTTTATGTTTTTCCTTCCCATATCAAATTACTAAATTAATATCTATTGCCGCTCGACCTTTTTTCATTAATATTGGCTCCCATTTGATCTGCGATTGCTACATTAGTATAGGTCACTTCTCGAGATGATCTTAGGTTCTAAGATACTTCTAGGTTCTCAAATCCAAAAGGGCTACTTTTTCACATTTTTTTACTCCTTTTTATTCGGAAATTCGCTGGCATTTTTATTTAGAAACTGTGTAACAGAAAGAATGAATTCCATTTTGCCGTTTTTTGGTAAACGTAAGAGATATTTCAGAACATAATATCAAAGCGGGCACTTTAAACCGAACTTTCGGACATAACAACACGAGAAAAAAAGAAAAACCTGTCATCCCTGTGACAAAAATTGCTTATCATTCGAAAAGTAATTTATTTATCAAAAAAAGGAAAATTTATTTCGATTCCAGTTGCTTTAATAGCCCTGTTTATTGCTTGTCAATTTACCCGTCTATGCCTGTAAGTTTAACAAGTTCGAAATTGCACGTCAAACGGGTCAAATGAGGTGCGTTCGCACTATAACTAGTTTTATAAATATTTAATATTGTATTTAATGTATACTTTAGTGTACATCATAAGTGCATATCAGTTTCATTCTGTTCGAAAGGCTGTAACAGCATTAAAATGAACTTTAAATATTTTTTCCCGCATGGCCCGTTAACGGAAACCTTTTGATTGTCACTGTAATTAAACTATACATCCGATTTTCATAAAAGTTGAAATGACTCGACAAAATTTTGCAACAATTATATATTTAAATTCCAGACCATTCGATTGGGTAGTTTTTGGTCTGCGGACGGACGGACGGACAGACCGAGAGACAGACAGACGGACCGAACGACGACTATAGATGCTTACGTATTTATATAATTACGAACGCACCTAAAAATGAGTCAGAAAGCTTCGCGTTGTTGAGCAGGAAATTTGAGAACTATCTTAAAATGAAATACATATATGAAATACTTTTAATAAAGGCCAATAAAATAAATAAATACCTTATAACCTTCGTTCTAAAAAGTATTCAATTAAACTTTCTCATAGCAACAAGTGTGCATATTCCATACAGCAAAATTTTAATTTATTTCTTGTAAAAAAAACTCTTTCATGTTTGAGTACGCAATATCAATACGACAACTAAATGGCAGCATCTGTTGGTGTCAATGAAAAATATCATGCGGGGAGCCAAGGGGGTGTCATTTTCTAAATGACGCAATCCTTCCGTCGAGAAATGAATAACCTAAATCTTCCCCCCACTTTTTTCAATTTGCACCCTCACTTCCCTAAAGAGTCTCTAAGTATAAAATTTGCATGAGGAAAAATGATTGCATGCCAAGGTCACAATCGGGGAAAGAAATTAAATCAAGCTATTTTTCAACCAAAATAAAGAAAGTGTGCATTTAATAGAATAGCGACTGAAATGATATTCGTGTGTTTTCACTCCTATACCACAGAAAAGGAAGTTTTAGAGTGAAAGTTTTAAGTCCAACATAAAGGAATTTTTCATTTTATGCTTTGAACTTTAAATACAGATTGGCACAAATGTTAAGGGATTTTAAAAATTAATAACTTTGTTTGACTTTGTAATAATAATTTTCTTTTCCCTTTCCCTTGAGATTTGGAATCTGGACATCGTTAATTTTATCATGCAGAGATAGATATATGGTTGTATAAAAAATAAGGCAAACATTCAGTCCATTTGAGAAAAGCCTAAGGCTGATCTGAAATACAAAGGAGCTATTTTCTACACATTTTAAAATTCATTTTTGTTCGGAAACGCATGAAATTGGCTAGCGTTTCTATTAAAAAAATCCCTGCCGGCCCGGCCTACAGGCAGAGGTAGATTTCGAAGTTAAGTATACTAATTTCACCAACAAAAACTAAATCATTATTAGATATAAATCCACTTTAACAGTTTTATCTGTCTGCTTTTGACGAGTTTTTATTTCCTTTTTATAAAATAGCTGGTTTTATCAGAATCATGTTAAGACGATATTAAAAAAAAATATTTTTCCATACTCAACAACTCGAAATTTTCTGGCACATTTTCAGATTAATTTTTAATTAAAAAAAAATATGAAACATGCCTGACATGATTTTTGAAAAGATTTATAAGCGACCTGTGTTTTTATTTTTCTTTCAATTAATTAAAACTTGATTAATAAACAATTATTTTCTCAGTAGGGCAATATTTTTCGTTTCTAACACAATCGTTTCGGGAAATTCTGTTCAAAATGCCCACTTTGACATCATTTCTTGAAATATATTCTGCCTCTATCAAAAAATCGATCATTACTGTACATTATATAGTTTCTGAATAAGAGAATCTAGCAATTGGATGCGTTTGAGAGCAAAAATGAACTTAAAAATGAGTAAGAAAATAGACAGTTTGAATTTGAATGCACCCATAATAAGATGATTTTTTTCTTCAACCGGTATGTATTTTTAATTTATTTTTGCTTTAAGAATTGGCCCTATCAAAAACTTGTCTACAGAAATGTTGAAGACAATATTAAGAAGATATATGATAAATTCATGGAGATTTTATATCTTGTGAATTGACGCAGTTATGAAAATTTTTCTACTTCAACCCACCTTTTTTGTTTTCGTTTTTAATTTTTTTGCGGTACGAATTGGTCCTATCAAAAACTTGTGAATATAAAAGTTGTAGATAATATTAAGGAGATGTATAATAAAATTATTGGATTTGATATTTTGAGAATTGACGAAGTAAGGAATTTTTTTCTCCCTAAAACCCTATTTTTTGCGCCCCTTGAGCCTATTTTAAATTTTATCAAAAATCTGTGATGCATGAATTTTTGGCGCTATTTTTAGAAGTAATAAAAACTTTAAACTGATTTGATATGTACAAAAATTAAGAAGTTATGGGGGTTTTTCGGTTTTCACAAAACCCCTCCCTATTTCCATCCCCTTTGTCTGCTTTTGCCCATTAACGAACTTGAATGAGATTTTATGTCCCTTGATTTTATGTATCAGTTTGGAATAGATTTGTGCAGAATTGCGGAAGTTATCTTGTCCAGAAGAAAGTGATAACATAATTGCTTCGGGAAATTCCGTTCAAAATGCCCACTTTGACATAATTTCTTGAAATATATTCTGCCTCTATCAAAAAATCGATCATTGCGGTACATTATATAGTTTCTGAATAAGCGAATCTACCAATTAAATGCGTTTGAGAGCAAAAATGAATTTAAAAATGAGTCAGAAAATAAGCAGTTTGGATTTGAGTGCATCCTTAATGCAATGATTTTTCCAACACAATCCGCTTCGGGAAATTCGGTTCAAAATGCCCACTTTAACAGCATTTTTTTAAATATATTCTGTCTCTATCAAAAAATCGACCATTACAGTACATTATATAGTTTCTGAGTAAGAAAACGTACCAATTGGAAGCCTTTGAGAGCAAAAATGAATTGTAAAATGAGTCAGAAAATACGCAGTTTGGATTTGAATACACCCTTAATAAGATGATTTTTTTCTTCAACCGCTATGTATTTTTAATTTGTTTTTGCTGTAAGAATTGGTCCTGTACAAAACTTGTATATAGATGTTGTAGACAATATTAAGAAGATATATGATAAATTCATGGGGATTTTATATCTTTTGAATTGAAGGAGTTATGGATTTTTTACTTCTTCAAACCCCCTTTTTGTTTTCGCTTTTAATTTTTTTTTTTTTTTTGCGGTACGAATTGGTCCTATCAAAAACATGTGAATATAAAAGTTGTAGATAATATTAAGGAGATTTATAATAAAATTAATTGGAATTGATATCTTGAGAATTGACGAAGTTATGAATTTTTTTCTCCCAAAAACCCTATTTTTTGCGCCCCTTGAGCCCATTTTTAACTTTATCAAAAATCTATGATACATAAATTTTTGGCCCTATTTTTAGAAGTAATAAAAACTTTAAACTGATTTGATATGTACAAAAATTAAGAAGTTATGGGGGGTTTTCGGTTTTCACAAAACCCCTCCCTATTTCCATCCCCTTCGTCCGATTTTGCTCATTAACGAACTTGACCGAGATTTTATGCCCTTTGATTTTATGTATCAGTTTGGAAGAGATTGGTGCAGAATTACGAAAGTTATCGTGTCCAGAAGAAAGTGATATATATATATATATATATATAGATAGATAGATAGATAGATAGATAGATAGATAAAGTTTTTTACTGAGGGTGGTTTTGGGTTCTAGGAGTCATGATCGGTGTAGATCTGCAAAAAAATTTTAGAAATTCCAACATAGGAACGATCCCAATAGGTAGTATTTCATACGAAATCTACCTAAAAAACTATGTAATTGAGAGACCTTTTCTGGTAAAGCCAGAAGTTCTTCCAAAAAATGCTGTAGCGTTTTGAACCGATTCCCCGATGAGGCAGCACAAGAATGAGGAAAAATTTGTCGCCACGTGACATGATTCGCTTATAACACGATAAGTAAATTATTTATAAAAAGCGGAAAATGCTATTCGAGTCCTTATCGCTTCGATAGTCAGATCTGCTAATTTAATGCCTTTACGTCTAAAAATGAATCAGAGAATTTGTCAGAAAGTTTAGTATTTGGTGAGCAGGGAAGTTGAGAACCACGGGTTCTCGCGGGAAACGCGGTTCTCAAATCCCCTGCTCAACAACGCGAAACTTTTTCACAATTTTTCTGACTCATTTTCAACTGCAAATGCATAAAATTGACAGATTTGGTTACTGAAGCGATTTGGAATCGAAATGAGTTTTCCATTTTTTTGATAAATAAATTACTTATCGAGTTATAAGAAATTGCGGGCACGTGACGACCTGTTTTTCTTCTTTATCGAGCAGTGGCGTCGGAAATTCGATTGAAAATGCCGGACAGTATTTTCTGGACGATCTTTCGCGTTTACCAAAAAATGGAAAACGTCTTTTGATTACATAGCTTCTGAATAACAAGACCTTCCAATTTATTTCTTTTCCTATCAAAAATGAATTTAAAAATACGTCAGAAAGTAGCCCCTTTGGATTTGAGAACTGCTTTTGTTGAGTTGTCTTCTTTTAGCGATGGAAATATATAAAAAAAAAAGCCGTACGTTTCTGTTTCTTTTTCCTTTCCCTATGCCTTTGTTAATTTAACTAAATGTTGAATTGATGTTTGTAAGATTTTGAACGTTATATTGACTTTTGTTTCTGTGATGCTATCTTGAATTTATGTGTGTCCCATATGCAGGAGTCGAAGCATATAGGACAAATTTTATTGTTCTTAGCAGTACCTTTTATTAATAATCCTCATGATATATTACTGTTGCATATCTTGTAAAAATGTTTCTTGAAGATTACTGCTAAAAGATACTGGTAAGAACAATAAAATTTGTCCCATATGCTCTGACCTCTGCATATGTAACATGTACTTTTCGATAAAATTTATTTTTTATAAATGATTTTTAATGAAAACAATACAATACATGCTATGAATTTAGAGGAAAAACAATTTTAAGTTTACTTATGGTCGGTGTAGGATTAAACTCTTCAAAAAAAAAAAAAAAAAAAAAAAGTGTGAGAAAATATTTAAAGCAGTAGCTTTTGCAACACAGTCTTACATAGAAAGAGTCGAACACTCGCTGACATCACAATGGTAAAAACTAAAAAAAGTAAACTAAAAATACCCCAAAAAATTTTCTTTGTCAACTACTGGTACAGTTACATAAAATGTTAAGTTACTCATATTGGAAATAATGGTACAAATTTCAGTTAAGGCTGTTGTCAATTCCAAAAGGGGAACTTTGTGACATAAGTTTTAATTTATTTTTGTTCGAAAATGCATGAAACCAGCAGGTATTGTTTTTCAGAAACTATGTAATTGAGCTGTTTTTTCCATTTTTTTGCAAACACAAAAGATCTTTCAGAAAATAGTGTGAAAGTGGGCGTTTTGAACCGAATTTCTGCGCGAAGGAAGAAAGAGCACACAAGAAAGGTCGAAAAACGTGTTTGTCACGTGATCGAAATGGCTTATATATTTTCGATAAAATTTATTTTTTATTAATGATTTTTAATGAATAATCAATAGGTAATTGATTGATCCAACAATGGAAAAAACAGTTCAATTCCAAATCGCTTCCATGGCCAGGCTTTCCAATTTTATACCTTTCCGTTAAAAAATGAATTTGTAAATGTGTCAAAACGTTTTGCGCTAGTTGAACAGAGCAGTTAAGAACAGCCTTAAATATTTTGTTATTTGTATAAAATAAAACTTTTGAAAAACACTTTTGTTATTGTTTCTAATAAAATGTATAGAATAAAAAGCATTTCTAGTAGTCTAAATTATTTCTTTTGATCTTGAACGACATTCTGGTGAAAACTCTTCTTTTCCCAATCGAATTTAAAATCTATATATCAGAATTTTATTTCTGTATATTAAGCACAATTTTAGTATACTGTGGTGATTTTTTTTTCGATTAGCATTGATTAACGATCCGTTGTCTTATAAGTTAAGAAAAGATTATTTAATAAATATTCGTAAAATAATAACCAAGATGATATATAATAATCAAATACAATACAGGGCGTACATAAATACAGGGTGTCTCCAAATTAGTTGAGCAGAAAGAATTATTTACTGAATGAAATTGACAGGAAAAAAAATAAAGTATATATTGTTGTAAGACAGAAAAATAGTTCAACTTTACCATTATAACAAATGTTCGATGTGACTTCCTTTCGTGATACTGTAAACGTCCCATCGGTAAATCATTCCTTGCCAGAGATTTGTCAGCATGTTTCCGCCAATCAAATTAATTGCAGTGCAGATTCTTGATTTTAGTTCAGGAATGGATACAGGAAGTGGCGGCTTGTACAGTGGATCCTTTACAAAACCACGTACACCGAAATCAAGCAGTGAAAGATCTTGTGATCGTGAAGACCATTGATGGGCCTTCGCCAAGCGATAGCGTCAGGTATGACACCTAACGCCATCTATGAATAAACTTCGGCAATATTACTACTAGTCTGACTTTCAACTAGTTAATTTCATTTAATATTTCGGAAGTTCTTAACTTACAAAATTGCGCAACTAATTTGTGGACACATTGTATATCCCAACTTTACAGGGCTATTAAAAGAAAACAAACAAACAAAAAAAAAGACCTTTTTGTTCATCGGAAATCAAAAATAATAGATGAAAGTTTAAATTCAATACAGTTATAAGTGTTCAATGTGAACCCTCCAGAAACACGAACGCTATCGAGGCACTACGATAACTCATCCCACACTTTTTTCAGCATGACCAGTGTAACTCTTTGAAGGACTGCAGATATGCGTGTCCCAAGTTCGTCAACGTCAGTTGGTAGTAGTAGAACAAACACCTGATCTTTGATGAGGCTCCACAAGAAAAAAAAAAAAAAAATCTTATGGAGTGATGTCAGGGCTGCGAAGAGGCCATTGATGAAGAGCAAGGTCCTACGATGCTCGGCGACCAATCCAGTGGTGAGGCCATCTTCGTAAACTTTCAACTCTTATTTTTGATTTCCGATTAACAAAAAGGTAGCACTTTTTTGTTTTCTTTTAATCGGAATATTCAGTTAAGGCTGTTCTCAAATCCAAAAGGGCAACTTTCTGACATAAGTTTTAATTTATTTTTGTTTGAAAATGCATGAAATTAGCAAACAAAAATGTTGTTGTTCAGAAACTACGTAATTGAGCTTTTTTTTTTTTTTTTTTTTTTTTCAAACGCAATAGATCTTTCAGAAAATAGTGACAAAGTGGGCGTTTTGAACCGGATTTCCGCACGAAGGAAGAAAAAGCACTCAGGAGCGGGCGAAAAGCGTATTTGTCACGTGATCAAATTCGCTTATAACTCAATAGGTAATTAATTGATTGATCAAAAAATGGAAAAAACAGTTCAATCGCTTCCACGGCCAGGCTTTCCAATTTTATATTTTTCCGTTAAAAAATGAATTTGTAAATGTGTCAAAACGTTTTGCGCTTGTTGAGCAAAGCAGTTAAGAACAGCCTTATGTACAGTCGTGGAAAAAAAAAGTAAATACCCCTACTAACTCTGCAAATAATTATAATAGAAGAAAGTTACTGGTACTATTGGAAATAAAGTCCACTTTTAAATAATGGATATAAAATTTGCTTAGGCGGCCATCTACAAATCAAATCCAGACCAAACTTTGTTCTTTTCAATTAGCGACACCCAATTTTGACGATACATTTTAAATCTTCGGTTCACACTATGCCTAGAAACGAAATTTTAAGTCATTTGGATGATACGTTTTTGAATTATAAACATTCAAAACTTAGAGCTTCGAATGTTAAATTACAGTTCATATTTTTATTAATATCTCCTGAAATTATAATTCGAATGTGATAATTTTTGTGTGGTTTTATTTCCAAAAAATCCAAATATAAATACATTGAATAAGTAATTTTAAAAATTTTATAATATGAATTATGAAATTTATATTCGAAAAAAATATGATTTGCAACATACAATTTTTTTTTTGATAGATTTATATTTATTATGTCCTGCTTTATGTGAATACTCAATTTCAATTTTTTTCTTCCAAATAATTTTCGAATTATGCTTAAAAAATTTAAAAAGGGTGGTTTAAGACATCTATGATATGCAGAAAAGTATAATTTGAAAAAATATATTTTACTCATTTTATTGAAACATTTGGGTTGGCTATAGTCGAAACATATTAAGCAGTGAAATGATCATATTGGCAAGAAATAATACATCAATAGTAGTGACATAGTCATTCTGTAGCATCAGTGGTGTAGTAAAAAAAGCAGAGGGCATACGCTTTATGCAGAGGATATACGCTCAAGGCAGTGGGTGTACCCTACAGTGTATACTATAGCTTTTTTGAGAAGCAGATGGCATACGGTGTTCCTTAAAAAAAAAAAAAAAAAAAAAATCCAGAAGGTATACGGCGTATATCACCGTATACCCTCCACTACACCTCTGTGCAGCATTGCAATAATCGAGTACCGCACTTCAATTTAGATACAACCCCTAAAGTATGCCCATTTTAAAATATTTAATTTCTATGAAACTAATCGTACTATAAAAAATGCATCTCGATCAAGGAAATGATCAGTAGCGTATGAAATACACTTTCTTCTACTTCTGATGCGTTAAAAAAATATTTATTGAAAGAAAATAAGTTTCTTTAACATGTAGAATATAAAAAAATGTAAAATTCTATGATTTATTGACATAAATATAAGCTGCAGATTTACAGAGTGCGTTCTTAAGCCGTTTAGAGTTTCTTATATAGTAACTGGTAGAATCTTTAATAACTTTGGCAATTCCAATCCACAGTTGTCATTGATGTCACCTCAGAGCCTTTAGCTCAACGTAAGGTATCGGCATATTTCGTGCAATTCGAATACGAAGAATTTCTCTCCCCTAGTCCTTGAGAGCACTTCGCAACTGGACTACTTTTCACAAACACCTCGACTTCTCATCTATTTTTCTTCTCCGAGAAAAAATTAATTAGCGTGAGATTTTTGCAATCAGCTATGGGAGAACTAAAAAATGATGACAGCCTCAACATCCCTTTTATTTGATGACCAATAGGTACGGACACTCCTAGGCTAACAGGCTACTCGTGGGAACTAACATTGAAATCTGTTCTTGTTAGCTTAGAGGAATTACTCGGCCTTTTTCATCTGCTATGAGCGTGGCCTTCTTTACAACTACAGGATAGATCACCACTTTTAAGAGGCTACTTCAGTCAAATGAAAAGACGCATTCGCTAATGCTAATCCTATGGAAGAAATTTATAAAGATATCTTTCAATATTTTTAAATCATTTCTTTTGCATTGAATAGTTGAGATCGATCTGTATGCAGGCCGTTTTTTACTTTTTCGATTTTGATTGCAGATATTTTTTATGAGGATGGCTTTACTTTCGAAACCGTTTAGAATTTATTTAGGGTGTCAAACTTGGGTATTGCGTCGTTTTGATATGCAAATGGCCCCTAAATAAATTTTATATACATCATCTAAAAGTAGACTTTAGTTCCACTCATTTGGTACCAGTAATTTTCTTCTACAATAATTTGTTGCAGAGTTAGTAGGCAGTGTTTATTATTTTTTTCCCACGACTGTACATCCTGTATATATTTGTCACTTAATAATACCATCCCTTAATAATAAAACGAATCCATCTTTGAATCGCAACTCACAAACTTTTCCAAATCTATGAATCCTCCAATGACGTGGTGTAATAAAACTCCCATATTATCCGATAGATCACCGTTTTAAACATCAAGTAAAATTATTACCCTAAGCAAATTCAATTCATCCGATCATTTGGGCTGTTTTTTTCTTCTTTGCAATTCAAATATCATTTTCTGCCATTATCAGAAATGACAAAGTGAATCGTTCAAGATGCAAGATATTCTTACAAACGACATAATTTGGAATTCGTCAGAAATCGGTTGTAAAGAATCATGTTGTCATTCATGCGACATAAATAAAATGCACCTCACTCACAAAAGCGACTATTAAAACATTTTTTTTTTTAACTTCTAAGTGTGATTTCTCATTCATGCACTATTAGATTTTTCACACACCCTTTTTGTAAAGGAAACCTAAATTTGTGCAATGTTATTCATTTTTTTTTTCTTTTTGGGGCGGATAAACTGATATTTCACATCTCTAATGATGTCTATGAATTTACATGACAAATATATGTTAACTCAATTCAGGGAGAAATGAACGCGAATAAATCTAAAAGAGATAAAGGAGGGATGTGAAATAATCTACAAGATGTGATATTTTTTAGATAGATGCAGACTTATTTCAGTTGCGACTGATTTGCTTAAATGCTGTTTAACTTAAATTGCTGCGTCTTTTTATATACATATATGCAATGTTAGAAGCATATGCGGCCGATTACTTTTTTTACTTTATTATCGGAGTTCGCTGAAGATAATCATTGGACTTTAATTTATATAGTCCGTTAGGATGTTAAGTGTAGCCCTGGGTTAACTGACAAAGCAAATTTGTTGGGGCCGGACATTATTATGTAAAATTCAATATACAATACTAGCCGGAAAAGTTGATGTAAAAATTTATAACTTTTTATTAGTTAATTAGTTATAATATTATTTAATTTAATACAATTTTTCCGATAAATGGCGTATTTCAGATTTTTTACATTTATTTTTTCGATATTTATTAAATGAATATTTTATTTTGCTGCAAAAGAAAGTGAAGAAGTATTCTCTTAAACCTGCTGTTGTTAAAATGATGCACAAATTCAGCATAGCGGGATGGTCATGGTTTAATTTTAAGGGTTTTTTAATATAAAATATGATATCAGGAAATACTTTCAATGAAAATAGTAAGGAAAAATGTGTATTTTTTTTATTTTCATCACACAGTATAGTCTCAGAAGTTCGAGCTCCGCTTAATTCGAGGGGTCAAAAATAAAAATTTCTATTTTTTTTTCCTTCGCCCGAAAGAATACATGACATATATTGTTTACTGGATAACTGATTCTTGAGAAGAAATTCAATCTACAACACTGAATAAATCGTGGTTGAAATTTTTATCTAAAGTAGTAACATCCACTGAAAAGTTTAATGATGACGATGGTGAAAGCATTGTTTTGAAAGATTTGGTAAAGGAAGAGCCTGGCTGTGAAAATTGTAATGCAGATGACGTTAAAAAATGGCTATTCAGTGATGAAAGGCTGAAAATAACTGAATCGACTATTGTAGAAATGATAGAAGATGAGTAGGAATGTAATGATACAGAAGAAATTGACTCTCTGCCATTTGAAAAATACTCTCTCATAGTAAAGATTCTGCATCTTTAGAACTGACTTTAAAATATGTAGAACATCAAAATGAAGCCACCCCTGCTAAAGTTATGCATTTTAAGTG
Source organism: Maratus speciosus (assembly GCA_963932465.1). Lineage (NCBI taxonomy): Eukaryota > Metazoa > Arthropoda > Arachnida > Araneae > Salticidae > Maratus > Maratus speciosus. The sequence continues at coordinate 58,933,982 of OZ010791.1, read as the reverse complement.
TTGGCTAGATATTGCATCTAAAAAAATTAATAATGTGTTAAAGGAGCAAAAAATTGAATTTTTTTTAAATTGTAAAGTATTCTGTATAATCATTACAAAAGAAATATAAAGGTATACACATTCTATGTCATCCTAATTGGGTAAAATTATAATTGGTAAGATTTTCTACTTTTTCGGAAAATCCGAGGTGGTGTCAGCCCCAATTACCTTGGATTTTCGAGACTCTACTGTAGTTTTGCAAGGATATACTGGTGTTGAGAATATTTATGTTGTTAACCAATACTCTACAGTAACATCACGAAGTGGTGAATATAAATATATTTCTTCTATTTAGAGACATAAAAATGATGATCCGGATAACCTGAACTATCAAAGTGAAATTATTATTATTACAAAAATGATTATAAGTTAACTTGTGATTGTTTTTTTTTTCTTTCATGTACATAAAAATTAAATAACTCAGGACTGATTTAACACATGTTTTATTTGGATAAAAGTAAACCCAATTTAAGGTGTTACTTCATCATTAATGCAAATTTACAAACAATATATACACAAGTATCTATTTATTTATTTATTTTAATAATATAATAACGCATTATAATATAATATAACAAAGTTACAGAAATTAAAAAAGCTGTCTTTCAAATTGTACTATTCCGAACCTTCTTATGTTTCTGCTATTTAGAGACATAAAAAGAACAGAAAACGTAGAGAATAGCATAAAAAACGATGTTAAGGCACCACGCTTCTTACTACATTTACTGCATCGATAAATATTTCCTTAAATCCATTCAAAAATTGAGTTTCGGTAATCGTAATTGATGTGATGCTCGAATTCGACTGAAACAGAGTTATGAAAAAGACTAGTAATACTATGGAAATTCTGATCCGATTCAAATCTAATTTGCTGTGTTTAGATGATGAATATAATTTAAATATAACGAAATAAAAATTGCTTATAAATAATAAAATCTCCCATTTCAAAACGAAGTGACGTATTTGTATAAATGAACAGCATGTTATTAAAATATTCTCTGATGATGGCCTCGGGAAATGCAGGTCGAAAGTACTAAGAAGTTTTATATAAAATGTATATTTTAAACTTGTAACATCTATTTTAATATTTTAGTCGCCTTTTTAAGTAAAACTGTAAGCTTTTTAAAGTTCATATTGTGTAATTTATGGTTTTATAAAAATTGCTGTTTTTAAATACGGATATTAAAAGTAACCCAAAAATGTCGAAGTAGAATTATTATTATTATTATTACTCTAAAATGATTTTAAGTTAAATTCCGATTATTAATTAATTAATTAATTTTTTTCTATCTTCATAAAAATTAAATAACGCATAATATCCTTCCTGAAATTACAAAAGCTCTGTGTGAAATTGTTACTATTCCTTCTCATTCTGCCATTTAGAATCTTTAAGAGAATGAACATCGTAATCGAAAACAGCACGGAAACTAATTTTAAATACGTATAATGAAATGAAAATTACTGGCTTGAGATCCGGATATTAAAAGTTACCTTAAGGGTGTATTCAAAAAATGTTTTTCCACCCTCAACAGCCCAAAATTTTCTGAGGCATTTTGAGACTCATTTTTAAAAGTACAAACATGAAACTTGCTGAGGTGAATTTTGAAGAGGTGTATAAGAGGCCGTGAGATTTCATTTTTCGCTCAATTCATTAGAATTTGAGTTTTAAACAATTATTTTCTCAGTATGACCATTTTTTTCATTTCCAGATCTCCCGCTTCGGAAAATTCGGTTCAAAACGCCAACTTTGACAGCATTTTTTATAATATTTTCTGCATTTATCAAAAAATCGATTAGCACGGCACATTATGTAGTTTCTAACTAAAAGAATTCCCAGTTTGATGCGTCTGAGAGCAAAACTGAATTTAAAAATGAATCAGAAAATAAGCAGTTTGGATTGGAATACACCCTTAAAATATCGAAGTCAAATTATTACTATTATTAAAATGACTATACGTTAAATTGCATTTTTTTTTCATCTTTATAAAAGTGAAATAACGCATAATACCCTTCCTGAAATTACAAAAGCTCTCTGTGAAATTGTTACTATTCCAAACCTTCTTCTCTTTCTGCTTGTTATTCAGAAGCATTAAGAGAATGGACATCGTAATCGAAAACAGCCTAAAAACGAATTTTAAATATAATGAAATGAATATTATTGGTTTGAAATCCAGATATTAAAAGTAATCCAAAAGTATCGAAGTAAAATTGTTATTGTTACTACTAAAATGATTATAAGATAGATTATATTTATTTTAATTTGTTTCATCTTTATAAAAATGAAATAACTTATAATATCCTTCCTGAAATTACAAAAGCTCTCTGTGAAAGTGTTACTATTCCTAATCTTCTTCTCTTGAGAAGGGACATCATAATCGAAAACAGCAAGAAAACGAATTTTAAATATAATGAAATGAAAATTATTGGTTTGAAATCCAGATATTAAAAGTAACCTAAAAATATCGAAGTAAAATTGTTATTGTTACTACTAAAAAGATTATAACTTAAATTGCGATTTTTTTTTCATCTTCATAAAAATGAAATAACGCATAATATCCTTCCTGAAATTACAAAAGCTCTCTGTGAAATTGTTACTATTCCAAACCTTCTTCTCTTTCTGCTTGCTATTCAGAAGCATTAAGAGAATGGACATCGTAATCGAAAACAGCATGGGAAACGATGCTCCGGACATCACGCCTCTTACGCCAAGTCCAGCATCCCAGCTCATTCATCTCTGCCTGACCTCTTGCAGGTCATTAACTACGGTAGGGGGTGGAGGACCCCAGAATAACACGAGAGAAAAACGAAAATCATTCCTCCGCCGCTAATGGCACAAGGAACACCAAGAGCAATCCGGAGATTGGAGTAAGATTGCTACAGAAAATGTTCACCGCAATGTGATTACAAGTCGCGCTCTTACCCGACCCCTAGTGACCAGAAATGCTATGAATTAAACATGTTTTGGGGGGCTGCTAGGACAGGGTATTCACTGCTGGAGAGAGCATAGAGTGAAATAATCACGATAAAAATACGCGATTTCAACTTTGGCAGATGGCTCAAGCTCGTACTTCTACTCTCAGAGGACAGTCTTTGGTCGATTGGATTTTCAGGGCTCAAGGGTAAAAATTCTGCGTGATTCCTTGGAAAGCTGAATAAAGGTTTTTTTTTTTTTTGTTGTTGTTGTTGTTGTTTTTGTTTCTCCTTTGAGTGGTGATCGAAAGTTAACAAAGATTTTCTGTACAAGGAGGTTACCTGAAAGAAATTCTGAGGTATCTTGGGAAGAAACCAGAGAAGCACGTTTCCCGACAGCATAGTTGAAATACCAAAAGTTTGCTTAAGTTGCCTAGAAAATTTTAAATTTTGACTGTATTTTTTATCCAAATAAATTTCTCTTTAAAAAAAAATAATAATCGATAAGTATTTTTGTAAGTCCATTTGAAGAATTGAGTTGCGGTAATGGAAATGGATAACAGAATTACATATGATATTGGAAACACTATGAAATTTCTTAACTCTTTCAAGTCTAATTTTATATGGTTACGTGTTAAATGTTATTTAAATATAACATAACGGATTATAATTTATTGTTTTCAAACTCAGGTATTAAACGTAACCTGAAAAAGTCAAAATTAAATTAAAAAGATTTAAAAAAAATGTAGAAAATTTTAAATTTTGATTGTTTTTACTACCAGAGAAGCACGTTTCACGGCAGTGTAGTTGAAATACCAGAAGTTTGCTTAAGTTGTTCAGAAAATTTTTAATTTTGACTGTCTTTTTTATCGAAAGTTTTCCTTTTCATATATATATATATATATACATATAATAGACAAACATTGTTGTAAGTCCATTTGAAGAATTGAGTTGCGGTAATCGTAACAGATGTGCTTGAATTTGATTGAAACAGGATTACATGTGATATTGGAAATACTATGAAATTTCTTAACTTTTTCAAGTGTAATTTTATATGTTTATATGTTAAATATTATCTAAATATAACATAACGGAATATAAATTATTGTTTTGACCAGAAAAACGTAACCTGAAAAGTCAAAATTAAATTAAAAAGATAAATTAAAAAAAGATTGTAGAAAATTTAAAACTTTGATTGTTTTTACATTCTAAAGGTTTTTCTTTGATATTTTATTGATAAAAATTTATTTAAATTCGTTGAAGCAACTGAGTTATGGCAATTATAATTCAGGTGTTTGATTTCGATTGAAAAAATGCTACGAATTGGATTAGAAATATAGGAAATTTCTAATCGCAGTTAAATGCAATTTTCAATACCATTTTTGCAGTACTTGCAATATATTTGTTGTATATAATGCAAATACAACAAAATAAAAATTACTGTTGCAGATTCAGATGTTCAGCTGATATTTTTAACTTTTTATCTTCATAAAAATAAAATTTGGTGACAGGTTTAGAAATTACTTTACTTAGCTTACAATTATTTAGCTCTAAGGAAGTACGAGATAAATCTTGATTCTTGATTTCTATGTATTTCAGGCCGCAATCTGTGATTTGTATAGTTTTCATCACGTTTCTGAATGTTAACAACTATACTTAATTGGACAATTTATTATTATTATTTAAACATTTCATATACTAAACAAAATTTTGCGTAATAAAACTGTAACTTAAGGGTGTATTCAAAAAAATATTTTTCCATCCTCAACAGCTCGAAATTTTCTGAGACATTTTCAGATTCATTTTTAAAAGTAAAAACTTGAAACTTGCTGAGGTGATTTTTAAATAGATATTTAAGAAGCCGTGTGATTTCATTTTTCTCTCAATTAATTAGAATTTCATTTTTAAACAATTATTTTCTCAGTATGACCTTTTTTTTTTTTCACTCCCAGATCTCTCGCTTCGAAAAATTCGGTTCAAAACGCCAACTCTGACAGCATGTTTTACTATATTTTCTGCATTTATCAAAAAATCGAGAAGTACGGCACATTATGTAGTTTCTAAATAAAGGTATTTTAAAGTTTGATGCGTTTGAGAGTAAAAATGAATTTGAAAATTGATCCGAAAATAAGCAGTTGATGTAAGAGCGATGTTTTCTTAACATTTTAAAACAAATTACAGAAAACAATTCCTGCGTCTAAAACTGTTTCATCTGTTCTCTATGAAAGCTGCGGTTAGAAGTAGAGGCTTATCTCAGAATGTTAGACATGCGCATTTTAAATTGCGCGCAAGCTTTTTCTTAAACTATATAATATTTTTAGATGTAATTTTAATAGAATATAGATTACATCTATGCTTTACGATTGAACTTTATTTTTCTTTGGAGTTTATCGATCCATGTAATATTTTTGTAAGTGAAACAATAAATGAATTTAGGATCAGTCTTACAATAACGATAATTTAAATTCTGTTAAAATGACGGGTAAAAATATTAAATAGTCCAATTGAAATCTTGCTCACAGTTTTCATGTATCATACTTTTACCATGTTAGGATAAACCGTTTTAAAGCATTCTTCTAATCTTCGTTTCATAGAGAAAGCTAGCACATTTTTTCTCGCAACTAGCGTAATTAATTAGAAGTTCTTCGTTCTGTTTGTTTTCAAATGTTCAGTAAATATTGCCTATATACTTTTTAATTTCCGCTCAGTTTTATCTAAAAATCAACTTTTTCAGGGGTTTAACAGTCGTATGTGCCATTAATATAGATCAAGAAACATATTCTATAAAATGAAACCGCATAAGTGTATTACCGTATTTTATGGAAGAAACGCCGCCGCGTTTACGAGTTTAAAAGTTAATTTTTTTCCATGTGCGGCGTTTACGCCATGTGAGGCGTTTACGATTTTTCTTAAATACCAACTGAGTTTTCTTAATTTAAAATTCATAAAAATATTTAAAATCGGATTTAAATATTTTAAATAAAACTTCAGACATCTTAAGATATTAAAAACGAGGCATTCTACACTGCTCAGAAAACTTTGATTAAAATTAGGTCAATGTGACGCCGTCGACAAAAGTAGCGTTCCGATAGATGCGGCGTTTACAACGGGTGCGGCGATTACGATATTTTTAAGCTTATTCAGGCCAATTTGAGGAGTGCGGCGTTTACGACGGGTGCGGCGTTTCTTCCATAAAATACGGTACTATCATTATTGTCATGAGTTAAATTTTGTTTTGTACAAAAGTTTATCGAAATCTATTATGTATTAGCAGATATCTACACATATTTTCCATACTTTCGATTTATATAACAAAAAATTTAGAAAACACGTTTTATTAGCAGAATTTTAAATCTGATATTTTTAAAACCTTTTTTTTAGCTGAAGTAATTTACCAAAGTTTTTTTCCTTTACATTTTGGAACGAATGTTTCAAAAATCATACAGTTCCGAAAAGCAAATTTAAATGAATCGAATACTTATGCAAATACATTGCGCATCAACCTGAGAAACTGAAGACAAATACAAAATCTCTTTGATAGGTTAACAGGCTTAACAAGCTTACACGAAACTTTATTCGAAAGCGACATTAATATATAATTCCCGACTGAAGCACGCGTCAATGATTTGCATCGTAAGTCTTTAGCGTCCTCTCGATTCTAAAATCGAAGACCTCCAATTCATCTCTCCCGCTCCTCTGCGAAACCTCCCCCGAGCTCTCTTCTGCATCTTCCCTTTCAATCACTGCAGCCTTAATTTTGAGGTAATTGCCCCTGCGTCTAGCCATCAATATGAGAAGGGAGGGCTTAGGCCCTTAAACCCCCGAAAGTCAAGAGGTGACATTTATCACATTCGCCCTCATTAGGCCGGCATCAACGGGTTTATCCATCTCCTTTAGTCTCTGTTTACGATTATTTTAAGGGAACGATGTTAAAGTTCGAAAAAGCAAAATAGAGATAGATGCTGGGGAAAGATGGGTTCAGTGGTAGCCCAAAGCCAAATAACGGATTTGTAAGCATTGATTAAAAACAAGATATATATGCAGTAACTTTGCGGCTCAATAACTCAGATTTGGAAAATATCTACTCAGATGTTGGAATACATCATTTTAAGGATATAAAAAATAATTAAAAAAATGCTACAATATAAAAATAAAATATCATCGGCTAAAAGGTATTTTTTTCACATCGGCAATAAACAGGAGATTACATACTTCTCATAAATATTGTCAATTTTCTAATACAAACATGTAAACCATGCAGTTTTGGGCACGCTCACACACAAAAAAAAGAGCTAATTCAAACTCTAATTCAATTTCTCAAAAATGAGTGAAGTTCACGCTCAAATTCAAAATTGTTCAAACGAACTCGCTCAACTCAAACTCATCTATGAAAGTGAGCAAAGTTCACTAAAAAATCTTTTTTTTTTTTTTTTTTTTTTTTTTTTTCCTTAAGCATATATATATATAATAGAAATTTATCGTCCAAATTTACAAAATTTTGTGAACTAATCCTTTGATTATTGGATGTAAGGGTCTTCATGGGCCCGACCCAATTTTCCTTCCCGACGCTCGCTCCGAACTTGGTTTGGGAATTACTTTTTTCTAGAGGTTCGGACCAAGATAAGCCGGGATTGAATTTATTTTCAAAATAGTGTTTCTACTACATTTTTTTTCTACGTATCCTATTGTAAACTACATTTATCGTTTAACGGATAATATCTTTCTGTATGTAAATATCAGAATTATTATTAATACCATTAATCCATTACATGACTTGGAGACTTAAATTCTAAAAAATTCTATATCAAAAAACCTTCTAAGGCGGAATCACACAGGAAAGACAAACAAATAGTTACAGTTAAGTTCTTTTTTCACCAGGTCTGTAGTCCCTTGCAAATGTATTATTTATTTTCAAATGGATTATTATATCCATTTTGCACCGATCAAGAATATTTTTCCGTTTAATGCAGGATTTCGTCATACACAGATTCTTTTGAACGTCTACGGCCCTTTTAATATTAGATAATTTACAAAGTTCCTTTTAGCAATAAAGATGCAAAACTACTCAAATGATAAATGAAACTTTGCTATGAGAAATTAACTCAGAATCGCCGTCTCTGTTCAGAATCCTTTTAGCATTTTATATTAAATGCTGTGTTGGGAGATAACATCTATAAATAAAATCGCCTTTTAAAGCCCGCTGCATAAGTAACATTGACTTCAGTTAAGGCTGCTGTTCTTAACACAGCCTTATCTGACACATTTACAAATTCATTTTGTAACGGAAAGATATAAAATTGGAAAGCCTGGCTATCGAAGCGATTTGGAATTGAGCTGTTTTTTCCATTTTATGATCAATCAATTACCCATTGAGTTATAAGCGATATCGATCACGTGACAACCCCGTTTTTCGCCCGCTCTTGAGTGATTTTCTACTTTCGCGCGCAGATTCAGTTCAAAAGGACATTATTTTCTGACAGATCTATTGCGTTTGCAAAAAAATGGAAAAAACAGCTCGATGACATAGTTTCTGAACAACAACACCAGCTAGTTTCATGCATTTTCGAACGAAAATAAATTAAAACTTATGTCAGGAAGTTGCCCTTTTGGATTTGAGAACAGCCTCAACTCAATGCAATGTTTTAGAATAAGCTAAGATTCAAAGCAGACGTCAGCGCAGTTTTTTATTTATCATTCAAGTCAATTGTAAAATTATGGACAAATCCTGGAGTGAGAGGATAGAAGATGTAATATTAAAATTTCATAATATCGATTAAAATATTGAAACAACTATTTATGTAAATTCTTAGAATTTAATCTTAGAGGGAAATAAAAAAGAAAAGTGCCCAGTTAAACTGATGGCATTGAGCTCACCGTCTATTCACACTAATTGTACATTATGCTCTTACTTCAAAAAAATAATACCTTTCGAAAAATAAATTAAGGGGAGGATCCCCCCTGTTTAACATCTTTATACTTAACCAATGAGCCTCCAAATCTCATCAGGGAAGCGCGTTATCAGAATAAACCGGTATACCAAATTTGAAGCAAATCGGATAGAAAAACCCATTTATTTAAATTAAGCGGGATATTAGCCTCCCGTTACCGCCTTTATACTTAATTTTATGAACTTCTAAATCTAATCAGGGAAGCGCCTTATCATAATATACCGATATATCAAATTTGAAGCAAATCGGATAAGAAAAACCATTTATCTAAATTAAGGGTGTATTACCTCTCCCCTCGCTCCACATTTTGTACTTAACCAATGAACCTCCAAATCTAATCAGTGAAGCGCCTTATCAGAATTAACCAGTATATCAAAATTGAAACAAATCTGATAATTCTGCATGAAAAATTCATTTATCTAAGTTAAGGGGGATTAGCCTCCCGTACCCCCTTTATGCTTAACCAATGAACCCCCAAATCTAATTAGGGAAGCACCTTATGAGAAGGAACCTCGAAAAAAAATTGAAGCAAAGCGGATATTTCTATCAAAAGTTATCGTGTTACGTACGTACGTACATACATATATACATACAGAGCCGGCGGGCACATAAGCTCTCAGGCTTTGATAGCCTGTGAGCTAAAAAACTAGAAGTATTGAGACAACTCATAGGGACTATTAATTATTTTCATACTGGAGTACTTCTTAACCCATTCAACACCGAGTTTTCTTCTAGCAATTAAAAACAATTCGAAACAAGTATTCAGTTAAAAGTTCATTTTCGCTTCAACAGGTACAGGACAGTTCATTAATCACATTATCCAATGAAATTTTGTGACATTAATTAGTTTAATGTCATGTTTTAGCTCAAACTAAGGTTTAACGGCAGACAGCTTGTCCATGAACTGTTATGTAACAGTCATGTCAGTTATAAAATATGATCCAGAGTTCAACATTAAAGATTCATGATGGCATTTAAACCGTATTTATATTTGTCTTCGAATTTGAGCTCGGAGAAGAAAGTTTTTCTAGAAGTACTGAGACAACTTGCAGCAAGTATTAATGATTGCTAAACTGAATTATGTACTAAATTATTAGATACTAAGATTTTAAGAACAGCCACAATTTAATTTTTTTCCTTTTTCTTTTTTTTATGTGTGGTGTGTATGTGTTTCATGCTGAAACTTAAGAAAGTGGAAATATTTGTAATATGAAATAACAATTTTTCACACTTTTTTATACTAAATAGGTAATGAATCATATCATAATATTAAAATATTTATTTGCTTAAAAGACGTTATAAAAACACATTAAAAGTAAATTAAAAATCTACTAGATAGTGCCCGTCAATATTTGACGGTAAATAATTTGAATGTTTCATTAGAAAAATTGTTGAATTTTTAATTAGTTGCTTTTAAATCCAATATTGAATGACGAATTTCTATATTGCATAAGTGATTCCTATTTCTTTAAGATGATCTAGAGGGTGCTGTCAGTCTAACATAGTGAATGAAGTGAAAGAATTTTAAGTTTATAATTTACAGCCAATTATGCTTGCCTTTTATCAGAAATTTACCAAAAAATACAGGGTAGATAATTTATTTTTACTTACTACGGCCTCTTTTTTATTTTATTTTTTAGAAAAAAATAACAATATTTATTTCATTTTTTTTTTTTTTTCTAAACTACACGACCATTAAAAGTTGCCATGAATTTTACTTTCATGTGTCTCATTCTCAAAAAACCTAAATTTGAAACTTGATGCAGTTAACGATTTATAATATATATTTTTTATTACTTTAATTTAATTTTACATTTTTATGCATTTTTTAAATATTAAACCTGGATATCAAAGTAATTTTTTTTATAGTTCTTATATGAACATTTTTCTTACTTTCCGTTTTATTTTTTACGCAAATGAATGACAAACTCTTCTTTCTGACACACACACGTACATATTCTTGATAATGGTCAGAAAATATAACGAAAATTGTAGATCCGCTCAATTTATTTAATTGATAATTACATGCAAAATATTTTAGCTTAAATAGTTTAAATATGAAATCATTAATTTTTCAAAATATTATTTAATGTTAAATTCTATTTAATTATAAAGCTTTCAAATAATAATAATAATAAAATAAAAATCCTATAACTTCTCTTCCTAACAAAATATTTCATTATTGAAATGAATTATCGACAAAATTATTACATGTTTTGCCGGGCTTGGGCTCGAACCTGCGACCTCTACAAAAATCCAGAGCTTTAAACTACTGCTACGCTAACGGTAACTTGTATTTTCTCCTTCTAAATTGAAGAGGTTCAAAAAACAGTTGACGCATACGCGATTGCCTCGAATTTGAGTTCTGATATTACAGAAATAGTTTTGCGTTTTAATATTTATGATACCTTATTTTTTCAAAGAAGCAACTACAACTTAACATGCTACTTTCCCAATTTTCGTGTGTAACTATTGGCAATTTATAAGACGGATCACCAGCATAACATTTAGCCTAATAATAGCCTAACAATAAAATCCTTATAATCATCCCACTGATTCAAAATTTCAGGTACAACTTCTAACCTTAAATCACGATTTTTATCTTGCGTATTATAAAAACAATACGACACCGCTCGAAATAAACAATTTCCATCGCCTATTATCGGTACAACAAATTTTTCCATTGCAAAAAATGCTCAGAAAACTCAATAATATCAACTTCGTGAAAAAAAAAAATACGCTTATGTATAGTCACAACATGCAACGAACTCTAATCTGAGGCAACGAATGAATTTCACGTGCTGATAAAAACACAAACGCTTCTACCTCTGATATAATAATTCAACTGAGAGAACATCTATGCGCATGTGCAGCGCTTCGCTCGCAAGGCATACTTGTACTTATGTATTGCGCATGCGCAAAAGTAAAAATTTTTAAATTTAAATTACAGCTAATTAATAATTTTTTTTAACAAAATAATGTTACGATAACAAATCTGTGGCCAAATATTTTTCATTTAAAAAAAGAATGATGTAATTTGATGCAGCAGTTTCTTCTCACGGACTGTCGAAAGAATCCGCTTAACGTTTTAAATATATAGATTACGGCTAATTAATAAAATATTTCAACAAACGAATGTACTATAACAAACCTGTGGCCAAATATCTTTCATTTTAAAAAAGATTGGTGTAATTTGATGTAGTAATTTCTTCTCACGGACTGTCGAAAGAAAACGCTTAGCGTTTTAAATATATAGATTACGGCTAATTAATAAAATATTTGGACAAACGAATGTATGATAACAAATCTGTGGCCAAATATCTTTCATTTAAAAAAGATTGGTGTAATTTGATGCAGTAGATTCTCCTCACGGACTGTCGAAAGAATACGCTTAGTGTTTTAAATACAGCCAGTACCCATTTAAATTTTCGCCCGCTCTTGAATGATTTTTCTACTTTCGCGTGGAAATTCAGTTCAAAAAAGGTCCACTTTGGCATTATTTTCTGAAAGATCTATTGCGTTTGCAAAAAAAATGGGAAAAACAGCTCGATGACATAGTTTCTGAACAACAACACCAGCTAGTTTCATGCATTTTCGAACAAAAATAAATTAAAACTTAGGTCAGAAATTTGCCCTTTTGGATTTGAGAACAGCCTTAAGGGCTCGGATATAGACGATCCGCCCTTATACTAAGTTATATATCAAGTACTTTCTGTGCACTGGGTTAATTTATTAAAATACTCTATTTCCTTCTCACCTCACGGTATCTCATTAGGTTTATTGGAGGATCACCTTGAACCTCCCGTTGCGCATACTTTCTCCACGCAGGACTTAAGCTTTTTCCCGCAACTCACCCAACTCCACTATAGAAAACACTTAGAACCTCTCCTCACGAGGTCTACTCCAGAACTCCTTTCACTCTCTCAAGCATGTTTAAAAAAAGATTCCATGGCTTCCTTCCTTCCCACATTGACCCTTCTCTTATCTAAAACTTTCCCCTTCCCGTGCCGTTCACTACTTCACTAGATAGCCCGTGAACTTCTTTGTTTGCCTTATCTGAGGTGTGTGTTCTTGAATAGAAAGAGAAATTGGAATTCCTCGATATGATGGAGCTTGTTCATACAATAATATCTAACTAAAATAGTGCGGATCAACTTCAAGATAATAGGGCAATGATTAAGGAAAAATATTACTTTAAACCCCTCGTACGCGGAAAGTGATACATATGAAATACAATAGATCAGTAAAAAAATAACATCAGATAGTAGTAGTCTTAATAGTAGTCTTAGTTACATGATCATTACCCTCAGAAACCTGACAAAAACCTTCTCATGTAAAAAGCTATAAAAATCATTCAAGGTTATCGATTTAAACGATGCGTCTAATCCCAAGTGTATAAGTCTCCATTTAGGTCTATATAATATATGCATATAATCCTACGTCTAGTATAGGTTAGTTTCTTAGGTTGTTAGCGAAAGAAGTATCTATATACACTTCAGGGTTATTTTTATACATTTAAAAATACAGTAGAACCTCTTTTATTCGAAACTCTTTAAACTAAAACTCTCGGTTAACCAAAATCTATTTTTAAAGCCTTTTTTTATTATTATCATCACATTTCTTCTAAGCAAAATCCATTTCAAAAGCCTTTTTTTTTTTACTGTCTAATTTCTTGTGCGCAAGCGGTTCTTTCCGAACTACGAGCACATATAAATATTTTGTATTATCTTTCTTCCTTTGAATTTAACTTGAGCTCCCTTAAGCTGCAGAGTGGAACGAAGAAAACGAACAAATTAGCAATTCTGAAGCTTGTAAATGTTTTGCAAAAGATTTGGCATGACACGAGCAGCAAAAAGACTGTTATACTGGTGAACTAATAACATTAAAAAACTTGGTGATAAAGCTTCAAAGCAAAGGTAATCGAAACTGCGACAAACAAAACATTTTTTGTAATTTACTATTGTTTCTATTTTGCTATTTCTTTATTTTTTATTAAGCACTCGTTACTATAATAAGAAATATTGCATATATTTTTCCTTAATCTTAAAATTTAATCATTCTCGATTATCCAAAAATTTCGATTTTCCGAAAGATGGTGGGTTCCAATTACTTCGGATAATCGAGGTTCTACTATACTTTGATTTCTTGGATGCCAAGACGTTGAGGTTTTATAAACATTACATTTCGATTTTGTATTCTTAGCAGTAGTTCACTATTAAGGTAATTTCTTATAAAACATAACCAGAGTGCGATATCATGAATTTTTTAATTTTTGAGTCCAATGGACTACTAATTTTTGGGACCCACAGGCAATTGTTTAATCTAAATGTAATGTTTAGTAATCCGGCTCTCCCATGGATCAAGGATTAAGACATTGCAAAATTATCAAGAAAATTGCATTTTCGTCATATTCTGCAATTGTTCATTTGCATAATATGTAAATGCATTTCTCGCTATCTTTCTTGGGTCATTTTTAAGTTTTTTAATAGAGAAAACAATTAATTTTGAAGTAAAAAAAAAATACGGTATTACCACATTTTTTAATAGCATTTTCCGTCTTATTTCATCATAGAAAAATTACTGCAAATTACGTAAATACACACGGTGACAACAAATTCTGCAATTTAAATATTAAATATGAAACTTATTAGCTTAAATAGCATTGGCAAATTCTTAAGAAATTCCACAAAGAGTGTATTCATATTCATCTTGTATTTGTCTTAACTATATTATAGCAATATGTAAAACTATGAGATTACTATTATTATTTTACATCACAGAGGTATTTTCTACGTCGCATTATTTGCACATTTGCATTTTTTACGAATTAACGCATTAATTAATTTATTTATTTTATTTTTTATTTTATTTTTTTATTTTATTTTATTTTATTTTTGTAAATAGGATTTACTGAAAAATAAGCGTTTCAAAGTAATGTCATAATTCAGTTGATATTTCGTATCAAAAAATAGCTGCATTTGAAAATGTTTTCGACATTACATTATTTAACATTTGCATTTTTTACATTTTTTCCCCCGAAGTGGATATCTCTAAAAAACAAGTGTTTCATATTCAAAGTATAGTACAGTTGATATATCGTATTAAAAAAAAAAATGCTACATGGGAAAATATCTATAAGCATTAGACCCTAATCATACTCTTAAAATCACCTATTTTTTTTTCTTTTATCTTTATCTATCTTCATTTTATCCCATATTCAAACAAACGTTAAAAATAAATAGATGTGAATACATTAGAAACAAAGCTAAATAAATCCCCATTTGTTACTCTACTTTTTAAGTCTCATTACTTGCATCTCCGATAGCATCTATTGTGCTTTCCCCAAAACCCCTTGATTTCCGGGGCTCTAGTGTCCTTGCGATGGCACATAAGGAGGTCTTCTATCTTAGAGTACGTTTAATGCCATCCAGGGCTTAAAGAGCTTCAGCAGGGGCGTAAAGGGGCGAAGGACTACGAGATGCAAGAAGCTCCATTAGCACTGTTCTGGAAATCAAGCGACAGACGCTTCTTCCGTGGCAGCACATAAATAAATAGATTTGATGCGTTTCTTAGAGAAATAAATGTGCTAGGATTTTTATAGTTTGTCGTAATTTTTTTATCAACATTTTTACGGGGAGCTTTTATGCTTAACTTGATTACAGCTGGGTTACATTTTAAGTGGTAATTATTTAATTTTTTTTAATCTTTTGCGAAAATAATTTTTCACACTTTTATACATGTAGATTTTGTGCTTTATAAAATATAATATACACTGTATTAAAAAAAAAAAAAAACGGACTAAAAAACGAAGATTTTACTGGCAATCGAGATGCCAGTACTATTTCCGTATTTTAACGGAAATCCCACCCTCCCCCATAAATTCCAGAAATCCGTATTTTTACGGAAATTTTTCCTTATAAATTACAGAAAATTTATCGTATTTCTGGAATTTATGAGGGACAATTTCCGTTAAAATACGGAAATAGTACTGGCGTCTCGATTGCCAGTACAATCTCCGTTTTTTAGTCCGTTTTTTTACAGTGTAAATGCAAAACATCACCAATAACGAAAAAAAAAATGCACTACGCGTTTCAATAACATAAAACTGTCTTCTTCAGATGCAAGAACACGAGCTTCAACTTTGTAACAGAATCAACAATGAAAGTGAATATACAAGAAAAGGGAAGAGAGGGAAAGAGATAAATATCTCCAATTTAACCTTTTTTTTTTACTTACTAAAAATATCTACCAGATTTTTCGAATAACAATAGTTGCATTATTTAACACATTAGCGTCCACTGGTGTAAATCCAGGTCATTTGAGTTATCAGTGATTCTCCCTACAGGCATTCCTTTGAATTTAATGTGTTGTTTTATTTTAAAAAATTATAAAATATTCATTTGTTCATGTCATTTGGATATCTGTAATGCCACCTACAGGTGTTCCCTTTGAATTTCATCTTTTGAATTATTTCTCAAAAATTTATAAAATATGTGTTTGTAATTGGGCATATGTAATGCCGCCTACGGTCTTTTCCTTTGCCTTTCATGTGTTGCATTATTTCTCAAAAATGTATAAAATATTCGTATGTTTATGTCATTTGGGTATTTGTAATGCTTTGCATTTCTTGTGTTGCTTTATTTCTCAAAAAATTATGAAATATTCGTTTGTTTATGTCATTTTTGTATTTGTAATGCCGTCTACGGTCGTTCCCTTGGCATTTCAAGTGTTCATTTATTTCTCAAAAATTTATGAAATGTCATTTGGGTATCTGTAATGCCGCTTACTGTTGTTCCCATTGCATTTCATGTTTTGCATTATCTCTCAAAAAATTATAAAATATTCGTTTGTTTATGTCCTTTGGCTATATGTAATGAAGTCTAGGGTCGTTTCCTTTGCATTTCATGTGTTGCTTTATTTCTCAAATTTATAAAATATTCGTTTGTTTATGTCATTTGGATATCTGCAATGCTGCCTACGGGCGCTCCCTTTGCATTTCAGGTGTTGCATTATTCCTCATAATTTTTTTTTTTAAATATTCGTTTGTTTATGTCATGTGGGTGTCTCCAATGCCGCCTACGGGTGTTCCCTTTGTATTTCCTGTGTTGCTTTATTTCTCAAAAATCTATAAAATATTCGTTTGTTTATGTTATTTGGTACCTGTAATGCCGCCTAAGGGGATTTCTTTTGCATTTTATGTGTTGCTTTATTTCTCAAAAATTTATAAAATATTCGTTTGGTTTATTTCATTTGGGTATCTGTTATGCCGCCTACGGGCGTTCTTTTTGCATTCCATGTGTTGCTTTATTTCTCAAAACCTTATTCTACAGTAAGCATATTTTAGTGCACCTCAGTGAGGTATATCAGTTTCAGTATGGTTAAATAATGTAACTTTTTAAAAATACACTGAAAAGATTTTTTACCATACACCATAATGTAAAGGAATTCTTTTGATTGTCCGTGCAACCTAACTATAAATGCTACACACTTCATTTTCAATAGCGAACTTGCAGCAGTATGATTCTCAATAACTTATACCAATAACATGGTAATCGGGGTATATTTACACTAAAGCACTGACAGACAAACGACCAGGCAAACTGAATTCATAAATATGTTCATGAATTCAGTATGAGTTCAGTTCAGTTCCGTTTATGAATTCAATGTAAAAAAGAAAATCTCAATTTTACAACAAAATCCGCTGGCACCCCCGCTGCCAACACAGTTGTTGCAAAAATTTACAAGTTGCTCTCTTTAAGAGTGCTGTAAAATTTCTGAACTCTGGGTAAAGTCGCGTTGCTATTGGCTGCGTGTTGTACGTGACAGAAGAAATTCTATTTTCACTTCACTTTCTGCTTCAATTCAATTTCACACAGCATCGATGGTTGGAAAATTACAACAGAAAGTGCAGGAAAAACCACAACATATTTTTATAGTGCACTTTTCGACTAAATTGGGAAAAATTCAAAACTTTTTAAAAAATATAAAAATAAGTAAAACACTTAAGGATTTGTTTTAATCATATTTTTCATTAGATCAGTTTTTATAAAATTTTGTTGTATTGTATAGTAATACATTTTTACTCTTTAAATTTTAACAAGGTTATAACAGAGAAACAAAAATTCGTATTTGTTCAGGGTTTTTTTTTTTTTTTTTTTTTTTTTTTTTTCCTGTTTTGCTCTTTTCAAAAGCCAAACTTCCCCTTAAAAAAATAACGTATTTTTTCAGCAAGTAACTATGATCCAGTAATTGACACATCCTGAGCACGGTGTTATATTTTATGTCTTGTTTCTCATCCTGTTAGCCGGGATTAATATTAAAACGACAAAGCCCCTAAAATATTTCTCCCGGAGGTGTGTATGACAAACTGCAGATCAGAAATAATCCAGGGTCAGTCTAATAATTATCAGAATACGTTCGTCTGGCGAAATTTATCACGTGTGAAATATAAAAAACACGATGAGAAAGAAAGAAAAAATAGGAGCAAAACAGATTCGCGGGGAGTGGTGATATCATATTTACAACTAACACGAAATTATCTGGCTTCACTTCTTCGAAATTTTTCTTTCTTTCTGTCTTTTTCTTCCAAGGAAGAGAGACCACCATCGACTATAACGGTAACGGACGAATGCGGAAGGATTGGAGACATATACGGGGGGGTGGGGGGGGGGATCAAGAACTGTTTAAGGGTGTAATCATATCCAACCTGCTTATTTTCTGATTCATTTTTAAATTCATTTTTGCTCTCAAACGCATCATACTGGGAAATTCTTTTATTTTGAAACTACATAATGTGCCGTGCTTCTCGATTTTTTGATAAAGGCAGAAAATATTGTATAAAATGCTGTCAAAATTGGCGTTTTGAACCGAATTTTCCGAAGCGGGAGATAAACTCAATTAAAACTCATAAACTCGATTAAAACTCAAATTTTAATTAATTGAGCGAAAAATGAAATCACACGGCCTCTTATACATCTCTTCAAAAATCACCTTAGCAAGTTTCATGTTTTTACTTTTAAAAATGAATCTGAAAATGTCTCAGAAAATTTCGAGCTATGTTGAGGGTGGAAAAATATTTTTTCGTAAGTCCCCTGTTCAACAGCAGAAAACTTTCTGACTCATTTTTAAACTTAAAGGCATAAAATTGGAAGGCCTGACTATTTTTCAGGGGTGCTGTCGCTGTTTGCAATAATCCCAAAGGTGTTTAACATAAAACGGTTTTATTTAAAATTGAAACATAGCAGATACTATAATTCCTATCTCACATATTGAAGAGATTTGAAATCGAAATGAATTCTTCATTTTCTAATTAATAAATTATTCATCGAGTTATAAGCAAACGTGGTCACGTGACGACCGGTTTTTCTCTCGTCCCCCGGTGTCGCGTAAAGAGATTCGGCTCAAAGAGCAAACTTTGATAGTATTTTCTGAAAGATCTGCTGTCTTTACCAAAAAATGAAAAGCGTATTTCGATTACATAATTTTTGAATAAAAACACCAGGCAAATTTCCGAACAAAAATAAATAAAAAAATATGTCAGAAAGTAGCTCCTTTGGATTTGAGAACAGCCTTGATAATTTAAGATTAATCCCGACAACGGTATTTTCGCGTATATGAAATCCCCCCCCCCCCTCCCCCCAGTGTTTAAACTCCTACTTTCTCTTTCCACTGAATACCAGTTCCGAATAGCGTTTTAAATCCTTACAGTTGAAATATTTCACAGCATTAAATAGTTCCTTTAAAATATACACCCGCCATCAATTCCCGCGGCAAAACCAAACACACAAATTCCCGACCCTTGCATATAAAATGTGTCTGAATATGTAAATCCAAGTCATAACTCAAGAAAGCGGCGCAGCGTCTGATATGCACCCCTTTTACGTTATAACGACAAGAAGGGGGAGAAGGAAAGTGAACTGTTTACTATCCCTAATTAGTGCGAGGGGACACCTGTGACGTGTTACTTTGGGGCGCGACGTGACCAGGAATATTTGGCCACGTTGACAGCGTTCCTGATCTATGAGGGCCAATGTTTTCCTTATTGCCATGCGCCCGCGTAATGAAGACGCGACCTGTCCTTGATTTGCAGCTGTAGTTTATATTATTAAGTCTGTTTGCACTCCGTTTCAGAGGATATGTTACAGTCCTCGAATTGCTGTCATCAAGGGCCTTAGGAGCAAGAAAATTGATTGAAAGAGACGTTACGTAACGAACAACGTAACGGGAAAAAGAAAAAGTAAAAGAAAAAGAAAGCAATTACTGCAATAAAATTACACAAATGCCATTGTTAATAAAGACGGAGAGATTTTTTTTGGATTATGTTTAGTTAGACATTTAGATTTTTTTATATACATAATAATTATGAGTTTTTACTTGGATGAAGGAGAGAATCCGAATTCTTAATTAATTTTGTTATCTTAAAAAAAAGAAAGAACGAAAAGAAAATACCGAAGGCATTTTGACTTGTCTATAGACGAAATCAGTGTAAAAAAATTCCTGCTCCTTTGCTCCATATTTGAAAAAAAACCTTCATCAAATTCTATCATATATGGTTTTTAAAAGTGCAGAATTCTCTTCTTCTCACAGACATTATCTATGCAGTGGAAAATATAGTTTCTTCAGGTTGTTCTCAAATCCAAAGGAACTACTTGACACATTTTTAAATGCATTTTTGTTCGGAAACACATGAAATTGGCAGATCTTCTTGCTCAGAAACTATGTAATCGATTGGTGTTTTCCCTTTTTTGGTAAAAGCAGATCTTTCAGAAAGCAGGCATTTTGAACGAGTTCACAGCGTAATATAATTATCCTAAAAGGTCTGATTCATTGCACTCACCTGACCTCGATGCCTAATAGGACTTCCCAATAAGACGCACGGACCGGGTTATATATATATATATATATCGCACCCTTGCTTCAAAAGTGCCAAAACTCAAAAACTGTTTTTAGTTATGGCTGCCATTCAACTTGGTTTTTACGCCTCTACCAATCACCTAAAGTACCAGATACCGCTTTAAAAAGCCAGCCACCAGGTAGCAGTTGTGTTTGCTAAGATGGCCATTGACGCACTTCTACAGCTGGGAAACAGTTTCTCGAATTTCCTGAGAAACGAAGTTTTTTGAGTTATGCCACTTTTGAAGCAAGTTTGCGATATATAGAAAGTTTGGATTTCAAAGTTTTGAACCCGACCCAGACCTGGCTCTTATAGTTATAGAAGTTCCCAAATAGATTAAAAGACTTAAAAAAAACTTTAAATGTAATTTAGGGACCCATTTTTATTTATTTATTTTTAAACACCCAGACCCCTTTAAAAACAAGACCGTTTTTGTTTAATTGACATTTTAACAGGGTAGTTTTCGAATTTGACGAATTTACGGGCAAAAATCATTTCTTGACTATGTCAGAAAGATTCTCATTGCTGAACAGGAAATATAAAAAGAAAATTCTTAATATCTCAAGGGTGTTCTCAAATCCAAAAGGGCAACTTTCTGACATAAGTTTTAATTTATTTTTGTTCGAAAATGCATGAAACTAGCTGGTGTTGTAATTCAGAAAATATGTAATCGATCTATTTTTTCCTTTTTTTTGCAATAGATCTTTCAGAAAATACCGTCAAATTGGGCATTTTGAACCGAATTTCCGCGCGAAAGAAGAAAGAGCACTCAAGAAAGGTCAAAAAACGTGTTTACACGTGATCTAAATCGCTTATAACTCAAGAGATTTTTTGATCAATCATTAATTGATTGATCAAAAAATGGAAAAAACAATTCAATTCCAAATAGCTTCCATGGTCAGGCTTTTCAATTTTATACCTTTCCGTTAAAAAATGAATTTGTAAATGTGTCAAAACGTTTTGCGCTTGTTGAGCAGGGCAGTCGGGAACAGCCTTAAAAGAAAGCATGTAAAAAAATCTTAACATCTCAAAAGTTTATAACAAAAATTGTGCCCTCTCTGTTTTATGAAGACATTATGATAACTAAGCTTTTTCACATCCGAACCATTAACCATTTTAAGGAACGGTTCAATAAAGAGCACGTGTGAAAAATACGATTACGCTCACACCCTTCAGCAAGCAGCATTTCATCAACAACTCTTCCAACGACGTCGATTAGAGGCTCGTCTTTGAATATGCTCATCATCATGACAATAGAAATTCAGAGCGTTGACACCTGCTGATTAACTCGGAGACTCGCTTTTGTCAAATGGATTCATGCTAATGTTCTCACGGAGACCTTTTCGGGAATATGGAAATTATTCATGCATTGTTGCAGCTTTTTAGAGAGGAAGTAAATAAGGAAGATTGTCAACCTTTGCCATCCGATGGGATATGGAGACGAGAAATTTGCGTGGAGAAAGTTAATATGCAAAAAGCTTCAGTGCGTCGGCATTTCCACTCTGCGAGTGACAGACTTCGCAAATGATGGAATTTTTCCATTCTTGTGAAAATGCTGAATTGCGATGAAGTCATTTCTGTTTTAGGAAAGCGGATAAAATATTTTTAGATATATATTTTTCTTGAAGGGAATTGGATTACAGTGAAACATGCTACAAAGTGTTTCCTATTAACACGTTAAACGCCACGTCAGTCACCGATGACTGACAGAGAACTTTCCGTTTAGAACGCGTTATTCACCGATGACTGACGGTTTAAAAATATGATATAAAACTAAAAATATATACATTGTTTTAAATAATTTATTTAAAATTTACTTACCTTTTATTTATTACAGGATTATACTTCCTTAAAAATTACTTAAAACATTGTAATTTTTTCAGCTTCAGTGTCAGTCACCGCGGTACTCAACGTGTTAACCAATCAGCAAACTCATTTTTATCATTAAACGGGCTACTCTGGTTATTAAAAAAAGATCAATTAGTTATTTTTATGTTTCTTTCTAAACTTCTATCTGTGTATTTTCTATACCAATATTTTGTACAGTTTAGGAGCCATGATACTTTTTGCTAAAATCCCACGCATGCGGATGACAAGCTATAGGGTGAAGTCGGTTTTGCCAAAGAATAAAATAAATTAAACTAGAAAATAAAATGAATGCGGACTCAAGGAGGAGAATGATAAGTGGTAAAAAAGTGAAAATAGTAACAATAAATGAAAGTTAAAGTACTAGTGCTAAATACACCTTGAGTATATAATTAAAATTCATAAAAAACACAACTAAATGTATTAAAATTACTTGCAGCTGCATACGTATAATATAAAAATTTTTAAAATACATTACAATGTCAGAAAAACTCGTCAATATACACTAAATTATTCCTCATTTTTTAACAAATAATTTCCGTACTCCCAGAAAACATGTTTTATCCGTGAATTCTCCCCGAACGTCTAAAAAAGAGGGGAAAATTCCGTTCATTCCTAGCACACATGCGTATTAGGTCTATTAATAATAAATCCGAATTTATTTTTAAAATGAAAAGCAAAAAACTCTATAAATTACGACTTCTAATTTAATTAAAAAAGTCAAAAAAGTTTTCGAATTTCAAAATAAATAACAATTACTTTTCTCATTCATTCGATATGATTACGTGATATCGGTCATGCGCTGAGAGGATTGTTTAAATGAAAACCAACGCTTTCAATTAACTAAATTAACAGTTTATTTACACACTATTTACACAACAACAAACACTATTTACACTTACAAACTCGGATATAGATGATCCGGTTCAACATTAAATTGAATACAGTAAATGCTGGCTGTGTACTGTTAAACTACGTTAAATCACTCTCACTCTACACACGTTAAATTAGCTTTCCGGAGATCAATCTCGATCTCCCAACACATGGGCTCTAAGCCTAAGCTATCCGAGCCTCTCTCAACCCTAAGCACTCTCTCAGAGCTATCCAAGGCACGACTGTCCTCTTTGCGCGCTACGCTCCAACTCTCTCAGCAGAACAGACTGCCTTCCAGGAACCCCTTGCTCCTTCTCCACGTAACTCCTTCGGGGTTTTCTACCTGGCTCCCATTGTCTCCCCATCTTCCACAGACATCTCAAGAGGTTGGGCACACCCCTCTCCAACTATCTTTTCCCCCTTCATACCATCTATACATTTTCACCGGTTTAGATCCAATTTTAGATAAGGAAAGACTTATTTTGAAATTCCAGTACACAGTCCATACAATATATAATATATTAAGACAAAAAATAATATAGAACCTCAGTTCTAATAGCAGATGTTTCTCAGAACCTGGCAAATATATTGAAGGGTTTTTTGTCCCAAGAGAAAATGGGTGCAAAACAATTGCAGGGACATTGAGCTTTGTTTGTCAGTCACTTGGAAATGACCATTGTCCACTTGTATCTCTCATGTAATTACTTAAAAAACTGAAAAAAAGAATCGCAGTAGTCTGTGATTTTTTTTTTTTTTTTTTTTTTTTTTTTTTTACTTTCTCGTGTATAAGTTGATCCCCCATTTTCAACTCCCAAATTTTGTCTAAAATTCTTCGGCTTATATACGATAATTGTGAATGTAAAATAATTATTATGCGTGAAACATAATTTTTCAATTATTTGGCTGATATAGCTTGTATTTTAAAGCTTATATTTAAAAAAAAAAAAAAAAAAAAAAAAAAAAAAAAACCTTCATACTAATATATTTTTTAAAAGATTAAAAATTGTACTAATTTAAAAGTGTAATTGCAAATAGTTTTTGTTTAAATAATCCCTTAATTTTACCCTAAGTAGTATTAAAAATTATATAATTGTATCTTAAAACTTCTTAAAGATTATTTATAACTCAAAACCTATTAAAACTTTACACACTGTTTATAGCGATATTATATAATTCACTTTATATTAATCTATAAAAAATCAATATATAATCATAGTGCCAGTTAAAGGTCTCTTTTTAATGGGGTCGCACGTAAACACACATGTTCGAGTTGCAGATAAATAAGCAGACCACATATGTCCTTGGAAGCGATTGGTCGAAATTCTACAGAGGATCTAGTCGAAACTCGTTAACCTTGAAATTGAGAGGTCGAACGCTGCTCCCCTATTCCGTTTGAGGCAGAATTGGAAATTGTTGAACATCGGTATGGATTACGTGAACGGTTGGTTTCCTACTCAGTTTGTTCCGAGAAGGGCAGAATCAGGACACAGGTCGTGTTTGGGTAAAATTAAGATGAAGAGTAAGTTTTGTTTACCTTAATATCATATTAAAATTTCGTGGTAGTCAATTTTTACGTATTTTACAGATTATAAAGTCGAGAAAAGCTATGAGAACATGCTGACACACAAACATACCATTTTGGATCCTAATGGTATTGAAACGGGACTATTTGCAAACGGAGATCTTTCTTACAATGACAAAAAAATGCATGGAAATCAGACAATCTATTCAAGAGTTATGTATTAACATAGACCAAAATATATATATATATATATTTTGGTTTATGTTAATACATATATATATAACCTCTTATATATATATGTATATATATATATGTATATATAACCTCTTTTATTGAAAGTCGGTTAAAAAGACATACGAATTAAATTTTTCTGCATGATGACTAACCATCAGTCAATCCTTACTTTAAAACTCACAGGGATATAAATATATAGGAAGTATAACTACAGGGTGAGTTTTTTAAAATACAACTCGGAACAAAGAAAACACACCATTTATGATAAATTTTTACGTGCATAATTCGAATAGAAACAAAAGATATTGAAAATGTACATCAGTACAAAAATCTTGTCACTTTTTCAGGGTTAATTTCCGTTTACTTTTCTGTGTCAGCGGATTCCGTATGTCGCCATGCACACAAAAAGGGGCGACAGTTCGAATAATAGTGCTCTGGTATACCTGTACACTTGGGAATGCATCAGAATATTGATTTGCATGTTTTGGTACGAGTCAGATTCAAAATAATGCTCAACAACAAAGACACAAAGTACGTGTTCAAACACTGGCTACCAACCACAATTTCAACGTACTACATCGTACACAGAAGCTGGCACACTAGAGCCGAGAAAACGACAACCATCAGACTTGTGTATCTTGGTGCAGTGTTACTCGCCCAGCAGTTGAAAAATCCCTCTTTTACATTACGGATGTGAAGCGCGCTTAAAATCAGGGTTGCGTCTTAAAAAACTCACCTTGTATATTGGCCACCAAAATTAACAATCGTGTACAGTTTATCGGTGTCGTATCAGCAAATGGAAAAGCGCTCTGAGGATTAAAGTCATGCCATTGCCTTTCATATACTAGCATCTAAAATATGCTTAAGGGTATTAAGGACCGCAGACATTGAGAGCCAAACCATCAATCCTTCCAATACTCTGGCGCAAGGAAATCACCGACAAGTTGTGACCTGTGTGTCCTCGTATTATCGTCCATAAGATGAAGTCTGAACCAGCAACTTCTCGCATTTGTCTCCACATGAGGTTCAAAGATTTCAACGTAATACTAACGGGCGGTAATAGTGTCCACATAGAGAAGAGAGCCCAGCTTTGTGCAGTAAAAGTTCATGCATTTTGGAAACTGTGAGTTGCCTTTTTCACTGAGGAATCGGGATTCAGTTCTAAAACCGATTTTTAACAAGTCTTTAACTAGAGAGAGCTTGACAGACTCCATTATCTCACCAAGGTACTAGAAAATGGCCATTTTGGTGGTCGTGTAATCTTTGTTTGGACAACATTATGTTGGACAGCCGAACACCAATCAGCACGTCTTCGATGCAGGTCCTGTAACTATACAGCCTAATAGCAATGAGGTTATTGGATCTCATGTAAGACTTTCCGATCCCAGACTTTATTTTATGGGCAATAAGGCGTTGCTAAACAGAGCACAACTTGTCGATGATTTCCTTGAGAAAAAAGGCTATCTGTCGCATGGATTGGCCCGCAAGGTCGCCTGACCTTAATCCATTGGGCATGTTTGAAATGATCTAGAAAAAGAGCTGTGGGACAACGTCATCCCCGTCTCCGGACTCTAACGACTTAAAATCTATGGTTTATGGGTAGACTTTGATGCCACAAGATACCAGCAGCAAGTTCATTGATAATACAAGGGTTCGTTGTGCAACCTGTATAGCTGTATGGGGTGACCACAATCCATATTAACCAGGTTGTTCTGGGAATATGATGCGACAAGTTTCATCATTTTTAATCGACTATATAGTATATCATAAACGTTTTAATTTTTTTCCCTATCTTTTTGCAAAGTAGTATTCTTTAAGTAAAAAAAAAAAATTCTTACAATTAAGTTACTTTCCAAATATTTTTAATTAAGAGTTTAAAAATTACAAACGTCTTGAAGACGAAAGTTTAAAAAATTTTCTTTTTAAAAATATGTCGCTTAAAGTCTATTTATTCATTTTGAAAAATTTTTTATACATGTGTGTTTGAAATTATCTCAAACTGTTTTAAAAGGTAAATAGCATCGGATTCTTAAAAAAAAAAAAAAAAAAAAGAATTCGGAAAAAAATAATAAGCACTCAACTCAACTCAAATGATTACAAACTATGAAGTTCAAACTTTATTTTGTCAGATTTGAGATTCTTTAAAGTATCACTTATCTGGTGTATGATGCAAGGAAAAAAATATCTATATGCTATATGATAAATGACACCTAAAATATTCGCAACAGATAATTTTAAAAGTCAACAGAAAAATAAACTCTTTTGTGTTCGACGAATTTCTTTCGAACTAAACAACCTCTCGACAATAAGCAACCATCTATTAAACGCAACCAAGCGATAATATCAAAAAAAAATATTTGACAAATCTAATCATTTATTTAAACTTCATCAAGTACAATTCTGTGACTAAAAGTTTAGTATAAACATTTTTTGACACTACAAGTATGTGATCCGCATTTCTTCACAAAACTCCATGCATAACAAGACCAAGTATAAAGCAACGTATTATTTCACTTTTTTTTTTGGAGTGATCAAAGTCATCTAGGTAAAATTATCGTGCTTAATGGTAATATTCTACAGAAAAATAAACGTTCCTATGCGGAAACAAAACCTCTTTTAGCAGATGTTCATCTTCCACAGCAAAGATTCATCATGGGACTCTTGATCATCAAAAGTACCCCAACCAATGATTAGAGCCCTAAGTAGTCAGTCACCGACTGTTTTGCGATCTTCGCTAATTGCTCCAAAGACTGTGTCCAAAGGCCTTCTAATGACTCAGAAGGATAAAAAAAAAAATTGGTTAAAATAAGGGGTGAAGGAGGGGTGAGTTTGGATGTTTAATGCGTGCGCGCGCGACGTTTGATGAATTGTCAAAGCTCGACACCGTACCTAATAATTAGGCGGTGGCCCATAGGTGGAAGGTGTGAACGCGTCGTTTTTCTTTTGAGGTCGAGCAGAGGGTGGACTGCGGAAAAACGAAATGCACAGGGAACAAGTAGAAAGTACCGAATGGCATGTGGGAATTACGAAAATAAATATCATTTATCAAGCGCTGGAAAGATTTTAATGAAAAAATACTTCTTCTACAGAAATAGTTGAGCTGAAGTTATTTTAATGTAGCAGATAAGGGCAATAAAGTAAAAATAAAAATTTAATTTGTACAGCATCGAAAAACTACCGGAGTAAATTTATGTAAGACGTCCGTTATAAGTAGTTGTAGTTTATTATAAGACATTGAATAAAGGGTAAGTAAGAAATCTTACATTTCCTTTTGTTTGTGCAAAACCTTGCATTCGTTAATCTAGCATGTAAATAAAAACTGATGGTTAATGCAGATTCCGTAAATTCATAAATTTTAGCTAAAAGATGGTTTATTAGTAAGGTCTATAAAATATACTCTTTAGAATTTTCTGCTGAAATATTAGACCAACAGACGATTGGCCTAATATTTTAGCAAAAAATTCTTTATTTGTTCAAAAAACTTCGAAACGAAAAATAATTATTTTTAAATTTTTCTTTCATTATTTAAAATGTATTTTCGTGGGGGAAGGATTTATTATTTACCTTTTTAAGTTTTGCAACTTTTTACGTGCGGCATTTTTCTTTTGAATTTATTAAGTTCAGTCTAAGACCTCGAGAATTATCTCATTATAATCCAAGCATCCGTGTCTTTTTTCTAATATATTATAGTGCATTTATAGTGCCTAATTTCGCATAATTTTACACAATAATATAAAGCAGTCGACCGTCCCGTATTCTTTGGGACAGTTTAGGAATAACAATGAAAACCCAGCATTTCAATATTTTTCTAGTATTTTCACAAATCATTCAGCGCGTCTGATATATTCCGCATTTAAATAATAATAATAAAAAAAAAGCGTAATATGGAAAGATGAAAATTTGGAAATACGTGTTATATTTGGGAAATACTCTAAAACAGTCAACATTTTGCATTATTTCTCTGTCTTTCTTGAAATCAACAGGATGTATTGAAGAGTAGTTTTTCATAATTATTAAACCGTGCTTACAGAGATAGTATTTTTGATTTTCAATTCTTTATCTTACGCTTAATTAAAAAGGTTTTGCTTGGGGCGCCAAAGGTTTAACATTGTATTTTTCACGGATAAACAATGGATATAATGCATTATTGTAATTTTCTAGG
This sequence comes from Maratus speciosus, assembly GCA_963932465.1. Taxonomy (NCBI): domain Eukaryota; kingdom Metazoa; phylum Arthropoda; class Arachnida; order Araneae; family Salticidae; genus Maratus; species Maratus speciosus. The sequence continues at coordinate 58,904,535 of OZ010791.1, read as the reverse complement.
CCTTTTTTTAAAATAGAAGTTGGAATAATATGTGAAATTTCCTTTATATGCTGAAAAGTGTGACATAATTGATGCGAAACGCGTGATTCTTTTTTATTACCTCTTTTTTCTGTCACCGTTCTCTTGAAGTAGGTAATTTTTTGTGACAAATGACGTTCTTAACTATGTATAACTAAATTTGACGAATTGAAATACTGTTCAAGATATGAGATTATTTTTCTCTTTCTCTCTCTTTTAAAATTATACCAATTACTTTTTCTATACATGCTTATCTGACATTGTAATAATAGATCGGTTTTACATTTCACAGCTACGGAGCGTATATCTTCTGCAGGAGACATTAACATTTATTTTTAAATATTTGCCATGACCCGAATTTAAAAAGATTATGTGACCAATAACTTTTTACCTGCAATATATTATAGAGCTCATGAATTTTCCTCGGGAAGTAATAAACTAACTTCAGTCTAAAAACACCGTGCTAAGATCGCCATTCTCTCCCCATCTAGTGGCATAGGGCTACAAAAAGATCAAGTGGGACATTAAAGCTATTGATTAGTCCGGTGGCAGAGTGCGGATTAAGGAGGGGGAGGGAGGGGATCGAGCCTGGCTTAATGAACACCAGAAGATGAGACACATGAATCACTTGGTTGTATGAGGGCGACAATTACCTGGCCCCAGCACTTTTTTTTCGGTTCGCAAATTAGGTAGATTTGCACCGTTCGCATCAAATGAGAATTTTCTCACATTTGATTTATCATTCTTGAATTTGGAGACTTTTCACTAACGCTTTATGGGAGACATTCGCTTTACACTGACATATTGTTTTAATTTGGTTTGACTCATTGCCTGGAAAGTTAAATTTGAGATGCATATCAAGAATTTCAGAGCACTATTTATTGTAAATAAATAAGTGAACACTTTACATGCGTTACAGTGTCATTTGGATAAATGAAATACTCGCTGTAATATTTAAATATGGAAAACATTTTTATTACAGTATATAGAAATCATTATCTTTAAACTGATTAGAGTCGTTATCTATAGAAAGTTAAATTTTAGATACTTATTTACAGTTAGACATTTTAGCAATTAGGAAATAAATAAGCGAGATATTTAGTGTATGTTGCAGTATCAACTGAATCAAAGAACTGCCTGCTTAAAGTTTAGTCATGGGAAATATTTTTTATATCAAGCAAATCGCATTACGGCAAAATACACTATAATCTCATGATTCTCTGTGGGGAGGGAAACTCTCAGCTAGGCTATTATTTAATTTTAATTTTATTATTATTATTATTATTATTTATCATTCTTGAATTTTTCCCTAACATATTATTGAGGTTGAACATCGCTATCTATCAATACATTTTAATTTGGTTCGACTCATTGACTGAAAAGTTAAATTCCAGAATACCTATCGATAATGTAAAGTACTAGTTATAAGCAGGGCTGCGGAGTCGGCCGGAAAATGGTCGATTCCGACTCCGACTCCGGGAATTTTAAGGCAGTTCTCAAATCCAAAAGGGCAAATTTCTGGCATAAGTTTTAATTTATTTTTGTTCGAAAATGCATGAAACTAGATGGTGTTGTTGTTCAGAAACCATGTCATCGAGCTGTTTTTTCCATTTTTTTTTTTTTTTTTTTTTTTTTTTTTTTTTTTTTTTTTTTCAAACGCAAAAGATCTTTCAGAAAATAATGTCAAAGTGGACCTTTTGAACTGAATTTCCACGCGAAAGTAGAAAAATCACTCAAGAGCGGGCGAAAAACGGGGTTGTCATGTGATCGATATCGCTTATAACTCAATTGATAATTGATGAATCAAAAAACGGAAAAAAAACCAGTTCAATTTAAAATCGCTTCCATGGCCAGGCTTTCCCATTTTATATCTTTCCGTTAAAAAATGAATTTGTAAATGTGTCAGAACGTTTTTCGCTTGTTCAGCGGAGCAGTTAACAGCCTTAAAGGTGAATTTGAAAAAATATTTTTCCACCCTCAACCGCTCGAAATTTTATGAGACATTTTCAGACTAAAACTTTGTAAAAGTAAAAACATGAAACTTGCTGAGGTGATATTTGAAGAGATGTATAAAAGGCCGTGTAATTTTATTTTTCACTCAGTTAATTAGAATTTGATTTTTAAACAATTATTTTCTCAGTATGACCTTTTTTTTTTCATTCTCAGATCTCCCGCTTCGGAAAATTCGGTTCAAAACGTCAACTTTGACAGCCTTTTTTACAGTATTTTCTGGATTTATAAAAAAATTGAGAAACACGGCCTATTATGTAGTTTCTAAATAAGAGAAGTTCCAGTTTGATTCGTTTGAGAGCAAAAATGTGTTTAAAAATGAATCAGAAAATAAGCAGTTTGGATTGAAATACACTCTTAACAGATCCGACTCCGACTCTTTCGCTCAAAAATGGGCCGACTCCGACAACGCAGACCTGCTTGTAAAATGGACGACTCCGACTCCGGGAATTTTAACAGATCCGACTCCGACTCTTTCGCTCAAAAAATTGGACCGGCTGTGACTCCGACTCCATATTCCTGGTTATAAGGAATAAAGAAGTGACTTATTTTGTTTATACAGTATGGAGTAGATAAAAAAAATACTCTAAATTAAAAAGAGTGACTGTTCACTCCGGAGGAGAGAATATTTGCTCTATCGCAGAGTCAAAACATGCCCAACCTCTTTAGAGTGACTATGCACTCTAAGCAAAAGTGAAATTATTAACTCTCTGAAAGAGTGTATACTCACTCCTGGGAAGTGAATATTCACTCTAACCATTCACAAGGCAATGTTTCCAATAGAATAGAACATAATTCATAATTCACACAGAATTGTTAGTTAATCATTAAGCCGAGTATGACACACATATATTTTTCGAACAAATCTGACACTCTGGGATCTACAAAATCCCAAAACGTTCTTTGGCTATTTTTTTTTTTTAATGATAAAAATTTAATTGTTAATGATAAAAACGTAATATTTTTATATAGAATAAACGGTAGGAAAAAATATGAAAAAATATATTTGAAAAAAAAATTGTGTATTAACCTTTGTATAACACACATATATTTTTCGAAGAAATCTGACACACGGGGGATTACAAAGCCCAAAAGGCTTTGTGTCTAAAAAAAAAATTATTTTTTATTGATGAAAAAAATTGTGTTCGTTTTACATAATCTAAGTGACAGGAAAAAAGATGAATAAAAAAAAAAACGATGTAAAAAACCGCATTAATTATCAAGTTCTTGCATCTCTCCAACTCTCCGCATCTATAGTTATTAAGTTCTCAGCGATTTTAAACGATATCGAAATTGATGTCGAATAGCTTTCTGTCCACTGGAACAATAAGGGTGTCTTTATACTCAAGGTGTGAGTGATCGCCAGAAATTGTGGGGTTTATGAGATCCCAGTGTGTCATTCTAAGGCTAAATTGCATTAACATTTTATTTAACCTTCTCACCGCCGCGAACTGATATGTCCGTTCACTAAGCTGTAAGTTTCCCTGCAGTAGAAGCATTATTTAAATTAATAAAATCCTACCAATATACTGCAGTTGTAAAACATTTTGTTATGATTAATACTCTCTAGGCTTATATTCCTATACATAATTAAATTTTTATACCATGTTAGAATAATCATTATTTTTTAGCCTTTTTAAAAAATTACAGAGAAAACCACGTTACTATTCTGCCCTTTTGCTCGGCGGTCAGGGAGTTAAAAGAAAATAGCATTTATGTATTTGAAAGATTTTTTGATTCTTTGAGATAAAAATTACGTTTCGGCTATAAAAGTGAAAATTCACAGAGAATAAAAAAACCCCAACATTTTGCATTTTTTCCAATTAACAATTAAAAAATATTATATAAAATTGAAAAATGAACAATAACTTCTACAATTGGGGCGACGCACTTAGTCCTCTGTAATTACTTATATAAATAAATAAACATTTGTTATAGGAATTCCATTTGCTGTAATTTGTTAAACTCCCAAGTTTTCAATTGAGAACATTGGCCTGGCCTGTAAATGCACGCTTGTAGTAAATGCAAAAAGATGATTTGATTTAGATTAATTTCCAGTTCATCAGAGAATACATGCATAAACATAAATTTTAGGGTTATTTGATCAAAAAATTATGTTCGTGTAAACTAACGAATTTTCAGAATTTCCGAAATTTATATATGTATTTAAATTTGAAAATAAATATTTCAACATGTCTTACTAATTTGTACTTACTATTTAATCCACTGGACAAAATATTTCATTTTCCAATACAGTGTAGAGGAAATAAGTAGAAGTAGCCAATGTCTCTTACTGGGTGCATTATAAAAAAAATACATCCCCCCTCCCCATTTTAATGATTTGAATTGCTAAACTAAAGAATTATGCATAAACTAAAGCAGAAATAAAATATGCAAACAGATTATTTAAGACTGTTCTGAAATCCAAAGGTGCTGCTTTCTGACATATTTCTTAATTCCTTTTTGAAGCGAAAGCCGTTTTCCATTTTTTGATAAACGCGAAAGATCTTTTAGAAAATATCATCAAAGTGGGCGCTTTGAACAGAATTTCTCGCAAGAAAGGATAAAAACTGGTTGTCACGTGAGCAAATTCGATTCTAACTCGATAAGTAAGTCATAAACATTGTCAATTTTCTAATACAAACATGTAAACCATGCAGTTTTGGGCACGCTCACAAAAAAAAAGAGCTAATTCAAACTCTAATTCAATTTCTCAAAAATGAGTGAAGTTCACGCTCAAATTCAAAATTGTTCAAACGAACTCGCTCAACTCAAACTCATCTATGAAAGTGAGCAAAGTTCACTAAAAAATCTTTTTTTTTTTTTTTTTTTTTTTTTTTCATTAAACATATATATATATATTAGAAATTTATCGTCCAAATTTACAAAATTTTGTGAACTAATCCTTTGATTATTGGATGTAAGGGTCTTCATGGGCCCGACCCAATTTTCCTTCCCGATGCTCGCTCCGAGCTTGGTTTGGGGATTACTTTTTTCTAGAGGTTCGGACCGAGATAAGCCGGGATTGAATTTATTTTCAAAATAGTGTTTTTACTACATTTTTTTCTACATATCCTATTGTAAACTACATTTATCGTTTAACGGATAATATCTTTCTGTATATAAATATCAGAATTATTATTAATACCATTAATCCATTACATGGCTTGTAGACTTAAATTTTGAAAAATTCTATATCGAAAAACCTTCTAAGACGGAATCACACAGGAGAGACAAAAAAATAGTTACAGTTAAGCTCCTTTTTCACCAGGTCTGTCGTCCCTTGCAAATGTATTTTTTATTTTCAAATGGATTATTATATCCATTTTGCACCAATCAAGAATTTTTTTCCGTTTAATGCAGGATTTCGTCATACACAGATTCTTTTGGACGTCTACCGCCCTTTTAATATTAGATAATTTACAAAGTTCCTTTTAGCAATAAAGATGCAAAACTACTCAAATGATAAATGAAACTTTGCTATGAGAAATTAACTCAGAATCGCCGTCTCTGTTCAGAATCCTTTTAGCATTTTATATTAAGGGTGTATTCGAAAAAATATTTTTTCACCCTCAACAGCTCGAAATTTTCTGAGACATTTTCAGATTCATTTTTAAAAGTAAAAACATGCAACTTGCTGGGGGGATTTCTGAAGACATGTTTAACATGCCGTGTGATTTCATTTTCAGCTCAATTCATTAGAATTTGATTTTTAAACAATTATTTTCTCAGTATGACCATTTTTTTCATTCCCAGATCGCCCGCTTCGGAAAATTCGGTTCAAAACGCCAACTTTGATAGCGTTTTTTAAGGTATTTTCTGCATTTATCAAAAAATTAAGAAGCACGGCACATTATATAGTTTCTAAATAAGAGAATTTCCCAGTTTGATGCGTTTGAGGGCAAAAATGAATTTTAAAATGAATCAGAAAATAAGCAGTTTGGATCGGAATACACCCTTAACTGCTGTGTTGGGAGATAACATCTATAAATAAAATCGCCTTTTAAAGCCCGCTGCATAAGTAACATTGATTTCAGTTAAGACTGCTGTTCTTAACACATTTACAAATTCATTTTGTAACGGAAAGATATAAAATTGGAACGCCTGGCTATGGAAGCGATTTGGAATTGAACTGTTTTTTCCATTTTATGATCAATCAATTACCCATTGAGTTATAAGCGATATCGATCACGTGACAACCCCGTTTTTCGCCCGCTCTTGAGTGATTTTTCTACTTTCGCGCGCAGATTCAATTCAAAAGGCCCACTTTGACATTATTTTCTGAAAGATCTATTGCGTTTGCAAAAAAAAAAAAAAAAAAAAAAAAAAAAATGGAAAAAACAGCTCGATGACATAGTTTCTGAACAACAACACCAGCTAGTTTCATGCATTTTCGAACTAAAATAATTTAAAACTTATGTCAGGAAGTTGCCCTTTTGGATTTGAGAACAGCCTCAACTCAATGCAATGTTTTAGATCAAGCTAAGATTTCATGATAGACGTCAGCACAGTTTTTTATTTATCATTCAAGTCAATTGTAAAATTATGGACAAATCCTGGGATGAAAGGATAGAAGATGTAATATTAAAATTTCATAATATCGATTAAAATATTGAAACAACTATTTATGTAAATTCTTAGAATTTAATCTTAGAGGGAAATAAAAAAGAAAAGGGCCCAATTAAACGGATGGCATTGAGCTCACAGTCTATTCACACTTATTGTATATTATGCTCTTACTGCAAAAAAAAAAAAAAAAAAAAAAAAAAAAAAAAAAAAAATAATAATAATAATAATAATGCCTTTCGAAAAATAAATTAAGGGGGAGGATCCCCCCTGTTTAACATCTTTATACTTAACCAATGAGCCTCCAAATCTCATCAGGGAAGCGCCTTATCAGAATAAACCGGTATACCAAATTTGAAGCAAATCGGATAGAAAACCCATTTATTTAAATTAAGCGGGATATTAGCCTCCCGTTACCACCTTTTTACTTAATTTTATGAACTTCTAAATCTAATCAGGGAAGCGCCTTATCATAATAAACCGGTATATCAAATTTGAAGCAAATCGAATTTGAGAAAACTTTTATCTAAATTAAGGGGTATTACCCCCCCCCCCCCCTCGATCCCACTTTATACTTAACCAATGAACCTCCAAATCTAATCAGGAAGCGCCTTATCAGAATTAACCAGTATATCAAAATTGAAACAAATCTGATAATTCTGCATGAAAAATCCATTTACCTAAGTTAAGGGGGATTAGCCTCCCGTACCCCCTTTATGCTTAACCAATGAACCCCCAAAACTTATCAGGGAAGCACCTTATGAGAATGAACCTAGAAAAAAAAATTGAAGCAAATCGGATATTTCTATCAAAAGTTATCGTGTTATTACGTACGTACGTACATACATATACATATACAGAACCGGCGGGCACATAAGCTCTCAGGGTTTGATAGCCTGTGAGCTAAAAAACTAGAGGTATTGAGACAACTCATAGGGACTGTTAATTATTTTCATACTGGACTACTTCCTAACCCATTCAACTCCGAGTTTTCTTTTAGCAATTAAAAACAATGCAAAACAAGTATTCAGTTAAAAATTCATTTTCGCTTCAACAGGTACAGGACAGTTCATTAATCACATTATCCAATGAAATTTTGTGACATTAATTAGTTTAATGTCATGTTTTAGCTCAAACTAAGGTTTTACGGCAGACAGCTTGTCCATGAACTGTTATGTAACAGTCATGTCAGTTATAAAATATGATCCAGAGTGCAACATTAAAGATTCATGATGGCATTTAAACCGTATTTATATTTGTCTTCGAATTTGAGCTCGGAGAAGAAAGTTTTTCTAGAAGTACTGAGACAACTTGCAGCAAGTATTAATGATTGCTAAACTGAATTATGTACTAAATTATTAGATACTAAGATTTTAAGAACAGCCACAATTTAATTTTTTTCCTTTTTTTTTTTTTTTTTTTTATGTGTGGTGTGTATGTGTTTCATGCTGAAACTTAAGAAAGTGGAAATATTTGTAATATGAAATAACAATTTTTCACACTTTTTTATGCTAAATAGATAATGAATCATATCATAATATTAAAATATTTATTTGCTTAAAAGACGTTATAAAAACACATTAAAAGTAAATTAAAAATCTACTAGAAGCGCCCGTCAATATTTGACGGTAAATAACTTGAATGTTTCATTAGAAAAATTGTTGAATTTTTAATTAGTTGCTTTTAAATCCAATATTGAATGACGAATTTCTATATTGCATAAGTTATTCCTATTTCTTTAAGGCGATCTAGAGGGTGCTGTCAGTCTGACATAGTGAATGAAGTGAAAGAATTTTAAGTTTATAATTTACAGCCAATTATGCTTGCCTTTTATCAGAAATTTACCAAAAAATACAGGGTAGATAATTTATTTTTACTTACTACGGCCTCTTTTTTATTTTATTTTTTAGAAAAAATAACAATATTTATTTCATTTTTTTTTTTTTTTTTTTTTTTTAAACTACACGACCATTAAAAGTTGCCATGAATTTTACTTTCATGTGTCTCATTCTCTAAAAACCTAAATTTGAAACTTGATGCAGTTAACGATTTATAATATATATTTTTTATTACTTTAATTTAATTTTACATTTTTATACATTTTTTAAATATTAAACCTGGATATCAAAGTAATTTTTTTTATAGTTCTTATATGAATATTTCTCTTACTTTCCATTTTATTTTTTACACAAATGAATGACAAACTCTTCTTTCTGACACACACACGTACATATTCTTGATAATGGTCAGAAAATATAACGAAAATTGTAGATCCGCTCAATTTATTTAATTGATAATTACATGCAAAATATTTTAGCTTAAATATTTTAAATATGAAATCATTAATTTTTCAAAATATTATTTAATGTTAAATTCTATTTAATTATAAAGCTTTCAAACAATAATAATAACAATAAAATAAAAATTCTATAACTTCTCTTCCTAATAAAATATTTCATTATTGAAATGAATTATCGACAAAATTATTACATATTTTGCCGGGCTTGGGCTCGAACCTGCGACCTCTACAAAAATCCAGAGCTTTAAACAACGATAACTTGTATTTTCTCCTTCTAAATTGAAGAGGTTCAAAAAACAGTTGATGCATACGCGATTGCCTCGAATTTCAGTTCTGATATTACAGAAATAGTTTTGCGTTTTAATATTTATGATACCTTATTTTTTCAAAGAAGCAACTACAACTTAACAAGCTACTTTCCCAATTTTCGTGTGTAACTATTGGCAATTTATAAGACGGATCACCAGCATAACATTTAGCCTAATAATAGCCTAACAATAAAATCCTTATAATCATCCCACTGATTCAAAATTTCAGGTACAACTTCTAGCCTTAAATCACGGTTTTTATCTTGCGTGTTATAAAAACAATACGACACCGCTCGAAATAAACAATTTCCATCGCCTATTATCGGTACAACAAATTTTTCCATTGCAAAAAATGCTCAGAAAACTCAATAATATCAACTTCGTGAAAAAAAATACGCTTACGTATAGTCACAACATGCAACGAACTCTAATCTGAGGCAACGAATGAATTTCACGTGCTGTTAAAAACACAAACGCTTCTACCTCTAATATAATAATTCAACTGAGCCAACATCTATGCGCATGTGCAGCGCTTCGCTCGCAAGGCAGACTTGTACTTATGTATTGCGCATGCGCAAAAGTAAAATTTTTTAATTTAAATTACAGCTAATTAATAATTTTTTTTTATCAAAATAATGTACGATAACAAATCTGTGGCCAAGTATCTTTCATTTAAAAAAGAATGATGTAATTTGATGCAGTAGTTTCTTCTCACGGACTGTCGAAAGAATCCGCTTAACGTTTTAAATATATAGATTACGGCTAATTAATAAAATATTTCAACAAACGAATGTACTATAACAAACCTGTGGCCAAATATCTTTCATTTTAAAAAAGATTGGTGTAATTTGATGCAGTAGTTTCTTCTCACGGACTGTCGAAAGAAAACGCTTAGCATTTTAAATATATAGATTACGGCTAATTAATAAAATATTTGGACAAACGAATGTATGATAACAAATCTGTGGCCAAATATCTTTCATTTAAAAAAGATTGGTGTAATTTGATGCAGTAGTTTCTTCTCACGGACTGTCGAAAGAATACGCTTAGCGTTTTAAATATATAGATATTTACATGTTTCAACTCATTTTCTGAGTCGTCGTCAGAATGTATAACAGAAAATTACAAATGCATATGAAAAATGGGAAAAAATCATCGAAAATAAACAAGTAATCATATAACGCGCCCTACATTTTCGCGATTGCTCGTGTTCCCTCTATGCCGCGATGCCGTTATTTGTCCAACCATTCAACCCATAAATTCGGGATACGAAAAGATAATGTATCGTTACAAACTCCTGAACCTCTTAAATAAATTTCAATGGACTCTCTTATGAGTAATTGTAAATAAAAATTAGACCTGTAGATTATTTTACTCTCGTTAAAAAATATCACTGTAAAAAAAAAAAAAAAAGGACTAAAAAACGGAAATACTACTGGCAATCTAGACGAGAAAAACGAAAAATTTTCTGCAATTTATGGGTAAAAATTCCCGCAAAAAACGGAAATAGTACTGGCGTCTAGATTGCCAGTAATATTTCCGTTTTTTGGTCCGTTTTTTTAATGTTCTCTATTTGATTTAGCCGGGATAAAGCAGTTACCTCTATTGTATTTTATGTCCGCTATATGTTCTTCACATCTGATACTGAATTTTCGTTGGGTTATACCTATATAATGATTTTTAATTAAAACATGCAAATATAGATTTTTACTTAACATTTAATGTGTTTTTATAACGCCTTTTAAGCAAATAAATATTTTAATATTATGATATGATTAGTAACGGACGTAATTTTGACTTACTACTCCCACTTATTTACATAGGTAATGAATAACAAGTTTCTCTCTCTCTCTCTTTTTTTCTTCAGATGTAGGGTAACAGACGTAAACTGGAATTTTACATTAAACCATACATTATTACAATAAATAAAAACACCTCTTGTCAATATTATTTTTTTCTCGGCCATTTGGAAAAAAACATTTTTTTTCTTTTCCAAATTCATCAAAGATAAAGAAAATTTAGTTGAAATTCCAAAACCCAGTCATGGAGCATGTCTTCTAATGTCGTATTAAGCCGTCTAAGAGGCCATTAGGCAATTCAGGTCTCGAGGCCTTCCTTCCCATCTCTGAGTTTGGAAACTAAATTTTAATTTACAATGATTTTAATTTAATTTTTACGTATTACGTTCACAAGGAACTTATATTATGGCAAAACAGAGAAGGGGGGGGGGGAGGGTAAACAGGGCTATTTGAGTAATATGTAAAAAAAATAATAATAATAAAAAAAAAGATGAAGGAGAAGAAAACTGTTGGACTCTTCCTTAGTCCACACGCTGATGAATTTTCCCGGATCCAGGATCACCAAGGACTTTGGAAAAAAATCCTTTTATTCCACAAACTGCCACCATCGATATAAATACGTGATATCGGACACGATGTGAGAAGGATTATCAAAAACGCTAAACTAATCCAATTAATATTAAAGAACAATTTATTTACAAAACACAACATTATTTACATTTAAGGCTGTTCTCAACTGCTCTGCTCAACAATCGCAAAACGTTTTCAAACATTTACAAGTTCATTTTTTAACGGAAAGATATAAAATTGGAAAGCTTGACCGTGGAAGCGATTTGGAATCGAACCGTGTTTTCCATTTCTTGATACATAAATTACCTATCGAGTTATAAGCGATTTTGATCACGTCACAAACACGTTTTTCATCCTTTCTTGATTGGGTTTTCTCCTTTCGCGCAGAAATTCGTTTCAAAACGCCCACTTTGATGCTATTTTCAGAAAGATCTATTGCGATTGCAAAAAAACAGAAAAAACAGTTGATGACATAGTTTCTGAGCAATTTTACCTGCTAGTTTCATGCATTTCCGAACAAAAATAAATTAAAACTTATGTCATAAAGTTGCTCTTTTAGATTTGAGAACAGCCTTAAGGCTGTTCTTAACTGCTCCGCTAAACAAGCGAAAAACGTTCTGACACATTTACAAATTCATTTTTAACGGTTGGTTGGTTGTGTTTATGACGGCCAATTATCAACACGAGGGATATGGGCCCTAAGGGGGGGAGTGCCCTTCGTGGGGGTCTTTCTAAGGGAACCTAATCCGTATTAACGCTTGGAAGTCCAAGGTCCGAAGAAAACCACGAAAACTCCGAACGATTAGGCCGACGGGCGCGATTGGGATCGAACCCAGCACTTCCCATCTACCAGCTTCAAGAGCAGAACCTCTCGGCCACTGGTGGGGCCATTTTTTAACGGAAAGATATAAAATTGGTAAGCCTGGCCATGGAAGCGATTTTAAATTGAACTGTTTTTTTTCGTTTTTTGATTCATCAATTATCAATTGAGTTACAAGCGATATCGATCACGTGACAACCCCGTTTTTCGCCCGCTCTTGAGTGATTTTTCTACTTTCGCGTGGAAATTCAGTTCAAAAGGTCCACTTGGCATTATTTTTTGAAAGATCTATTGCGTTTGCAAAAAAAATGGAAAAAACAGCTCGATGACATAGTTTCTGAACAACAACACCAGCTAGTTTCATGCATTTTCGAACAAAAATAAATTAAAACTTAGGTCAGAAATTTGCCCTTTTGGATTTGAGAACAGCCTTAAGGGCTCAGATATAGACGATCCGGCCTTATACTAAGTTATATATCAAGTACTTTCTGTGGACTGGGTTAATTTATTAAAATACTCTATTTCCTTCTCACCTCACGATATCTCATTAGGTTTATTGGAGGATCACCTTGAACCTCTCGTTGCGTATACTTTCTCCACGCAGGACTTAAGCTTTTTCCCGCAACTCACCCAACTCCACTATAGAAAACACTTAGAACCTCTCCTCACGAGGTCTACTCCAGAACTCCTTTCACTCTCTCAACCATGTTTAAAAAAAGATTCCATGGCTTCCTTCCTTCCCACATTGACCCTTCTCTTATCTAAAACTTTCCCCTTTCCGAAAAGTCCACTACTTCACTAGATAGCCCATGAACTTCTTTGTTTGCCTTATCTGAGGTGTGTGTTCTTGAATAGAAAGAGAAATTGGAATTCCTCGATATGATGGAGCTTGTTCATACAATAATATCTAACTAAAATATTGCGGGTAAACTTCAAGATAATAGGGCAATGATTAAGGAAAAATATTACTTTAAACCCCTCGTACGCGGAAAGTGATATATATGAAATACAATAGATCAGTAAAAAAATAACATCAGATAATAGTAGTCTTAATAGTAGTCTTAGTTACATGCTCATTACCCTCAGAAACCTGACAAAAACCTTCTCATGTAAAAAGCTATAAAAATCATTCAAGGTTATCGATTTAAACGATGCGTGTAATCCCAAGTATATAAGTCTCTATTTACGTCTATATAATATATGCATATAATCCTACGTCTAGTATTGGTTAGTTTCTTTAGAACATGGTTGTTAGCGAAAGAAGTATCTATATACACTTCAGGGTTATTTTTATACATTTAAAAATACAGTACAACCTCTTTCATCCAAAACTCTTTAAACCAAAACTCTCGGTTAGCCAAAATCTATTTTTAAAGCCTTTTTTTATTATTATTATCACATTTCTTCTAAGCAAAATCCATTTCAAAAGCCTTTTTTTTTTACTGTCTAATTTCTTGTGCGCAAGTAGTTCTTTCTGAACTACGAGCACATATAAATATTTTGTATTATCTTTCTTGGAGTTCCTTTGAATTTAACTTGAGCACCCGTAAGCTGCAGAGTGGAACGAAGAAAACGAACAAATTAGCAATTCTGAAGTTTGTGAATGTTTTGCAAAAGATTTGGCATGACACGAGCAGCAGAAAGACTGTTATACTAGTGAACTAATAACATTACAAAACTTGGTGATAAAGCTTCAAAGCAAAGGCAGTCGAAACTGCGACAAACAAAACATTTTTTGTAATTTATTCTTGTTTCTATTTTGCTATTTCTTTATTTTTTATTAAGCACTCGTTACTATAATAAGAAATACTGCATATATTTTTCCTTAATCTTAAAATTTAATCATTCTCGATTATCCAAAAATTTCGATTTTCCGAAAGATGGTGGGTTCCAATTACTTCGGATAATCGAGGTTCTACTATACTTTGATTTCTTGGATGCCAAGACGTTGAGGTTTTATAAACATTACATTTCGATTTTGTATTCATAGCAGTAGTTCACTAAGGTATTTTCTTATAAAACATAACCGGAGTGCGATATCATGAATTTTTGAATTTTTCAGTCCAATGGACTACTAATTTTTGGGTCCCACAGGCAATTGTTTAATCTAAATGTAATGTTTAGTAATCCGGCTCTCCCATGGATCAAGGATTAAGACATTGCAAAATTGTCAAGAAAATTGCATTTTCGTTATATTCTGCAAAGGTATTGTTCATTTGCATAATATGTAAATGCATTTCTCGCTATCTTTCTTGGGTCATTTTTAAAGTTTTTTAATAGAGAAAACAGTTAATTTTGAAGTTAAAAAAAATACAATACGGTAGTAGCGCAATTTTTAATAGCATTTTCCGTCTTATTTCATCATAGAAAAATTACTGCAAATTACGTAAATACACACGGTGACAACAAATCTGCAATTTAAATATTAAATATGAAACTTCTTAGCTTAAACAGCATTGGCAAATTCTTAGGAAATTCCACAAAATGTGTATTCATATTCATCTTGTATTTGTCTCAACTATATTATAACACTGTGTAAAACTATAAGATTACTATTATTATTTTACATCACAGAGGTATTTTCTACGTCACATTATTTGCACATTTGCATTTTTTACGCATTAACGCATTAATTAATTAATTTATTTTATTTTATATTTTATTATTTTATTTTATTTTATTTTATTTTTGTAGATAGGATTTACTGAAAAATAAGCGTTTCAAAGTAATGTCATAATTCAGTTGATATTTCGTATCAAAAAATAGCTGCATTTGAAAATGTTTTCGACATTACATTATTTAACATTTGCATTTTTTACCTTTTTTTCCCCCGAAGTGGATATCTCTAAAAAACAAGTGTTTCATATTCAAAGTATAGTACAGTTGATATATCATATTAAAAAAAAAATTGCTACATGGGAAAATATCTATAAGCATTAGACCCTAATCATACTCTTAAAATCACCTATTTTTTTTTCTTTTATCTTTATCTATCTTCATTTTATCCCATATTCAAACAAACGTTAAAAATAAATAGATGTGAATACATTAGAAACAAAGCTAAATAAATCCCCATTTGTTACTCTACTTTTTAAGTCTCATTACTTGCATCTCCGATAGCATCTATTGTGCTTTCCCCAAAACCCCTTGATTTCCGGGGCTCTAGTGTCCTTGCGATGGCACATAAGGAGGTCTTCTATCTTAGAGTACGTTTAATGCCATCCAGGGCTTAAAGAGCTTCAGCAGGGGCGTAAAGGGGCGAAGGACTACGAGATGCAAGAAGCTCCATTAGCACTGTTCTGGAAATCAAGCGACAGACGCTTCTTCCGTGGCAGCACATAAATAAATAGATTTGATGCGTTTCTTAGAGAAATAAATGTGCTAGGATTTTTATAGTTTGTCGTAATTTTTTTATCAACATTTTTACGGGGAGCTTTTATGCTTAACTTGATTACAGCTGGGTTACATTTTAAGTGGTAATTATTTAAGTTTTTTTTAATCTTTTGCGAAAATAATTTTTCACACTTTTATGCATGTAGATCTTGTGCTTTACAAAATATAATATACAATGTTTAAAAAAAAAAAAAAAAAAAAAAAAAAAAAAACGGACTAAAAAACGAAGATTTTACTGGAAATCGAGATGCCAGTACTATTTCCGTATTTTAACGGAAATGCCCCCCCCCCCCCATAAATTCCAGAAATCCGTATTTTTACGGAAATTTTTCCTTATAAATTACAGAAAATTTATCGTATTTCTGGAATTTATGAGGGACAATTTCCGTTAAAATACGGAAATAGTACTGGCGTCTCGATTGCCAGTACAATCTCCGTTTTTTAGTCCGTTTTTTTACAGTGTAAATGCAAAACATCACCAATAACGAAAAAAAAAAATGCACTACGCGTTTCAATAACATAAAACTGTCTTCTTCAGATGCAAGAACACGAGCTTCAACTTTGTAACAGAATCAACAATGAAAGTGAATATACAAGAAAAGGGAAGAGAGGGAAAGAAATAAATATCTCCAATTTAACCTTTTTTTTTTTTTTTTTTACTTACTAAAAGTATCTACCAGATTTTTCGAATAACAATAGTTGCATTATTTAACACATTAGCGTCCACTGGTGTAAATTCAGGTCATTTGAGTTATCAGTGATTCTCCCTACAGGCATTCCTTTGAATTTAATGTGTTGTTTTATTTTAAAAAATTATAAAATATTCATTTGTTCATGTCATTTGGATATCTGTAATGCCACCTAATACAGGTGTTCCCTTTGCATTTCATCTTTTGAATTATTTCTCAAAAATGTATAAAATATGCGTTTGTAATTCGGTATATGTAATGCCGCTTACGGTCTTTTCCTTTGCCTTTCATGTGCTGCATTATTTCTCAAAAATGTATAAAATATTCGTTTGTTTATGTCATTTGGGTATTTGTAATGCTTTGAATTTCTTGTGTTGCTTTATTTCTCAAAAAATTATGAAATATTCGTTTGTTTATGTCATTTGTGTATTTGTAACGCCGTCTACGGTCGTTCCCTTGGCATTTCAAGTGTTCATTTATTTCTCAAAAATTTATGAAATGTCATTTGGGTATCTGTAATGCCGCTTACTGTTGTTCCCATTGCATTTCATGTTTTGCATTATCTCTCAAAAAATTATAAAATATTCGTTTGTTTATGTCCTTTGGCTATATGTAATGAAGTCTAGGGTCGTTTCCATTGCATTTCATGTGTTGCTTTATTTCTCAAATTTATAAAATATTCGTTTGTTTATGTCATTTGGATATCTGCAATGCTGCCTACGGGCGCTCCCTTTGCATTTCAGGTGTTGCATTATTCCTCATAATTTTTTTTAAATATTCGTTTGTTTATGTCATATGGGTGTCTCCAATGCCGCCTACGGGTGTTCCCTTTGTATTTCATGTGTTGCTTTATTTCTCGAAAATTTATAAAATATTCGTTTGTTTATGTTATTTGGTACCTGTAATGCCGCCTACGGGTATTCCTTTTGCATTTCATGTGTTGCTTTATTTCTCAAAAATTTATAAAATATTCGTTTGGTTTATTTCATTTGGGTATCTGTTATGCCGCCTACGGGCGTTCTTTTTGCATTCCATGTGTTGCTTTATTTCTCAAAACCTTATTCTACAGTAAGCATATTTTAGTGCACCTCAGTGATGTATATCAGTTTCAGTATGGTTAAATAATGTAACTTTTTAAAAATACACTGAAAATATTTTTTACCATACACCATAATGTAAAGGAATTCTTTTGATTGTCCGTGCAACCTAACTATAAATGCTACACACTTCATTTTCAATAGCGAACTTGCAGCAGTATGATGCTCAATAACTTATACCAATAACATGGTAATCGGGGTATATTTACACTAAAGCACTGACAGACAGACGACCAGGCAAACTGAATTCATAAATATGTTTATGAATTCAGTATGAGTTCAGTTCAGTTCCGTTTATGAATTCAATGTAAAAAAGAAAGTCTCAATTTTACAACAAAATGTGCTGGCACCCCCGCTGCCAACACAGTTGTTGCAAAAATTTACAAGTTGCTCTCTTTAAGAATGCTGTAAAATTTCTGAACTCTGGGTAAAGTCGCGTTGCTATTGGCTGCGTGTTGTACGTAACAGAAGAAATTCTATTTTCACTTCACTTTTTGCTTCAATTCAATTTCACACAGCACCGATGGTTGGAAAATTACAACAGAAAGTGCAAGAAAAACCACAACATATTTTTATAGTGCACTTTTCGACTAAATTGGAAAAAATTCAAAACTTTTTAAAAAATATAAAAATAAGTAAAACACTTAAGGATTTGTTTTAATCATATTTTTCATTAGATCAGTTTTTATAAAATTTTGTTGTATTGTATAGTAATACATTTTTACTCTTTAAATTTTAACAAGGTTATAACAGAGAAACAAAAATTCGTATTTGTTCAGGGTTTTTTTTTTTTTTTTTTTTTTTTTTTTCCCTGTTTTGCTCTTTTCAAAAGCCAAACTTCCCCTTAAAAAAATAACGTATTTTTTCAGCAAGTAACTATGATCCAGTAATTGACACATCCTGAGCACGGTGTTATATTTTATGTCTTGTTTCTCATCCTGTTAGCCGAGATTAATATTAAAACGACAAAGCCCCTAAAATATTTCTCCCGGAGGTGTGTATGACAAACTGCAGATCAGAAATAATCCAGGGTCAGTCTAATAATTATCAGAATACTTTCGTCTGGCGAAATTTATCACGTGTGAAATATAAAAAACACGATGAGAAAGAAAGAAAAAATAGCAGCAAAACAGATTCGCGGGGAGTGGTGATAACATATTTACAACTAACACGAAATTATCTGGCATCACTTCTTCGAATTTTTTCTTTCTTTCTGTCTTTTTCTTCCAAGGAAGAGAGACCACCATCGACTATAACGGTAACGGACGAATGCGGAAGGATTGGAGACATATACGGGGGGGTGGGGGGGGATCAAGAACTGTTTAAGGGTGTAATCATATCCAACCTGCTTATTTTCTGATTCATTTTTAAATTCCTTTTTGCTCTCAAACGCATCATACTGGGAAATTCTTTTATTTTGAAACTACATAATGTGCCGTGCTTCTCGATTTTTTGATAAAGGCAGAAAATATTGTATAAAATGCTGTCAAAATTGGCGTTTTGAACCGAATTTTCCGAAGCGGGAGATAAACTCAATTAAAACTCATAAACTCGATTAAAACTCAAATTTTAATTAATTGAGCGAAAAATGAAATCACACGGCCTCTTATACATCTCTTCAAAAATCACCTTAGCAAGTTTCATGTTTTTACTTTTAAAAATGAATCTGAAAATGTCTCAGAAAATTTCGAGCTATGTTGAGGGTGGAAAAATATTTTTTCGTAAGTCCCCTGTTCAACAGCAGGAAACTTTCTGACTCATTTTTAAACTTAAAGGCATAAAATTGGAAGGCCTGACTATTTTTCAGGGGTGCTGTCGCTGTTTGCAATAATCCCAAAGGTGTTTAACATAAAACGGTTTTATTTAAAATTGAAACATAGCAGATACTATAATTCCTATCTCACATATTGAAGAGATTTGAAATCGAAATGAATTCTTCATTTTCTAATTAATAAATTATTCATCGAGTTATAAGCAAACGTGGTCACGTGACGACCGGTTTTTCTCTCGTTCCCCGGTGTCGCGTAAAGAGATTCGGCTCAAAGAGCAAACTTTGATAGTATTTTCTGAAAGATCTGCTGTCTTTACCAAAAAATGAAAAGCGTATTTCGATTACATAATTTTTGAATAAAAACACCAGGCAAATTTCCGAACAAAAATAAATAAAAAAATATGTCAGAAAGTAGCTCCTTTGGATTTGAGAACAGCCTTGATAATTTAAGATTAATCCCGACAACGGTATTTTCGCGTATATGAAATCCCCCCCCCCCTCCCCCCAGTGTTTAAACTCCTACTTTCTCTTTCCACTGAATACCAGTTCCGAATAGCGTTTTAAATCCTTACAGTTGAAATATTTCACAGCATTAAATAGTTCCTTTAAAATATACACCCGCCATCAATTCCCGCGGCAAAACCAAACACACAAATTCCCGACCCTTGCATATAAAATGTGTCTGAATATGTAAATCCAAGTCATAACTCAAGAAAGCGGCGCAGCGTCTGATATGCACCCCTTTTACGTTATAACGACAAGAAGGGGGAGAAGGAAAGTGAACTGTTTACTATCCCTAATTAGTGCGAGGGGACACCTGTGACGTGTTACTTTGGGGCGCGACGTGACCAGGAATATTTGGCCACGTTGACAGCGTTCCTGATCTATGAGGGCCAATGTTTTCCTTATTGCCATGCGCCCGCGTAATGAAGACGCGACCTGTCCTTGATTTGCAGCTGTAGTTTATATTATTAAGTCTGTTTGCACTCCGTTTCAGAGGATATGTTACAGTCCTCGAATTGCTGTCATCAAGGGCCTTAGGAGCAAGAAAATTGATTGAAAGAGACGTTACGTAACGAACAACGTAACGGGAAAAAGAAAAAGTAAAAGAAAAAGAAAGCAATTACTGCAATAAAATTACACAAATGCCATTGTTAATAAAGACGGAGAGATTTTTTTTGGATTATGTTTAGTTAGACATTTAGATTTTTTTATATACATAATAATTATGAGTTTTTACTTGGATGAAGGAGAGAATCCGAATTCTTAATTAATTTTGTTATCTTAAAAAAAAGAAAGAACGAAAAGAAAATATCGAAGGCATTTTGACTTGTCTATAGACGAAATCAGTATAAAAAAATTCCTGCTCCTTTGCTCCATATTTGAAAAAAAACCTTCATCAAATTCATATCATATATGGTTTTTAAAAGTGCAGAATTCTCTTCTTCTCACAGACATTATCGATGCAGTGGAAAATATAGTTTCTTCAGGTTGTTCTCAAATCCAAAGGAACTACTTGACACATTTTTAAATGCATTTTTGTTCGGAAACACATGAAATTGGCAGATCTTCTTGCTCAGAAACTATGTAATCGATTGGTGTTTTCCCTTTTTTGGTAAAAGCAGATCTTTCAGAAAGCAGGCATTTTGAACGAGTTCACAGCGTAATGTAATTATCCTAAAAGGTCTGATTCATTGCACTCACCTGACCTCGATGCCTAATAGGACTTCCCAATAAGACGCACGGACCGGGTTATATATATATATATATCGCACCCTTGCTTCAAAAGTGCCAAAACTCAAAAACTGTTTTTAGTTATGGCTGCCATTCAACTTGGTTTTTACGCCTCTACCAATCACCTAAAGTACCAGATACCGCTTTAAAAAGCCAGCCACCAGGTAGCAGTTGTGTTTGCTAAGATGGCCATTGATGCACTTCTACAGCTGGGAAACAGTTTCTCGAATTTCCTGAGAAACGAAGTTTTTTGAGTTATGCCACTTTTGAAGCAAGTTTGCGATATATAGAAAGTTTGGATTTCAAAGTTTTGAACCCGACCCAGACCTGGCTCTTATAGTTATAGAAGTTCCCAAATAGATTAAAAGACTTAAAAAAAACTTTAAATGTAATTTAGGGACCCATTTTTATTTATTTATTTTTAAACACCCAGACCCCTTTAAAAACAAGACCGTTTTTGTTTAATTGACATTTTAACAGGGTAGTTTTCGAATTTGACGAATTTACGGGCAAAAATCATTTCTTGACTATGTCAGAAAGATTCTCATTGCTGAACAGGAAATATAAAAAGAAAATTCTTAATATCTCAAGGGTGTTCTCAAATCCAAAAGGGCAACTTTCTGACATAAGTTTTAATTTATTTTTGTTCGAAAATGCATGAAACTAGCTGGTGTTGTAATTCAGAAAATATGTAATCGATCTATTTTTTCCTTTTTTTTGCAATAGATCTTTCAGAAAATACCGTCAAATTGGGCATTTTGAACCGAATTTCCGCGCGAAAGAAGAAAGAGCACTCAAGAAAGGTCAAAAAACGTGTTTACACGTGATCTAAATCGCTTATAACTCAAGAGATTTTTTGATCAATCATTAATTGATTGATCAAAAAATGGAAAAAACAATTCAATTCCAAATAGCTTCCATGGTCAGGCTTTTCAATTTTATACCTTTCCGTTAAAAAATGAATTTGTAAATGTGTCAAAACGTTTTGCGCTTGTTGAGCAGGGCAGTCGGGAACAGCCTTAAAAGAAAGCATGTAAAAAAATCTTAACATCTCAAAAGTTTATAACAAAAATTGTGCCCTCTCTGTTTTATGAAGACATTATGATAACTAAGCTTTTTCACATCCGAACCATTAACCATTTTAAGGAACGGTTCAATAAAGAGCACGTGTGAAAAATACGATTACGCTCACACCCTTCAGCAAGCAGCATTTCATCAACAACTCTTCCAACGACGTCGATTAGAGGCTCGTCTTTGAATATGCTCATCATCATGACAATAGAAATTCAGAGCGTTGACACCTGCTGATTAACTCGGAGACTCGCTTTTGTCAAATGGATTCATGCTAATGTTCTCACGGAGACCTTTTCGGGAATATGGAAATTATTCATGCATTGTTGCAGCTTTCTAGAGAGGAAGTAAATAAGGAAGATTGTCAACCTTTGCCATCCGATGGGATATGGAGACGAGAAATTTGCGTGGAGAAAGTTAATATGCAAAAAGCTTCAGTGCGTCGGCATTTCCACTCTGCGAGTGACAGACTTCGCAAATGATGGAATTTTTCCATTCTTGTGAAAATGCTGAATTGCGATGAAGTCATTTCTGTTTTAGGAAAGCGGATAAAATATTTTTAGATATACATTTTTCTTGAAGGGAATTGGATTACAGTGAAACATGCTACAAAGTGTTTCCTATTAACACGTTAAGCGCCACGTCAGTCACCGATGACTGACAGAGAACTTTCCGTTTAGAACGCGTTATTCACCGATGACTGACGGTTTAAAAATATGATATAAAACTAAAAATATATACATTGTTTTAAATAATTTATTTAAAATTTACTTACCTTTTATTTATTACAGGATTATACTTCCTTAAAAATTACTTAAAACATTGTAATTTTTTCAGCTTCAGTGTCAGTCACCGCGGTACTCAACGTGTTAACCACTCAGCAAACTCATTTTTATCATTAAACGGGCTACTCTGGTTATTAAAAAAAGATCAATTAGTTATTTTTATGTTTCTTTCTAAACTTCTATCTGTGTATTTTCTATACCAATATTTTGTACAGTTTAGGAGCCATGATACTTTTTGCTAAAATCCCACGCATGCGGATGACAAGCTATAGGGTGAAGTCGGTTTTGCCAAAGAATAAAATAAATTAAACTAGAAAATAAAATGAATGCGGACTCAAGGAGGAGAATGATAAGTGGTAAAAAAGTGAAAATAGTAACAATAAATGAAAGTTAAAGTACTAGTGCTAAATACACCTTGAGTATATAATTAAAATTCATAAAAAACACAACTAAATGTATTAAAATTACTTGCAGCTGCATACGTATAATATAAAAATTTTTAAAATACATTACAATGTCAGAAAAACTCGTCAATATACACTAAATTATTCCTCATTTTTTAACAAATAATTTCCGTACTCCCAGAAAACATGTTTTATCCGTGAATTCTCCCCGAACGTCTAAAAAAGAGGGGAAAATTCCGTTCATTCCTAGCACACATGCGTATTAGGTCTATTAATAATAAATCCGAATTTATTTTTAAAATGAAAAGCAAAAAACTCTATAAATTACGACTTCTAATTTAATTAAAAAAGTCAAAAAAGTTTTCGAATTTCAAAATAAATAACAATTACTTTTCTCATTCATTCGATATGATTACGTGATATCGGTCATGCGCTGAGAGGATTGTTTAAATGAAAACCAACGCTTTCAATTAACTAAATTAACAGTTTATTTACACACTATTTACACAACAACAAACACTATTTACACTTACAAACTCGGATATAGATGATCCGGTTCAACATTAAATTGAATACAGTAAATGCTGGCTGTGTACTGTTAAACTACGTTAAATCACTCTCACTCTACACACGTTAAATTAGCTTTCCGGAGATCAATCTCGATCTCCCAACACATGGGCTCTAAGCCTAAGCTATCCGAGCCTCTCTCAACCCTAAGCACTCTCTCAGAGCTATCCAAGGCACGACTGTCCTCTTTGCGCGCTACGCTCCAACTCTCTCAGCAGAACAGACTGCCTTCCAGGAACCCCTTGCTCCTTCTCCACGTAACTCCTTCGGGGTTTTCTACCTGGCTCCCATTGTCTCCCCATCTTCCACAGACATCTCAAGAGGTTGGGCACACCCCTCTCCAACTATCTTTTCCCCCTTCATACCATCTATACATTTTCACCGGTTTAGATCCAATTTTAGATAAGGAAAGACTTATTTTGAAATTCCAGTACACAGTCCATACAATATATAATATATTAAGACAAAAAATAATATAGAACCTCAGTTCTAATAGCAGATGTTTCTCAGAACCTGGCAAATATATTGAAGGGTTTTTTGTCCCAAGAGAAAATGGGTGCAAAACAATTGCAGGGACATTGAGCTTTGTTTGTCAGTCACTTGGAAATGACCATTGTCCACTTGTATCTCTCATGTAATTACTTAAAAAACTGAAAAAAAGAATCGCAGTAGTCTGTGATTTTTTTTTTTTTTTTTTTTTTTTTTTTTTTTTTTACTTTCTCGTGTATAAGTTGATCCCCCATTTTCAACTCCCAAATTTTGTCTAAAATTCTTCGGCTTATATACGATAATTGTGAATGTAAAATAATTATTATGCGTGAAACATAATTTTTCAATTATTTGGCTGATATAGCTTGTATTTTAAAGCTTATATTTAAAAAAAAAAAAAAAAAAAAAAAAAAAAAAAAACCTTCATACTAATATATTTTTTAAAAGATTAAAAATTGTACTAATTTAAAAGTGTAATTGCAAATAGTTTTTGTTTAAATAATCCCTTAATTTTACCCTAAGTAGTATTAAAAATTATATAATTGTATCTTAAAACTTCTTAAAGATTATTTATAACTCAAAACCTATTAAAACTTTACACACTGTTTATAGCGATATTATATAATTCACTTTATATTAATCTATAAAAAATCAATATATAATCATAGTGCCAGTTAAAGGTCTCTTTTTAATGGGGTCGCACGTAAACACACATGTTCGAGTTGCAGATAAATAAGCAGACCACATATGTCCTTGGAAGCGATTGGTCGAAATTCTACAGAGGATCTAGTCGAAACTCGTTAACCTTGAAATTGAGAGGTCGAACGCTGCTCCCCTATTCCGTTTGAGGCAGAATTGGAAATTGTTGAACATCGGTATGGATTACGTGAACGGTTGGTTTCCTACTCAGTTTGTTCCGAGAAGGGCAGAATCAGGACACAGGTCGTGTTTGGGTAAAATTAAGATGAAGAGTAAGTTTTGTTTACCTTAATATCATATTAAAATTTCGTGGTAGTCAATTTTTACGTATTTTACAGATTATAAAGTCGAGAAAAGCTATGAGAACATGCTGACACACAAACATACCATTTTGGATCCTAATGGTATTGAAACGGGACTATTTGCAAACGGAGATCTTTCTTACAATGACAAAAAAATGCATGGAAATCAGACAATCTATTCAAGAGTTATGTATTAACATAGACCAAAATATATATATATATATATTTTGGTTTATGTTAATACATATATATATAACCTCTTATATATATATGTATATATATATATGTATATATAACCTCTTTTATTGAAAGTCGGTTAAAAAGACATACGAATTAAATTTTTCTGCATGATGACTAACCATCAGTCAATCCTTACTTTAAAACTCACAGGGATATAAATATATAGGAAGTATAACTACAGGGTGAGTTTTTTAAAATACAACTCGGAACAAAGAAAACACACCATTTATGATAAATTTTTACGTGCATAATTCGAATAGAAACAAAAGATATTGAAAATGTACATCAGTACAAAAATCTTGTCACTTTTTCAGGGTTAATTTCCGTTTACTTTTCTGTGTCAGCGGATTCCGTATGTCGCCATGCACACAAAAAGGGGCGACAGTTCGAATAATAGTGCTCTGGTATACCTGTACACTTGGGAATGCATCAGAATATTGATTTGCATGTTTTGGTACGAGTCAGATTCAAAATAATGCTCAACAACAAAGACACAAAGTACGTGTTCAAACACTGGCTACCAACCACAATTTCAACGTACTACATCGTACACAGAAGCTGGCACACTAGAGCCGAGAAAACGACAACCATCAGACTTGTGTATCTTGGTGCAGTGTTACTCGCCCAGCAGTTGAAAAATCCCTCTTTTACATTACGGATGTGAAGCGCGCTTAAAATCAGGGTTGCGTCTTAAAAAACTCACCTTGTATATTGGCCACCAAAATTAACAATCGTGTACAGTTTATCGGTGTCGTATCAGCAAATGGAAAAGCGCTCTGAGGATTAAAGTCATGCCATTGCCTTTCATATACTAGCATCTAAAATATGCTTAAGGGTATTAAGGACCGCAGACATTGAGAGCCAAACCATCAATCCTTCCAATACTCTGGCGCAAGGAAATCACCGACAAGTTGTGACCTGTGTGTCCTCGTATTATCGTCCATAAGATGAAGTCTGAACCAGCAACTTCTCGCATTTGTCTCCACATGAGGTTCAAAGATTTCAACGTAATACTAACGGGCGGTAATAGTGTCCACATAGAGAAGAGAGCCCAGCTTTGTGCAGTAAAAGTTCATGCATTTTGGAAACTGTGAGTTGCCTTTTTCACTGAGGAATCGGGATTCAGTTCTAAAACCGATTTTTAACAAGTCTTTAACTAGAGAGAGCTTGACAGACTCCATTATCTCACCAAGGTACTAGAAAATGGCCATTTTGGTGGTCGTGTAATCTTTGTTTGGACAACATTATGTTGGACAGCCGAACACCAATCAGCACGTCTTCGATGCAGGTCCTGTAACTATACAGCCTAATAGCAATGAGGTTATTGGATCTCATGTAAGACTTTCCGATCCCAGACTTTATTTTATGGGCAATAAGGCGTTGCTAAACAGAGCACAACTTGTCGATGATTTCCTTGAGAAAAAAGGCTATCTGTCGCATGGATTGGCCCGCAAGGTCGCCTGACCTTAATCCATTGGGCATGTTTGAAATGATCTAGAAAAAGAGCTGTGGGACAACGTCATCCCCGTCTCCGGACTCTAACGACTTAAAATCTATGGTTTATGGGTAGACTTTGATGCCACAAGATACCAGCAGCAAGTTCATTGATAATACAAGGGTTCGTTGTGCAACCTGTATAGCTGTATGGGGTGACCACAATCCATATTAACCAGGTTGTTCTGGGAATATGATGCGACAAGTTTCATCATTTTTAATCGACTATATAGTATATCATAAACGTTTTAATTTTTTTCCCTATCTTTTTGCAAAGTAGTATTCTTTAAGTAAAAAAAAAAAATTCTTACAATTAAGTTACTTTCCAAATATTTTTAATTAAGAGTTTAAAAATTACAAACGTCTTGAAGACGAAAGTTTAAAAAATTTTCTTTTAAAAAATATGTCGCTTAAAGTCTATTTATTCATTTTGAAAAATTTTTTATACATGTGTGTTTGAAATTATCTCAAACTGTTTTAAAAGGTAAATAGCATCGGATTCTTAAAAAAAAAAAAAAAAAAAGAATTCGGAAAAAAATAATAAGCACTCAACTCAACTCAAATGATTACAAACTATGAAGTTCAAACTTTATTTTGTCAGATTTGAGATTCTTTAAAGTATCACTTATCTGGTGTATGATGCAAGGAAAAAAATATCTATATGCTATATGATAAATGACACCTAAAATATTCGCAACAGATAATTTTAAAAGTCAACAGAAAAATAAACTCTTTTGTGTTCGACGAATTTCTTTCGAACTAAACAACCTCTCGACAATAAGCAACCATCTATTAAACGCAACCAAGCGATAATATCAAAAAAAAATATTTGACAAATCTAATCATTTATTTAAACTTCATCAAGTACAATTCTGTGACTAAAAGTTTAGTATAAACATTTTTTGACACTACAAGTATGTGATCCGCATTTCTTCACAAAACTCCATGCATAACAAGACCAAGTATAAAGCAACGTATTATTTCACTTTTTTTTTTGGAGTGATCAAAGTCATCTAGGTAAAATTATCGTGCTTAATGGTAATATTCTACAGAAAAATAAACGTTCCTATGCGGAAACAAAACCTCTTTTAGCAGATGTTCATCTTCCACAGCAAAGATTCATCATGGGACTCTTGATCATCAAAAGTACCCCAACCAATGATTAGAGCCCTAAGTAGTCAGTCACCGACTGTTTTGCGATCTTCGCTAATTGCTCCAAAGACTGTGTCCAAAGGCCTTCTAATGACTCAGAAGGATAAAAAAAAAAATTGGTTAAAATAAGGGGTGAAGGAGGGGTGAGTTTGGATGTTTAATGCGTGCGCGCGCGACGTTTGATGAATTGTCAAAGCTCGACACCGTACCTAATAATTAGGCGGTGGCCCATAGGTGGAAGGTGTGAACGCGTCGTTTTTCTTTTGAGGTCGAGCAGAGGGTGGACTGCGGAAAAACGAAATGCACAGGGAACAAGTAGAAAGTACCGAATGGCATGTGGGAATTACGAAAATAAATATCATTTATCAAGCGCTGGAAAGATTTTAATGAAAAAATACTTCTTCTACAGAAATAGTTGAGCTGAAGTTATTTTAATGTAGCAGATAAGGGCAATAAAGTAAAAATAAAAATTTAATTTGTACAGCATCGAAAAACTACCGGAGTAAATTTATGTAAGACGTCCGTTATAAGTAGTTGTAGTTTATTATAAGACATTGAATAAAGGGTAAGTAAGAAATCTTACATTTCCTTTTGTTTGTGCAAAACCTTGCATTCGTTAATCTAGCATGTAAATAAAAACTGATGGTTAATGCAGATTCCGTAAATTCATAAATTTTAGCTAAAAGATGGTTTATTAGTAAGGTCTATAAAATATACTCTTTAGAATTTTCTGCTGAAATATTAGACCAACAGACGATTGGCCTAATATTTTAGCAAAAAATTCTTTATTTGTTCAAAAAACTTCGAAACGAAAAATAATTATTTTTAAATTTTTCTTTCATTATTTAAAATGTATTTTCGTGGGGGAAGGATTTATTATTTACCTTTTTAAGTTTTGCAACTTTTTACGTGCGGCATTTTTCTTTTGAATTTATTAAGTTCAGTCTAAGACCTCGAGAATTATCTCATTATAATCCAAGCATCCGTGTCTTTTTTCTAATATATTATAGTGCATTTATAGTGCCTAATTTCGCATAATTTTACACAATAATATAAAGCAGTCGACCGTCCCGTATTCTTTGGGACAGTTTAGGAATAACAATGAAAACCCAGCATTTCAATATTTTTCTAGTATTTTCACAAATCATTCAGCGCGTCTGATATATTCCGCATTTAAATAATAATAATAAAAAAAAAGCGTAATATGGAAAGATGAAAATTTGGAAATACGTGTTATATTTGGGAAATACTCTAAAACAGTCAACATTTTGCATTATTTCTCTGTCTTTCTTGAAATCAACAGGATGTATTGAAGAGTAGTTTTTCATAATTATTAAACCGTGCTTACAGAGATAGTATTTTTGATTTTCAATTCTTTATCTTACGCTTAATTAAAAAGGTTTTGCTTGGGGCGCCAAAGGTTTAACATTGTATTTTTCACGGATAAACAATGGATATAATGCATTATTGTAATTTTCTAGGCCTTTTTTTAAAATAGAAGTTGGAATAATATGTGAAATTTCCTTTATATGCTGAAAAGTGTGACATAATTGATGCGAAACGCGTGATTCTTTTTTATTACCTCTTTTTTCTGTCACCGTTCTCTTGAAGTAGGTAATTTTTTGTGACAAATGACGTTCTTAACTATGTATAACTAAATTTGACGAATTGAAATACTGTTCAAGATATGAGATTATTTTTCTCTTTCTCTCTCTTTTAAAATTATACCAATTACTTTTTCTATACATGCTTATCTGACATTGTAATAATAGATCGGTTTTACATTTCACAGCTACGGAGCGTATATCTTCTGCAGGAGACATTAACATTTATTTTTAAATATTTGCCATGACCCGAATTTAAAAAGATTATGTGACCAATAACTTTTTACCTGCAATATATTATAGAGCTCATGAATTTTCCTCGGGAAGTAATAAACTAACTTCAGTCTAAAAACACCGTGCTAAGATCGCCATTCTCTCCCCATCTAGTGGCATAGGGCTACAAAAAGATCAAGTGGGACATTAAAGCTATTGATTAGTCCGGTGGCAGAGTGCGGATTAAGGAGGGGGAGGGAGGGGATCGAGCCTGGCTTAATGAACACCAGAAGATGAGACACATGAATCACTTGGTTGTATGAGGGCGACAATTACCTGGCCCCAGCACTTTTTTTTCGGTTCGCAAATTAGGTAGATTTGCACCGTTCGCATCAAATGAGAATTTTCTCACATTTGATTTATCATTCTTGAATTTGGAGACTTTTCACTAACGCTTTATGGGAGACATTCGCTTTACACTGACATATTGTTTTAATTTGGTTTGACTCATTGCCTGGAAAGTTAAATTTGAGATGCATATCAAGAATTTCAGAGCACTATTTATTGTAAATAAATAAGTGAACACTTTACATGCGTTACAGTGTCATTTGGATAAATGAAATACTCGCTGTAATATTTAAATATGGAAAACATTTTTATTACAGTATATAGAAATCATTATCTTTAAACTGATTAGAGTCGTTATCTATAGAAAGTTAAATTTTAGATACATATTTACAGTTAGACATTTTAGCAATTAGGAAATAAATAAGCGAGATATTTAGTGTATGTTGCAGTATCAACTGAATCAAAGAACTGCCTGCTTAAAGTTTAGTCATGGGAAATATTTTTTATATCAAGCAAATCGCATTACGGCAAAATACACTATAATCTCATGATTCTCTGTGGGGAGGGAAACTCTCAGCTAGGCTATTATTTAATTTTAATTTTATTATTATTATTATTATTATTTATCATTCTTGAATTTTTCCCTAACATATTATTGAGGTTGAACATCGCTATCTATCAATACATTTTAATTTGGTTCGACTCATTGACTGAAAAGTTAAATTCCAGAATACCTATCGATAATGTAAAGTACTAGTTATAAGCAGGGCTGCGGAGTCGGCCGGAAAATGGTCGATTCCGACTCCGACTCCGGGAATTTTAAGGCAGTTCTCAAATCCAAAAGGGCAAATTTCTGGCATAAGTTTTAATTTATTTTTGTTCGAAAATGCATGAAACTAGATGGTGTTGTTGTTCAGAAACCATGTCATCGAGCTGTTTTTTCCATTTTTTTTTTTTTTTTTTTTTTTTTTTTTTTTTTTTTTCAAACGCAAAAGATCTTTCAGAAAATAATGTCAAAGTGGACCTTTTGAACTGAATTTCCACGCGAAAGTAGAAAAATCACTCAAGAGCGGGCGAAAAACGGGGTTGTCATGTGATCGATATCGCTTATAACTCAATTGATAATTGATGAATCAAAAAACGGAAAAAAAACCAGTTCAATTTAAAATCGCTTCCATGGCCAGGCTTTCCCATTTTATATCTTTCCGTTAAAAAATGAATTTGTAAATGTGTCAGAACGTTTTTCGCTTGTTCAGCGGAGCAGTTAACAGCCTTAAAGGTGAATTTGAAAAAATATTTTTCCACCCTCAACCGCTCGAAATTTTATGAGACATTTTCAGACTAAAACTTTGTAAAAGTAAAAACATGAAACTTGCTGAGGTGATATTTGAAGAGATGTATAAAAGGCCGTGTAATTTTATTTTTCACTCAGTTAATTAGAATTTGATTTTTAAACAATTATTTTCTCAGTATGACCTTTTTTTTTTCATTCTCAGATCTCCCGCTTCGGAAAATTCGGTTCAAAACGTCAACTTTGACAGCCTTTTTTACAGTATTTTCTGGATTTATAAAAAAATTGAGAAACACGGCCTATTATGTAGTTTCTAAATAAGAGAAGTTCCAGTTTGATTCGTTTGAGAGCAAAAATGTGTTTAAAAATGAATCAGAAAATAAGCAGTTTGGATTGAAATACACTCTTAACAGATCCGACTCCGACTCTTTCGCTCAAAAATGGGCCGACTCCGACAACGCAGACCTGCTTGTAAAATGGACGACTCCGACTCCGGGAATTTTAACAGATCCGACTCCGACTCTTTCGCTCAAAAAATTGGACCGGCTGTGACTCCGACTCCATATTCCTGGTTATAAGGAATAAAGAAGTGACTTATTTTGTTTATACAGTATGGAGTAGATAAAAAAAATACTCTAAATTAAAAAGAGTGACTGTTCACTCCGGAGGAGAGAATATTTGCTCTATCGCAGAGTCAAAACATGCCCAACCTCTTTAGAGTGACTATGCACTCTAAGCAAAAGTGAAATTATTAACTCTCTGAAAGAGTGTATACTCACTCCTGGGAAGTGAATATTCACTCTAACCATTCACAAGGCAATGTTTCCAATAGAATAGAACATAATTCATAATTCACACAGAATTGTTAGTTAATCATTAAGCCGAGTATGACACACATATATTTTTCGAACAAATCTGACACTCTGGGATCTACAAAATCCCAAAACGTTCTTTGGCTATTTTTTTTTTTTTAATGATAAAAATTTAATTGTTAATGATAAAAACGTAATATTTTTATATAGAATAAACGGTAGGAAAAAATATGAAAAAATATATTTGAAAAAAAAATTGTGTATTAACCTTTGTATAACACACATATATTTTTCGAAGAAATCTGACACACGGGGGATTACAAAGCCCAAAAGGCTTTGTGTCTAAAAAAAAAATTATTTTTTATTGATGAAAAAAATTGTGTTCGTTTTACATAATCTAAGTGACAGGAAAAAAGATGAATAAAAAAAAAAACGATGTAAAAAACCGCATTAATTATCAAGTTCTTGCATCTCTCCAACTCTCCGCATCTATAGTTATTAAGTTCTCAGCGATTTTAAACGATATCGAAATTGATGTCGAATAGCTTTCTGTCCACTGGAACAATAAGGGTGTCTTTATACTCAAGGTGTGAGTGATCGCCAGAAATTGTGGGGTTTATGAGATCCCAGTGTGTCATTCTAAGGCTAAATTGCATTAACATTTTATTTAACCTTCTCACCGCCGCGAACTGATATGTCCGTTCACTAAGCTGTAAGTTTCCCTGCAGTAGAAGCATTATTTAAATTAATAAAATCCTACCAATATACTGCAGTTGTAAAACATTTTGTTATGATTAATACTCTCTAGGCTTATATTCCTATACATAATTAAATTTTTATACCATGTTAGAATAATCATTATTTTTTAGCCTTTTTAAAAAATTACAGAGAAAACCACGTTACTATTCTGCCCTTTTGCTCGGCGGTCAGGGAGTTAAAAGAAAATAGCATTTATGTATTTGAAAGATTTTTTGATTCTTTGAGATAAAAATTACGTTTCGGCTATAAAAGTGAAAATTCACAGAGAATAAAAAAACCCCAACATTTTGCATTTTTTCCAATTAACAATTAAAAAATATTATATAAAATTGAAAAATGAACAATAACTTCTACAATTGGGGCGACGCACTTAGTCCTCTGTAATTACTTATATAAATAAATAAACATTTGTTATAGGAATTCCATTTGCTGTAATTTGTTAAACTCCCAAGTTTTCAATTGAGAACATTGGCCTGGCCTGTAAATGCACGCTTGTAGTAAATGCAAAAAGATGATTTGATTTAGATTAATTTCCAGTTCATCAGAGAATACATGCATAAACATAAATTTTAGGGTTATTTGATCAAAAAATTATGTTCGTGTAAACTAACGAATTTTCAGAATTTCCGAAATTTATATATGTATTTAAATTTGAAAATAAATATTTCAACATGTCTTACTAATTTGTACTTACTATTTAATCCACTGGACAAAATATTTCATTTTCCAATACAGTGTAGAGGAAATAAGTAGAAGTAGCCAATGTCTCTTACTGGGTGCATTATAAAAAAAATACATCCCCCCTCCCCATTTTAATGATTTGAATTGCTAAACTAAAGAATTATGCATAAACTAAAGCAGAAATAAAATATGCAAACAGATTATTTAAGACTGTTCTGAAATCCAAAGGTGCTGCTTTCTGACATATTTCTTAATTCCTTTTTGAAGCGAAAGCCGTTTTCCATTTTTTGATAAACGCGAAAGATCTTTTAGAAAATATCATCAAAGTGGGCGCTTTGAACAGAATTTCTCGCAAGAAAGGATAAAAACTGGTTGTCACGTGAGCAAATTCGATTCTAACTCGATAAGTAATTTATTTATCAAAAAATAAAAAAACTCATTTTGATTCCAAATCGTTCAATATTCAGATCTGCCAATTTTGTGCCTTTACGTCTAAAATTGAGTCAAAGAATGTGTCAGGAAATTTCGCGTTTATTGGGCACTGAACTTCAGAACAGCCATAAAGTACGCATGTATATTTATTCTATTCCTAAAAGGTTAAAATTTAAAATTCAAGATACTGTTTGTTTTCGGAAAGCAAAACTCTTCGCTCTTTTGCGCATGCGCCAGGTCTATTTTGATTTTATCAAAATAGGGGTGATCGGAGTTTGTTTAGCTGCGTTTGGCTGAGTACTAATCTTAGTGACAACCTACAAATGAACGACGAATTCGAACTTAGGAAAATACACGTCTCAGCGTAACACCCTTTTAGATAGTAGAATCGCCCCAGAGTGCTAGGCGCGGCTTTCGATAATGAACAGTAGTATTTATTGTTTTCACTAAGAGATCAGCCTTATTTTAATTTTTATTCATGCTTGTTAATTCCGGAATGAGGTTTTTGCTTGATAATGAAATAAATAAATAAAATACGGTTATTAAAGTTTGGAGTCATAGTGAGAAGTGGATTTCTAAAATCTCAATAAATAAAATAAAATTGAAATATGATCCATGACTTCTACACTTCAGGCAACGTACTTAAAATGGTTTGCTGTAGTAATAAAACAAAAGTTATAAGAATAGTAGTTTGCTTAATTTGTTAAACTTATTCCCTTAATGCGGTTCTCATTTTTTAAACGTAATGGTATAAAATGATCAGGTTTGACTACTGAAACGATTTGAAATCGAAAGGCGTTTTTCATTTTTCAATAAATAAATTACTTATCGAGTTATAAGCAATTGTGATCACGTGACGACGGGGTTTTTCTCCTGTCTCGCGGTGTAGCATTTTCTGAAAGGTCTTTTGCGTTTACCAAACCTCTTTCGATTGCGTATGTTCTGAATAACAACACTTGGTATTTTCATGCGTTTCCAAACAAAATGATTTAAAACAAATATGTCAGACAGAATCTCCTTTGGATTTGAGAACAGTTTGTTTTCATCTGAATTCTCATAAAAGAAGAGATTAAACATTTTGACATGGTAAATTACTTCATGAATTTCTTGCGTCTCAGTTCCTTTTCTCCCACATTAGTCAGGATCTTTATATTTATGTACGATTCTTTCTTTACCTCAGTAAGCAATAGAAACCTCGTTGATAGTTATGCAGGAAGACCCACTCAAATAGATGTCAAACATCTTTTCGACTGACAATCTAATTCACAGCAATTTAACTAAAAACTTGGCATAAAATTTAGCCATGCATATCTTAAGTGTAAGATTCAGTTCAGCATTTGACAGAAAATCATAAATTGCTTACCGACGAAACATTACTGAAAATGCACAAGTGATGATATGTGTCAATCTCACCTGTGTCTCATAGATAAGATTAAGTCATAAGCAGCGAACTATTGCCTCGAAAAAGACGTAAATAATGTGATAAAGTGACGTATCTTGAGCAGTATCTGTCACCAACTAATACTTTCAACCGTGAAATTCCTCGGCTGACTTGGCACGATACGACAAGAGCTTTCTTTCCAAGCTCTTTTTTTTTTCTTCGGATGATAAGGAATAATTAACAATGACATACAGGTGCATAGCCAAAAACAATCCACTCAAGATCATCCCACCATTTTTTCGAAACAAAAATCAGCAATTTCAAAATTCTGCGATTAAGAACACAGTTTATCTTTTCAACAATTTTATTTATTTTTTAAAATATGGTTTAAATGGTGAACTCACTGCATTTCAATGTTCAAGTAAAGGTGCATTTTGAAAAAAAAAATTCTTTTTTTTAATTAAAATTTTTAAAAATTTGAATTTTTTAAATTCTTTACTACTTTTTAAATATTGATATTTTTGCCCAATATTTTTTTAAAAATTTTCAAATGTTTAATGATTTTCAAATATACATATATCTTAACTCGATCTGTAAAATATTAATAGTACGATTATTTCTATTTTTAATTAGTATTTAGAAAAGAACCTTCTAACCTTCTGTGTTGTGATTCTATCCTGTATGACACTATATTTCATACATGTACATGGATTTTGAATGAAATTAGCGTCGCTTTAACCTTCAGTAAAGGAAAAGTCTCTCAGACAAATAATTTAAAAACTTTTCTCAACTCAAGTTTCCCAAATCCCATTTCCATATCTCAGCAAATGGTTTACAATCGATTGAGTCCACGTGATGAAATTCTTGGCGTAATAGCTTTTCCACCCATAATGCATAAAATAAAGGTAATAAAATGCAGAGCCAAATTGGAAAGTTATTAAAGACTGATATTGGGAGCCATGAGACACGATTAGAGGACAAAATTACTTTCAGAAGGTGCTTAAATTCCGATATGAGATTTTGTGGCCCCCCAAATTACTCACAGAGGGTTACAGATGCTACTAGAAAGGTTTTCTAATTTTTGATGTCCCGCCCCACTTCTTAGAAACTTTGATTAGGTAAGGATGGTGGAAATAATTAGAAGACTTGTTTTTGATTTTGTTTGGAAAAATAAAGAAAAACTGAAAACTTCTGCTTCATGATTTGGAATAGAAACGGAGATGGAATTTTTATAGTCCGGGTGTATGTGTAATTTGGTTGGAAAATTGACTGAATGATACCGATTTTTTATTATAAGTTTGAAAATACATTTTAGGTTCTTATTATATAATGAAAAACATAATAGGAAGAAACAGGATTTATTACAGAATTTT
The DNA here is from genome assembly GCA_963932465.1 of Maratus speciosus. NCBI lineage: Eukaryota > Metazoa > Arthropoda > Arachnida > Araneae > Salticidae > Maratus > Maratus speciosus. The sequence goes on along the minus strand of OZ010791.1, from coordinate 58,867,364 downwards.
TTAATATTTTTTATTTTTTTATATACTCACTGAAAAATATATACATAAATTGAAATTTCCAAGGTAGGGGTCAGCAAATTCTTCCTTTCATGCTATATTCAGCTCTTTGAACACGTATTTATAGATCCAAGTAAAACCGACTTTCATTTTGTTATAATTTTTAAACATTTAATGCGAAAATACAGTGCGGGACAAGAATTTTGTAGCTGCTTGGATAGTCGATCATTTTACGAAGACTCGCATGCAATACAGGCAAAAAAATAAAAATAAAATAATAAATAATAAATAATAAAAATAGAAGTAATTTTTCCAACGCAAATGGGTTAAAAGAAAATGTCTACAGTCAGTGTATTAGAAAAATTTGAATTTACCTAAGAAATTTCTGTAAAAGTTGACTTTAACTACTTATACTATAAAGAAAATTCTCTCGTACTTTCAAATAAAATAAAAAAATATTAAAAACAAATAAAATCTGAGTCATGTGGATTAAAAGTTAAAAGTAAAAGACATATAGTAAAGGTAATTAGGCCTTTGCAGTAAAATGTGTAACTCTCTAACTGTGATAAAGATATAAAAAATATAAGGAAATTAGTAGAGGAAATGATCCAAAAACGGACTACCACTTTCATTTCGGTAACCTACCGATTTGTCTGCTTACTCAAAAGGGATAATTTTGATATCACTTACTTCAAAACGCTAATAACCAATCTCATTTTCAAAAATTATTTTCATTAAAAAAAAAATTAAATTACTGTTTTACTAGGGATGGTTCAAATGTGGACTATTTAACAATATATCGCGTAATAAATCAAATATCACCAAATTTTGTTCAAAAACCTATTAAACTACTGTCTTGAAACTTTATGTAAAAAAAAAGATCATTTTTTTTCATTTTTTAATTGCAGAAGTCAGAAGTGTATGCCTCTTTTTCCATGCCAGTACAATCGGAATGTGTCCAACCTCCAAATGTGTAGCAATGAATCCAAACTTCACCCTCTATCTCTGATCTGCAAAGAGTCAATCGCTTAAAATGAGTCGTCACTAGGTTTTTATCCATCAGAGGAACCATCAAATCGTCATCGTCACTGTCGTCGGTATAATAGCCCATTTTTCGACCATCCAGTACTCCAAGTTGATAAACTCGTCAGTGTCACAAAACAAACAAATGTCGCCCCAAATGAAAGTGGCATTGCTGTAATAACCTCGCCAGTTAAAGAATAAGACGACTGCGCATGCTCCTGTAGAGGTCGCAGATTGCTGGGAATGCATGCGATATCCTCAGATCCTGCCAGATGCGTGTGTGATAGCGTGGGAACTCGTTAAAAGGCATCGCTCGCAACATGGATGCCTCCAAACGGTGTCAACGGGCGGTCGTGCAAATTTTAACAGCGGTAAATGTGAGTGCTAGTGAAATCTATCGTTGAATGCGAAATGTGTATGACACGAAGTGTATGTCACGCAGATCGGTATTCCGATGGTGTAGGGATTTTAGTAGTGGAAGAAGACCACATGCGCTTGACCAGGTCGTGACCTGTTGTCAGTACTGCTTCTTCCGCTACGAAAATCTCTACACAATCGTAATACCGATCTGCGTGCCATCCACTCCATGCCATACAGATTTTGCATTCGACGAAGGATTTCATTAGCAATATACTCAATGACACTGTTCATGTCATATCCATTGGATTTTGAGCAGAAAGTGCGAAATGACCGGGCAATTCTGGAACTGACGGAACTTTGGACTTTCGTCGTAATATATAATTTATAAATGAACATTTGAAGGGAAGATGGTCTGGTGTCTCGATGAAAATGTAGCAAATTTTTCGGTATCGCTTTCCTCCGGAGGACTGCAATGGGTAGCTTTTTAACACTTTACAGCAAAGTTGAAAAGTGTTTATGACTTCGATTTGTCTGTCCGTCTTTCCGTATGTCCGCGCTCTAACTCCCGTAAATATACTCGGATTGCCTTGAAATTTTCGGACGTTATTGACGTTTACCATAGCACGTTCATATTTCAAAGGAAGTTTGTAGCATGTTTAGTTCACTTACAGGGACCGTCAAAAGTTTTCCGTTACATTACGGCCTATGGGAAAAAATCATTTAAAATGATTTTTAATGATGTTACACGCTTTCAAACATAATAAAATTTATATGCATTAACCCTTTATGTACTGAATTATGAATTCGTGAAAAATTTATCTTCTAAAGAATTTTTCGTAAATTGTTTAAACTACATTAGAAGATTTACATAGTCATTTAATAAATTTCAGAATGATTTTAGAAGGATTGGAGGATTTAATAGGATTAATTAAATTTGAATTTATAGCGATTTTGTGCAATATTTATAACCCCACTCAAATCTTTTATTTTAAATATTTTTTTCAGTATTTTGTAGAATTAGGAAATGTGCAAATAAAATGTTCTTACAATTGAAATATAGAAATATTTCCGAATTGAAAAATTCTCATCATCCCCTCCCAAAGCAAAGAAAGCTGCAAAGATGCAAAGGGAAAAGAAATCATCCTTTTAAATATATTTTTCTTTTGTGTAAACAGTAATGCTTTTGGAACAAGACAAAGTAATGTATCTATAACTCATTCTAAACTGTATTACAACTAATCGATTTATTAAATAAATTTTATAGCAAGTTATTTTAATGGTACTTATAAGTACCGTCAGTAGATAAAGGGTTAAAGAACTGCTCTAAAATATGCATTCTGTAGAATATGTGGTGAAAAGAATAGTTATTAGTCATTTACAGGGCCATACAAAAGAGTTCCGTTACATAATGATATAGGGCGGGAGGGAATTGTTTGCTGCGTCTTTTAATTGTGTTAAATTATTTCATGTATAATGAAATTGATATACTTCGCTGAGGTTTACTATAACTTATTTCATGTTTAATACGAAGTGCATAGCATTTATAGGGACACAAAAAAGATTTCAGATACTATATTGTATCCGACTTACTGTATACAGTAGTGATGATTGCTGGAAATGCATTTTTAATTATTTTATGCGCTTTTATGTTTCACTATATTTGTGCTTAGTATATGGTGCGTATGAATGCTATAAATCATATACAGGGCTATACAAAAGAATTCGTAATGGTTACTGGGTATGAGTGCAAATTGCTTAAAGGTGGTTTTTAAATGAGTTATGCATTTTTACGCTGAACTGCATTTAGTTTACTAAGAAATGTTTGTAAAATATAGATAAAATGATATACAGGGTCACGCAAAGAATTGGATACAGGGCCATCTATAAATGATAATTTCTGAAAATGTGATTTCAGTAGTTTTAGGAGTGTTTTAGTTTGATTTAAGTTTTAGCTAAATAGTGGCTTATAATAAAGGTACTAGATTAAGTACAGGGATGTACAAAAGTACTCAAGTATGTTTCCACCTATTAGTATAAATTGCTGATAGATAAATTTCAAACTGTTATGAGTTTTCTTGTTAAACTAAATTTCCCCATTATACAGTATATACATCAACCTACAGATCAAATACAGGGCTGCTCAAAAGAATTGGAATACATATTTGGCTATGGACGGTAACTGCTGAAATCAGTTTTGTAAATGTTTTATGCGTTTTCTAAAATGCTTACTTAGTCATTAGTTAGTTACTTATATGTCTTATTTCCCTAAATAACGAAGTTTTGTTAAAGAATCCAGGAAGAGTCGGAAAGTGTTTCATAATGTATGCTTAACGCATGATTTTTCTTTCTTGTTTAATTTTTGTAATCGAAGCTACCTGAAAGATATATAACTATGCTTTTCGACTACAATGAAAAAAAGCCGTTTAATGCGCAAGTCGTGCAAATCATAGATGGTGCTCTGCTGTAAAAGCATTTTCTGTCAGATGTTCCCGCTGATGATGTATATTTTTTGAAAACGCAATGGCAATGCTAATTTTTACACTGGAAGAAAAAATATACAGCCTTCATCTAGAACAGATAGGTAGTCATTTTCTAAATCCCAGAACTAGAAATATAAATTTCCGAGTTATGCGAATAAGGTAAACAAAGAAACTGAATAGACGAAATGATCGAGAACTTCTAGATTATAGTTTTCTAGGTGATGAAACGATACATTATATTATGAATCGTTTGAAATGCAAGAAATTATCACTTTATTTCTAGAATAATACATAAATTAGAATCATAATTACTAAAACTAACTTCTTGTGTACGCATTTATTTGCAGAGATCTATCGTTAAATGTTTGACCACGATAATATAGGAAAACGCCCTTGAATTTGAATAGAGATAACTAGAACTCTCTAGCAAAGGGGACTAGAATTTATAAAGATGACATGGAACTATTTTTTCTAGAGTCACAATTTATTTTCTGGATGCCAGTGGTAGAATATTTTTTCAGTTTATAAAGGAAATAATATTTTAATGCTAATAAATAAAAATTTGACTTTCATAAATTAACTAAAGCATTAGAATTTATTTTTAAGTATCAAAAATTCTAAAATTTCAAAACAGAGACGGATTATTCACCTTTCAAGTTATAATAAAGTTCTAAGAGAGGGAAAACTTGTGTAGTGTTGTATTAAAAATTTGGATTGACGGCACAAGTTTCCCAACTTGTTTGAACTTTAAAACTTATAAAACTAGGTTACATATATTTTCTTAACTTCTTTTAAAAGATGCTTTAAATAATTACAAAGAAAGCAAAAATTTATCAAATATTAAGGAAGTTAATTTATCTCTCTCTAAACTTAAAATTTTTACATCCCAGTTACAGAACAATTTTGAAAAATCAGATAGTGATTGACACTTTATTCACAAAACACAAAAATAACCTTCTTTTTTTTCAGTGTGTTTTGGATTAATTCGAGTGGAAAGTGTACATCTTATATTTTAATAACTTAAAATAAGTCGAACCTGTCGGTAAGTCTAACGACAAATTCTTAATTAAAAAGTCCGCTGCAGCATTTTCCAGCAAAGCCTATGTTTGCAGAACATTTTTTCCACCTCTTGAATATCCCCATCCTTCTTTCTATTGAACCTTTTTTTATTCACCGCCATGTTTGAAGTCGTATTAGAAGTGTATATTTAATTATTAAAAAAAATAATAAAAATAAACCCTCCTTCGAGCAGTTCACGCTTAATTTCTTCTCTCGCTTTACATCATATTGAAAATTAAGTCCAGAAAAAAAGTATAAAAAGACTTTTCTTAATATTCCAAATAAGATTGTTGACATTGACTGAGTTCTCCGTCTTCAACGAACATGAACCTTAAACTTTACTGCTGAAAAGACCAGGTTTTTAGAATTTTTTATTGGCATCTCATACTTTAAAAGGCTCGACAGGCCTTATTTGATGTGGGAAAAGTCTTAAAACTTGACAACTTCTGGAGACTTGTTAATTAACCAGATTTTTTTAGATGGATTGCGAAGGGATTTTGGAATGGTAATTTCTGAACTTTTAACATAACAAGTAAAAGTAGTTGAAGCATATTTTTGATTTTTATCAGAAATTAACATTTAAAAAAATCTGATGATTTATTTGAAATAAAAATGTGTTTTAAAATATTTTTTAACTACATTTAAAATCATGCGAGTATGTATAAGCGTCATTAATTGTGAACATGTTGCGTGGATATTAGGCGTGAGTGAATGGAGCTAATCTTGTACCGGGAATAAATATTTCTTCGAAGACATAAAAGTAGAAACATTTGGTTGGTTAGTTCTTTCTTTCTTTTATGGGACACAAAGTTCATATTCGAACAAGCTGCACCAAACACGAGTCAAAATGTTAAAACATATAAATTACAAAGCAAACTGTGCATAATAGTTATACGCGATACATTACATAAAAACAATATTCAAAATCTAAATAATAAAACAAACATATCTAGTTGAGGTACCCATCCATATTTAACAATTATATGACCTCATTAGACATTAATAAACGGTCGAGTAGTGAGAGTATTACTCGTGCTCAGAGAGTTCGGTACAATGAATATATGAATTATTAACTGTATTATTTAAAAAAAAAATCGTCACTAAAAGAATAATTAGACTTCGTAAAAACTATACAACGTACAGTTGGGAGTACTTCTACACTCAGGAGCCTAAACATTATGACCACCTACCTAATAGCGCATTGTCTCAGTTTCGGCTCGAAAAATAGCTACATCCGTCTTGGCATGGATGCCACAAGTCCTTGGTACATGACTTCCTTTGTATCATTCCTTTGACATCGTCCTTGGTACGAAGACAGATTGTACCAGATGTTCAAGTAACGGTCACGCAAATCCGGGATATTACAGTATGGTTGTTTTTTAGCTCTGAGCTGCCATTTTATGACACCCCAAATCTGCTCTATCATATTAAGATCCGTTCAGTTAGGTTGCCAGGACCTTAACAGAAATTCAGTATTATGTTCCTGGAACCACCCCAGCACAATTCGAGGCCTGTGTCATGGAGTGTTATCTTGCTTGAAGACTCTATTCCCAGTTAGGAGGAGAAATAACATTGTGAGGGTGCAACAATTCCGCACTGATGTTCCGATAGTCTGCGGCCTTCATGATCTGTTCTACCACAATCACAGGTCCCAGAGATGACCGTGAGTACGTTTCCAAAAGCTTAATAACGCCACAACCGGCCTTTTCATGGCCCGCTGAATAAGGCGGAGCAACAGTTCGCCTGGAAGATGGCGTACTTTGACACTGTCATCGACGGGTTGAAGAATGAATCGTGATTCATCTGACCAGGCAGTTTTCTCTTTATGATCCATGGTCCTCTCACGATGCTCCTGTGCCTAGTGTAGGAGAAGTTGGCGATAATGATTGGTCAACAGAGGCACATGAATTTGCAGCATAGCCTTAAATCCAACAATGTCAGCTGAACTGTGTATTCTGAAATACTTCTACTTGGAACTGTATTGTATTGGGCTGACAACTGAGCCAGTGTCTGTCACTGATTTTATATTACCAAGTCTCCAACGTACTTTTTCTTTGCTATGGCGTCGACGTCAAAAGACATCGCGTCTGCTGACGTTTTCATCGTCATTCAAAGATATGACTCGAACAACCCATGTGTCGAACAGTTTCGGAGTTACGCGTTCTGAGCCATCGGGCCATTGAATTCTGCCCTCTATCAAAGTCGCTTAGATCGGTAACCTTTCTCATCACAGGCAGAAGTAAGCGCAAAAAAGATTCCTCATACTCCTCAGCAGTAGTTAAGTTAAATACCATTCCCATCTGATTATGTGCCCTACACGTCAACAAAGCGAGTTCATTGCAAAATGTGGGGATGGTCATAATGTTTTGGCTCTTCGGTGTCTATACTAAGAAAGTATGAATGGATATACCACATAAGTTCGAAAAGATATGAAATCTAAATAATATCAAATATTGCTATTCTATTCTGTATAACTCTATTTTTAATCTTATCCTAATCTGTTTATGATGAACTAAATTCGGTAATGGCAATAAAATTGGAGTATTTTTAAACTGCATTTGGCATTTCATAAAACTAAATTCAGCGTAGTAATAATCTTTTCTTTTTACAGTGTAGCTAAAACAAAACCCTTGTTCAAAGTTTAAACTCGGCATTGTGCTAATAGCTCTTCGAAAGGAGGTCGCAAAGTTGCAACGCAGTTTTGGTCCGTGCCGTGTTTTTCCAGATAGGTCTTTAATTAACTTTTAAAGGTACGGGAGGCGTATTGACAGATCTATTCAGTGCAGACTAGTGGCGAATTCCATAGTATTTATGTGGTTAATTCTAATTAAAATAGTCTGCTTTTAACAATTTGATATTTATTGCTTTTATACTGCTACTGGGCATTGCATTACACAAATATATGATTAAAAGTTTTTATCTAGATTTTAAAAGCCGATGATACATAGAGTACGCCGTGCCTGTCATTCTCATTATGCATGTCCAAACCATCCGTGTATTTCAAGGGTAATATCTCGGCTAATGACCGACGATTTTTTTCGAAAATCATTATCAGCAATGTTTTTATACTTCTGCTTCGATTGGTACCTCCAGCGCTCCTCAACACTTTTGCTAAATGCCCGCAAATCGAAATTTGTGTGTAACGGAAAAATGCGCTTTTCTCAAAAACTATTTGACTTAGGGTTATCGGTATAGTTTTCCTGTTTTAAATTAGTTTTTAATTAATAAGTTTTAAATTAACGTCTACTAACTTAATTTTTTTTTTCATAATATTAACTTCAGTAGATTCGGAAATAGGGGGTGGGACATGCTTTTGCACTACATTTTCGACGATATCTCTGAAAATATAATACTTAAAATTAAAAGCAATGAATTTTTTAGTTCAGCGTTATGACAGCTCTCACACGATTACCCCTCATGATATACAAATAAAAGATTTTTTTTTCCAAGTAACATAATGAGCCCCTTTACATTTTCCCTAAATATATTTCTGAATGTTTAATAATCTGTAAATATGTGAGTCAATAGTCTTTATCACTTCCCCAAATTTGAACTTATCTCGTCTCTTAGTTTACCAGTAAAATACACTATATGGCCAAAGGTGACCGGTCACTTGCGATTTTTGATGTTTTGTTAAATATCTAGAAAAATACATGAGGAATTAACCTGAAATTGCACGTGTGCAAACAGTATTGTATAGGTCATATATTTCCGCGAAGATTTTTTTCCGAAACCCCATAGGAAACCGTCAAAAAATTAAAAAAGAACGAATATCTTTTGGATAACCCTCTAAGAACTAATGGAGCAAAAGCGTTTAAACTCGAGATTATTAATAAGTGGCTTATTGTAATATACTGTGTTCATTTTTATGAGGATAGCATGTATACCAGTAGAGAAATAAAGGTTTTTATAAAAACAGTCCCAAATTTCGCCAAGTTTTTTGCTTATAATTTGCAAAGTTCTTAATATAAAAAAAAGTTCTTTTCAGAAAATATGACAAATAATATTGTACACAGTACCCTGTAATCAGAATGAAAAAATAATAAAAATTGGATGAAAAATGAGCAGGTTTACTAAAAAATGTTTCACTGCGCATGCGCGAATGTAATCAAAATATAATGTGCATAATGTGTTAGCTAAATATATAGAGCAACTTTTGTAAAAGTCTCAAAAACATAGTTTGAAAAGTCTGATAATAATCGTTTATAGAATAAGCTCAAAATCCGTTGTTCCCAAAATGAAGCAAAAAGATGAGGGATTGTATCCAAATACAGTATTACGTGCAATATTGTGTATGCTAAATTGGCACTAATCAATGGATATATGGATACAGCCCTTATGTTTTTGCTTCATTTTGGGAACAACGGATTTTGAGCTTATTCTATAAACGATTATTATCAGACTTTTCAAACTATGTTTTTGAGACTTTTACAAAAGTTGCTCTATACATTTAGCTAACACATTATGCACATTACATTTTGATTACATTCGCGCATGCGCAATGAAACACTTTTTTGTAAACCTGCTCATTATTCATTCAATTTTTATTATTTTTTCATTCTGATTGCAGAATATTGTGTACAATGTCGTTCGTCATATTTTCTGAAAAGAACTTTTTTTTTATATTAAGAACGCTGCAAATTATAAGCAAAAAACTTGGCAATATTTGGGACTGTTTTTATAAAAACCTTAATTTCTCTACGAGTATACATGCTATCCTCATAAAAATGAACACTGTATATTACAATAAGCCACTTATTAATAATCTCGAGTTTAAACGCTTTTGCTCCATTAGTTTTTACAGGGTTATCCGAAAGATATTCGTTCTTTTTCAATTTTTTTGACGGTCCCCTATGTGGTTTCAGGAAAAAATCTTCGCGAAATCATATGACCTATACAATACTGTTTACACACCTGAAATTTCAGATTATTTCCTCATGTATTTTCTACATATTTAACAAAACGTCAAAAATCGCAAGTGACCGGTCACCTTTGGCCATATAGTGTAGCTGTGACAGACAGACACAGGAGTGATCTTGTAATAGTTCCGTTTTTACTTTTTAAGTAAGAAACCCTAAAAAAGGAATAAAAGCAAAATTAATTATGTTTTAAAAAGTGAAAAATGCTGTATTTGATGATAAAATCCTGCATGTCTCAAAAAAGGTCTTTTATTATTAAATATTTTTATTGGATTTTTCTCCAGTGAGATTAATTAAATGAAGTGATCGTGCTTTGAAATAGTCCCTGTACAAATTTCTAACTAGGAGAGGGTCGGAGGTTGGAGTCACCGAATGCGATGAACGTCTGTGTATCGATAAAGTATAGTTAGTATATAAATAGTATATGACAGCCAAAAGCGCAACACCCAGGGGTTTCGAGAATATAAGTCGCAAAGTTTATACTAAAGTTTATAATCGGATAAATTTCCGTCTTTGGCAAACGACTCAGTAGCATGGTCGTCAGCATACGGGATTTGAACTTTTTCTTTGGCAATTCGAATCTCGCCCGTCTTTTTTTTTTTTTTTTTTTTTTTCGGAACGAAAATTTCTATCAATTATTTTCGAACCGCAATTGAAAAAATATGTATAATAATTTAAATTTATGAAAAATATAAATTAAATGTATGTTTTGTAGCATATAAGTGCATTTTTAACTAAGAAATTTTGCATGTTTAAATATATAATGAAAAGTAGAAAAAAAAGTAAGCATATATCTAGCATATATATAGTTTATAGAAAAGAATTTTTTTGTTGTTATTTAAAATTGTTTACAGTTAATTTTAATGAATATCTAATATTTTTAACAAAGATATAAAATACGTGAACAAATATATTATTTTCACTTCGTTTACTTATGCAAATACTTTAAATATTTCATTGTTTATTAAAAATATGCCTTTATATTTTTAATGTGACTTTTTATAGTCTGGTATTCTTGATTTTTAATTAGAATAAGTGTCTACGTAGTAATTTGTTTTAGCAATTTTATGTTTTTCCCTGTTTAATATGTTTATATAATGCAGTTTAATTATATAAATACAATTTTAACTGTGAATCTTTGCATGCTTATATATTTAATGAAAAGTAAAAATAAAATAAATGAATAATAATAATAATAAACTAAAAAAGAGTCAATTGGAACTTTTACAGACCACAAAATTACGCCAATTTTAAAATCTATTTACTGTTATTTAAATAAATAAGATGTTATTCTTCAACATAAGGAATTAAACTATACAGGGAAATAAATTAAAATACGTTATATAAAATTATAACATGCTGCTTTATTTTTAAATTTTTAATTTTTCGATTATCGTAATAATGTATAAATGTATCGTTTTTTAACAACTTAGCTTTTTAAACTTTTGAATTTTTTAAATCTTGGATTCTTATGCTTACAGTTAAAATAACTGTCTATGTGCTTTAAAAGTAAGTTCTAAAAATATATTGAATTGCTGAAAATAATTATTAAGTAGGCATTAACTATAAAATCAAAAAACCAAAAAAAAAAATCCATTTTAAAATTAAAAATAATATTTTTACAAAATCACCAAATGTTTGAAATATTTGCATAATGAAACAAAATAAAAGTAATATATTTATTCACGTATTAATATTACGTATTTTATTTATTTTTCTGTGAAAAATAGTAGATTTTTCATTGAAATAACTGTAATCAGTAACTGTAAACAATAATTTTAAGTAACAACAAAACATTTCTGGTCAATAGATATATGAATTGGCTTTTTTTTTTCTTTTCATTAATATTTAAACATGCAAAGTTTTATAGTTAAAAAAGCATGTATATGCTACAAAACATACACATAATTTATATTTTTCGTAAATTTCAATTATTCATATCCTTTCAATTGCGGTTTGAAAATTGGAAATTTTCATTCCGAAAAAAAAGTCCGAGAGGGATTCGATTCGAACTGGCAACGAAAAATCTCCAATCCGGTATGCTAACGACCATGCTACTGCGCCGCTTGCCAATGAGGGAAATTTTTCCGATTATAAACTGTAGCGTAAACTTTGCGACTTATTTTCTCGAGACCCCCCTGGGTGTTGCACCTTATGACTGTTATATATTTATGTACTAACTATACTGTATCGATAAATAAACGTTCACCGTATTCGGCAACTTCAACATCGGACCCTCTCCTTGTAAGTGCAGGGCATTTCGTTAAAACATGGTGGACTGTAAAATAATAATGTGGGCATATGGGAACTGGATCTACCCCCAAAATATGTTTATGAATGATTCTTGAGTGACTTTCTTACTTTCTTTCTAACCGATGACCGCGCCCCTACCTGCCGGGAAGCCCCAGCTGAACGGGTTTGATTCCTGGTATCGGGGCGGGTGACCGCCTAATCGCCGCGTAGCGGCAATAAACCTGACGAGCGCCTAGAACGTATCGGCAGTGCCTTTTGCTTATTTGTGAACGGTGTTATGTCGGTTGCTTAACATTTATATCCTGTTGTTTGGAATCTGCACATTCCTATTTATGTTGATCTCGTAATTTGGAACCTTGGTCAGGTAACGAGACCTTCACCCGGCAAGGCACCTCCAGAGGTATAATTCACAGGTAACTTGGAGGACTTTGCACCCACGACGGATTTTACATGCACCAGGCGCCATTAGCGTACATGGCGAATTATAGCCAGCAGTAGGCCTCGATCCCGCGGCCTTAGCTGCGGTTTCGATGCTCTGCCAACAAACGCAGACAAGCCAGGAGTACATCGTTTTTCCTTGATGTGTTTTAAATCCAATTGGATATTACCGGTTTAATAGTGCAGCTTATCATTCAGTTCTATGTCCCAAAATTCTTTCCACATATTCATTATTATCTATTTGATTTCATTTTTAATATAACAGAGAAGTAACCTAACAGTTTATGAAAGCTAAAGTATTCTTGGCTTCCATGTCCGTTTTTCCATTGCCATTTATTCGCATGTGTGCAATACCCAACAAAATTGGATGTTAAAGCCACGAAAATTCACTTTGTTTAAAAGATCCAGGATTGATATAATGTAGGAGATATCCTGTAAAGAAGACGCCAGTGTATTGGAAGAACTTTTAGAATCTGTATAACTAGCAGGGATGACCAAGCTAAGCTCGGTCAAAATTAGCCTTGTGTTCAATTCGATATTTTATTCTCACTGAATCTTTCTTGCTGTTTAGATACAATTGGCTTGATCCTGAGACATTGTGACCCAAAATGACCCACTAACCGATTTTTTTCTCGAACATGCGGCCTAGCCAATGCTCTTCTCGAACCCGAAAACGGTATAATACAAAATTTTGTCAAAATCAGATACAATCAGCTTGATCCACAGTGACCCAAAAATAACCCACAAATCGAATTTACTGAAAATGTGAATTAGCCCAATGGTCTTCTCATGTCCAGAAACGGTATAATATAAAATTTTGTCAAAATCGATTGATTCGTTTTTAGATACTATTAGCTTGACCCACAGTGACCCAAAATGACCCACTAATCGATTTTTCTCGAACATGTCACTTAGCCCAATGGTCATCTCATGCCCAGAAGCGTTACATTACAAAATTTTGTCGAAATGTTTTGAGCCATTTTTTACATTCAATTAGCTTGACCCTGACCCATTGTGACCCAAAATGGCCCACTAATCGAATTTTCTTGAACATGCGAGCTAGCGCAATCGTATTCTCGTGCCCGAAAACGATAGAATACAAAATTTCGTCAAAATCGTTAGAACCGTTTTCTAGATAAACTTTGCATGACCCACAGTGACCCAAAAATGACCCACTAATCGAATTTTCTCTAACATGCCTATTGGTCTTCTCGTAATCCAAAACAGTATATTACAAAATTTAGTCAAAATCGTTAGAGCCGTTTTTTAGATAATATTAGCTTGACCCGAAGTGACCCAAAAATGACCCACAAATCGAAATTTCTCGAACATGTGACATAGTCCAATAGTTTTCTCGTGCCCAAAAAACGGTTGGATATAAAATTTAGCCAAAATCGATTGAGCCTTTTTTTAGATATGATTAGCTTGACCTTGACCCGTTATGACCCAAAATGACTCACTAATCGAATTTTCTCGAACACGTGACCTAGCCCATTGGTTTTCTTGTGCCCGAAATTGGTAAAATACAAAATTTAGTCAAAATCGTAAGAGCTTTTTTTAAGGGTCCTGTCCCTGCCGGCGAAGACACTCACGAGCTAATGCTAATCCTGGTGAGGGATTTTTCTAATATCTCGTTTGCATTTCGACATTTTAAAATATTTTTTTTTTTTTGCATTGGATAGCCAAGGTCCGTCTCTACAGCGCACCTTGGTTACTTTTTTGATTTTGGTCGCAGATATTTTTAATAAAGTTACTTTCATTTTCAAAACCGGTTCTGAAAATGAAAGTGTCATTCTAAAAAATATCTGCAACCAGAATCGAAAAAGTAACCAAGGTGCGTTGTAGAAACGGACCTCGGTTATCCAATGCAAAAAAAAAATTATTTAAAAATGTCGAAATGCAAACGAGATATTAGAAAAATCTCTCCCCATAGGATTAGCATTAGCTCGTGAGTGTCTTCGCCGGCAGGGACAGGACCCTTAAGATAAAATTTACATACATACACACACAATTTTTGCTCGCATTATAGTATAAGATGTGTAGCTCACTCGATGACTTGCAAAAGGCTATTGAAATATAGCAGGATCCGCATTGTTTTTACCAATGCTACCGAATGCAAGCTTTTATTTCAATACTTTCAAGAGGGGATCCATGGATTGTTTCTCTCACTCTGAAGCCGAACGATGGGATGCAAGAAGGGCGATGCCGATACAGCATAATATTGTCTGTGTTTAACAAATGATCACGAAGAGAGTCAACTAAATGTGAAAGAATATATGATAATATAATCCAAGAGAGAGTTTTTTGCTAACATTATATAATGACGGATCATAACAATTAACATATAAGCTTTGAACTGGAAAATTCTAAATGCACTTGAACAGATGCGAAGAGCACTGTGCTGCACAGTGTTCAGTTTCCTTAGTATCAGTTTTACGCAATAGTCAAGTTTTGAACAGATTACTGAGCGGTAAATTCACATGTTTGGTCTGCTTCCCAACTAGTATTTGGGGTGAATAAATTTAGCTGCCTTTCGCATTTAGCATGCAAGTAAAAAACGTGAGATTTAAAAGTTCGTTTCTTGTTAATATAGCACAATTTTAGTCCTGTTGATAAAAATTTCAGTATCAGGATGGAGATTCCACCGTTTAAAGAAATTTTCCACGAAAGCCATTACAGGTATCTGAGGAAACGTTAAACCCAATTTGATTTGTCTATAAGGTAACAAAATTAATACCATTTTGCATTTCCATTTCAGTAAAAGCATGCCATTCCTTCGCCAATATACTTTTATTCTAACATTGTATTAAATAACTGTATTCTAAAGTTTCGGCAAATTTGATTTTCTGATTTCGCAGTATTTATTTATTTATTTATTTTTTGGAAATTATAAACGCTAATTTATAAATAATGATGTGAGAGAATTTTTTTATCTTACGAATACCTTAATAAAAAATATTTTCTGTTGAAAATTTGAAATATATTCAATTATACCCTACATGATTCATTATTCCTTACTGTGCTACAGGATTTGTATGTAGTTTAGAGACTTGATCATTGATGACATTTTAGATTTATTGTTAAATGAAGTGTTGGTTATTGAAACAGAAAATGTTTTGGAAAATGACAAAAAAGATAGCGATTTCCCCGAAGACGAAACAGAGGCTGGCGAAAGTTCTAGAGATTATGAGAATAAATCTAGAGCTGAAGTGATCTAGTGAGAAAAGTGATGAAGATAATTATGATATACTAGGCGCTTCCAAATGCGTTAGTACAGAGTGATAAAAAATTAGCAAGTGAGTTTTTAAATTAATATATGTTGACTTAAGTTAATTAGTTATTTTTCTCGGAAATTCACGGAATATTTAAGGAGCAATAACTGTTCGTTAAAAAAAGTAACATCCTACCACTATTATTTTTTATTCAACTGTACATCTCTGTATTGTACACACTCCAAAGTGTTCAGGTCTTAGATCTAATTAAGAAAAAAATAATCACAAGGCTTTGCTTTAAATCAAAAGTTATTAACTTAAGACAGTTCTCAAGTTCCCTGCTCAACGAACGCGAAACTTCCTGGCACATTTTCTGAGTCATTTTTGTACGTAAAGGGTTAAAAATGACAGGGCTGAATATTAAAGCGATTTGGAATCGAAATGAGTTTTTCATTTTTTGATAGATAAATCCCTTTAGTTATAAAGGATTTTGGACACATGGCGACAGGTTTTTCTACTTTATCGCTTTGTCGTTGTCACATAGGCGATTCGATTCAAAACGCCAACTTTAAAAGTATTTTTCAAAAGATCTTTTGCTTTTACCAAAAAAATGGAAAACTTTTTCGATTACATAGTTTCTAAGTAGGAACAGGGAACACCTGCCAATTTCACGCGTTCCCGAATTAAAATGAATTTAAAAATATGTCAGAAAGAAGCTCTTTGGATTTGAGAAAAAATTTAAAAAAAAAAACATTCAAATTGTTAGCTACGTATGCAACAGCTCGGGAGAAAAACGGAACTAAAATTATACAAAAATTGATACGAATGTGTTAAAATTCAGAAAACCGATTTCTTTTAAAAGGGTAGACGATAAGACTTCTTAGCATGTCACTTGATTTATTATATTTTCCTTTCATACAGCGATGGGAAAATATTTATTTGACTTCTGAACCCTATGAGTACATCTGAAAAATATTATCTTCAAGGTAAAATTATGTGAATGCTCAGGGCGTTATTACAGTTTATTACGCCCGAATATTTTCAAGAAGTCAAGCCTTATCCCAAAATATTATATTGAATGCATACAAAAAGAAAAAAAAATGTCGTTGTGACTTCATCATCTTTGAAACAGCGGTGAAAAAAAAATCATAATCCTCCGTAATAATTTTTTCATTGCTAAGAACGCTATCTTAATACCTATCAAATTGTTTCCACGCTTCCACCAGCTTCCTCTCCCCTTACGCCACACTCTTTGAGGTGCACCATCCTCTCCGTCCGTCTACCGAGTAAAACTGCAACCGTATAAAAACAAAGCATTTACAAGGGAAAAAAATAGGAGAAAAAAGCTCCTCTCCAAGTAAGGATCTCGATTAATGAAAAAGAGGTTGCGAGTTGACAACGTGACCCGATGATCTTTTTCCACAACCAACCAACGAAACTAAGCCGATTGTGGTGGTCCGCCCATCGTGGCTTCCCAATTAAATTGTGGCAACGAAAATAAAACCCTCAACAAGACCTTTATTTATTTACAGACACGTATTCAGGAGAAAAGATCGGAAAATAAAGCCGCGGTATAATAGATTAAAAAGTGGGTTCGTTGTATTTGCAGTTGGTTTTCTTAAGACTCACAAACGGAGCAATATTGGAGAAATGAGATGAAAAAAAAAAGAGCGGAGAGACTGTGAGAGGGAGGAATTTAGTTACGTACTTTTTTCCGTCGATTTTTTGCTCTTTTTTTTTTTTTTTTTTTTTTTTTGCATCACTTTTGTTTATTTTTGTATCGAGTACGATACTGATATTTTTATTTTATTAGAAAGTAGGGTTTATATCGATAATTGGTCGTAGAACAACCGAAATTTTTGCGTAGCCTCAAATTGTCAATTGATAATTTTTAAAACTTACAATACCTGTTTTAATTTTTATATTATAGATTTCTTTCTATTACTTTAATTTACTTTATTATGTAAAGCAATTTATTTATTTTTCAATTGAGAGATGATATTCACCCTACAAATTGCTAAATGTAAATATTATTTTATTATTATTATTATTGCCGACATTTCAGGATGTTCTCAAATCCAAAAGAACTACTTTCTGGCATATTTTTTAATTCATCAGAAACTATGTAATTGAAAGACTTTTCCCATTTTTTTTTTTTTTTTTTTTTTTTTTTTTTGTAAACTCGAAAGATCGTTCAAAAAATAATGTCAAAATTGGCGTTCATTTTGAACTGAATTTTCCGCGTGAAGGGAGAAAAACTATACGAGAAAGGAGGAAACACTGGTTGTCAATTGACCAAATTCGATTATAACCCGATAAGTAATTTATTTATCAAAAAAAAAAAAAAAAAAGGAAAACTCATTTGGATTCCAAATCGCTTCAATAGTCAGGCCTGCCCATTTTGTGGCCTTTACGTCTAAAAATGAGTCAGAGAATGTCTCAGAATGTTTCGCGTTTTTGAGCAAGGAACTTGAGAACTGATATTCAGAGAGGGAGAGAGCAGTCACACCACCTTTGACAAAATAAGATGTTTTTCATTACAAAGGAATGAAATCTACAATTAACTCTTGTTATTTTCATCCACAATTAACTCTTAACAGGTATTCACCTTTTTTAGTCCAACTTTTTATATTCTTTACAGTAATTAAAGGGGAGTGAGAAAAAGGGCGATTTTTGATCAAATTTTCGAAATCAAGATTTTTACAAGTTTAAGACTGTTAAGGGTACCGCGGACCTTTAGTTGAGCAAAAATCTACCCCAAAATCGACATTTCTTTTTCTGTGTATTATTATTATCCAACTTGTACAACGTCATTTGTGGAAAACCCACAGCCCTCTGAATACTGTGGGAAAACCGCAAGCAGATGCAATTATTTTAAGCAAAATTACAAGTGTTTTAATTTTGTTTGCAAACAGTTTTTTGACCTTTTTATATATATACTTTAAACCTGATTTTCTCAATACTGATGTTTCAGCTTTTTTAAAAGTTTTAAAATGCTTCTTCCTACTTAATTTTGATCAAAATTCATGAAACTGATAAGGAAGAATCCTGATATTGCTTAAAAAGAAACTGTGTATGCATTTTAAAATTCGACTTCATTAAGACAATTAAATTTGATTTTTAACTTATTATACGGCAGAATTTTAAGGAAAATCAATATGGAATTAAGAAAAATAGCTCTAAAAAATTAATTATTTAAAGAATTAAAAAATCGATACACGGATTTGTTTGTAAGGGAGTTTAACGTGATTAAAATCCAAAATCGAAGAAATATCTAAAAAATAAAGACGCAAGAAGCATTTAAAAATTTCGCTTTAAAATTTTAAATTTTTTAACAGATCTTAAAATTATAATAAGATTGGAAATTTCTTTTAAATGTTCTATATACTTTCGGTGAAATATACATTTGCACAAAATTTCAAATCTCTATTATGAAAATTAAAAGAATTTATTTAAAACGTCCACCGTCACCTTAAACCTTCCTCATTTCATATTCAGAGCCCATTCACCGAACAAAAACTTTTCCATCCCAAAAAACACTCTTTTTCTTTTCTTCTTCTTCTTTTCTCAATTCCTACTATTAGTTCACACTCTCCCTATATTTATTTATTTATTTATTTATTTATATACAGGGTGTCCGGTCTCAACGGTGTCCAATGGCTAATTCCTAAACCGTTAGTCATAGACATATAGTTCCAATTACAAAAATGTTTTAAATCAGGTAAAGAAATATTTTAAAAGCGATTTGGGTCAATAAAAACATTTCTTAAAAAATTACGAAATTTAAATTTTTATACGGTCCCCCGGTCCTATAAGTTATATTTAGTAAAACTTTCCTTTTACACTGACAAGTAATACAAAAAAAGTCCCGTTGTTCTACGATTAAAATTGACCGAGTAATACCTGTTTAAAGTTGGAGCATATTTTTTGCTGCAAATTGGGGGTCATTCACAAATTTAGTCGAAATATAATTTCGTCATATATATTAAAAAATGGTTGAGAGTAAAATTAACATTGCAATATAAATTTGAAATCTTTAGTCATTCTGACATATTAATGCAAAATATACAATTTGTAATACACATTTAAGAAGAAAGAAAAAAACAGAATTTTTGTTAAATGAAATGATGCTACAAAATGATGAAAAAATTCAAAGTTAAACTTTAATCTCCTCCCCAATCTCACCACACCACCCAACTGTAAGAATCCCAAGATAAGAAAAAATATCGAATAAATTATTGAATCAAATAAAATAAAAAAAGTTTTACATATGTTTTATAGCATGAGATTTTCGCTACATTTTAACTTACACATTTGCAAAAAAATTCTAACGTGATGGTTAAAAATGATAGTCATTTTCAGATTTAGTGCTAAAAAGTACGTAAAAATCAATTATCAAAAGTTAATAAATACAACCATCTCCTCTACTTTATAGTATCCGATTTTTGTTATTCTTTAAATTTGACAATTTATGATTTGCGAAATATCCTGACATGATGGTTAAAATTTAAGGCAATTTTCGGATTCAGTGCTAAAAAATACATAAAAGTTAAAAAATCCGACAATCTCCGTCTTGTATTATCTAATCTAAAACTTTTTCATAAATTCCTTGGCGGTAATCTATCCGAAATTTTTTGTGTTATCCTATAAAATAAGTATAAATGGTAACCACCGAAAATCATAATAATATTAGATTGTTATCGGATTTGCGCCAGTATGTAAAATGTAATCTCGTTCGAATATTTGAAAGTAGGTTAAAGTTCAAATACAAATTTTGAACTGGAAAAACATACATAAGAACGTTGAAGTAACATAAAAACTTATAAAAATAACATAATTTTATTAAAAGAAATCATAAAAGAAACAGTCTCAAATCCTGACAAAATAAAACATATGTTATTTCAGCCAATCTGAAACTTAATAAATGTTAACTTAATCGTAATACTTGTACGATTTTTTTCAAAGCGCAAATACACATAAAATGAGATCTTCGAATACTTTAAGCACTTGGAATATGACCCCTCAAAGCCAAGCCGAACTCATTTGTTTTCAGAGCAGAAAAGTGGCATAAGTCATGCATTTTTAGAGTTTCATAACTCGCACAATTTTAGTGTCATATGAATGGGACTTTTCTTTTCGATGTGTTATAAGGAGATAAAATTTGTCATTTTAGGCCTAATGCCGGCAATATTCGGTGTAAAAACATTATTATGAATTAAGTTTATGTAAGCTCCTCTGATGAATTCGTAGCTGTTCACAGTTTCCTAATTTTTGAAGTTCTAATTTCCTGTACTCATCTTTTGAATTGTCTTTCCAATTTATTTTTACATTTATGATTTCATTTTAAATAATTAATTCTGTCCAAATTATGTAACTGGAAACACATAATTCAGCCTTGAAGTTACGAGGGTAGGATGAAAAGAAATGCACACATGCTTGCAGAACACGAATAAAAACAAATAGCGACAGCGATGACCACCTCGGGAACTCAGCTTTCGCTTTAGAGTGTTAGTGCAATCCCGAGGGGTAGACCACATCCACTCCTCCCGACTCTCAATCAGAGTCTGAGAGGGAGCGCCGGGTCCCTGATCAAGCTGCTGAGATTTATTTCGGTTACTGTGAGATTTACAATTACAATCACAATTGGTTACCCAATTTTTCTGGGCGAACCGAAGATTTCACATCGAGATATATGACTGTATGTAGTGATTACATGAGGATCATTTCACCTAATGTGATTGCATAATTGTTTACAATTTTCTTGGATATATATACGTCACAGTACATTTAACACACAATATTTAACATGACAATTAGAAACACACTACAACACAATATCAAACACCTACTATTTACATGACTGTATATAGTGATTACATGAGGATCATTTGAATGTGATTGCATAATTATTTACATTTTTCATGGATTTACAGGGATTTCACAGTACATTAAACACACAATATTGAACATCACAATTAGAAACACATTACAACACACCTACTATTTACAATTTGCGCATACAAGAGTTTGGAGAGATGCACAAGATAAAAATTCAAAAGTGATAGAAGTTTCTGGCACCCGCTAATAACCCGTTTCTCCCTCCATGCTACACCCTAGTGATGGAGTCGGACTAGAATGGCTCTGGATTTGAAAAGATGTACTCGTTTGTTTCTATAAACCTCATGCATTGTATGATCTTGTTGAGTAGTTGTGGTTTTTCTTTTACATCCCGCCACCAACTTGCTAAATTCATGCGTGTGTGTTTTTTGAGATAATAATGCGATGTTAATGTACAGTATAATACATAGTGTAACGATGTTGACGGCAAGCCACAAATGCATAGTGGGGAGTCTCTTTTGTTAATTTTGTATAAGTGTTCCTGAAAGGGGCCGTGATTTGTTAAAAATATGTGTAAGTATCTGTTGTTTACGAAATACTTGTGGTCAACCAATGGCAAGAATTCCTTCGTATATCGGCCTGTGTCTGAATCCGTCCAGCGTTTTTGCCAATTTTTTAACAGATTCTGCTTTGTCTGTGATTTTAGTGAAGAAGCTGGATATGGTAAAAATGTATGTATTAGTGTTTCATCCGTTACTGCCGATTTTGCCAGTTGGTCAGCTGCCTCATTGCCCTCAACACCTGAATGTCCTTTTGTCCAATTGAAGTATATGTCTTTTACTGTTGTTTGTAATTGTTGAAGAATTTTTAGTATTAAATAGTTTGTATTATCAAAATTGTTTAATGCTTTTAAACTTGATAGGCTATCCGTTATGATTAAGTATTGAGAATGTTTGTCCGACTCTATCCACTCTAATGCTGAAGAGATCGCGAAGAGTTCTGACTGGAAGACGGAGTTATCCTGGGACAGTTTCGTTCTCCAAGTATAGATTTGCTCGTTTTTTTCGTACACACAAAATGCCGAGGCTGTGCCTTCGGACATTTTGGAACCGTCCGTGTATATTGTAATTTTGCCTACATAGTCGTTTATTTCACAAGTTTGTATTTCACTTGTTAGTGGTGATGTTTTGTATTTTGAGCATTTTGGATAGTATAGTGGAGCAAAAGCCTTTTCTGTTGACTTGCCGAGACGTATCATCCCCGAATACTCCGCCTCCGCCTCCAACTGCAAATCCAGTGGGGGGAGACCTGTGAGGACCTGCAGGGCGTTTGTTGACGTATTGCGATATGCTCTCGTTATCAGCAACAAAGCTTTCCTTTGTGCCGAGAGCAAATGTCGACGACCGTGATATTGCGCCATACGCGGAAACCAGACAGCACACGCGTAGGCCAGTTTCCTTTGTAAGATTGCCGAGTACCAAATCTTAAAAAATTCCGGAGGGAGTCGACCTGAGATTGATGAAAATTTATAAAGATTTTGAGTTATTTTTCCGATTTCTACTCTCTTTTGTGCCACATGTGGGAGAAATGATAATTGTTTATCTAATATTACCCCCAGGTATTTTAGTGTTGTTTCTGATTTTATTGATTTACCTTGAAGTTTAAATGTGGGGCCCCGCTTAAGGTGTTTGGGTTTGCCAAAAGTTAATGATGAGGTTTTTTCATGTGAAATTTCTATTTTGTTGGTTTCTTCCCAATTCTGAATAAATTTTAAAGCTTTCTGACCTTTTTGTTCAAGTTGCTGTCTCGACTGTGCCCAGATCAGTAATATCACGTCATCCGCGTATGCCACCAGTTCACAGTCCTGTACATCAAAGGTCCCCAACAGAGTCTCCAACAGAACTAACCAAAGAAAAGGACCCAGACACGATCCCTGCGGGCAACCCTTACTAAAGAAGTACAACAAAAATGGTGCCATCCAGTCCACCTGAGCTCGCCTACCCGAAAGGAAGGAAACGACAAGATTAATGAGTTGTTTAGAAATACCTAGTCTTTGCAATGCTAGGATCACCTGGTCCCAAGGGAGGTTGTCAAATGCTCCTCTGAAATCCAGTGACACCAATGATGAATATTGTTTATTTTGTTTGTGTTGTTCTACTAATGAAATCACTTGCTCCAAAGCCGTTTCCGTAGATTTATTTTGCGTGTAGCCGTATTGCTTACCCGAT
Source organism: Maratus speciosus (assembly GCA_963932465.1). NCBI lineage: Eukaryota > Metazoa > Arthropoda > Arachnida > Araneae > Salticidae > Maratus > Maratus speciosus. Next base: position 58,843,557 of record OZ010791.1, on the reverse strand, counting down.
AGGAAATTCGTTTTGTCTAATGCGTGATGTATTCGTCTTAGAATTAATTTCTCTAAGATTTTTCCGAATATTGGTAATAACCTCATAGCATGCATGGTCACGGTGACGTGGTTGTGACGTCACTGTAAGCCACTGTGGTCACGTCACATCTGTGACCAAAATGCCACCCCTCAGTGATGTCACATTGATGTGAACTTCTTAGAAAACTTTAAAAAATTACGAAAATTCTTCAAAACATGTTATTTACTGTAAAATTATGTTTTCCTGGCAATTAAAAAAAAATTGTGAGGTCACTGTTATGTCACTGCTATGTAACGTACGTCACGTCACATATGTGACAAAAAAACCACCATATTGTAAGTCACAGTGTGACAAAAATATGAACTTCAAAAATCTTTGAAAATGAAGAGAAATATTTTAAACAGTCACGAGTTACATGGCATAAGGAATAAAATATATTAGTGGATAGCAAATGGTAAATTCTCTCACTAAAGGGGAGAGGGGGGGGGGGGGCATAATAAATAAAGTGCACGATACAATCATTAATAAACTAAATTTTCAGGCTATATTTTATCAATTTGATATCTAAGATAGTGAATGTATACTTTTTCATGATTTCAATTTTATCTAGCATTTGGATAATATAATTAGAATTAGGAATATTAAATTTATACACTTTACATATTTAGTTTGCTGGGAGGAAATTTATTTATTTATTTCTTTTTTTACCGACCAGGATTATTCGAAACACTTCTGTGGTTTCAAAATAAAAAATTTCTATTACAGTTAAATCTGCACCTTTTAATGAGCACGTAGAAAGAGTCTTCAGAGTTTAGTCATCTATGCATTTATTGCTTTAGAATATTTTTATAATTTGTATTCAAGTCATAAATTCTACTTCTTTCAGACATTTTAAATAAAATTAGCATTTTCCGAAAATAAAAGAAATATACAAAATTTGTGCAAAACAAACTTTACTTAAAAAAAAAAAAGAAAAAAAAAGGGGGGGGGGCTCGTTATTACCATTAAATTTATTTTTACACCTTTTGAAAATTTAAACAATGGTATATCTAATAAACTCTAATTATGAATATTATTATTATAATTATTTAGAAAAAATGAACTTTACAATACATTTTAACTTGTATCATTTGGTACGGATAAAAAGAAAAGGTTAAATACATTGGACATTTCTTCAAATACAAAATTTTAATTAACCATACTTTCAGAAAATTACTGCGCATTCAAGTTTCATATCTCTTGCATGCAAAAACAAATAATCTGTACCAGACCATCTGCTTGAAAATCGTCTGCCCACAAAAAAATAAACATGAGAAGACGCGGGAAATAAATAGTTCACTGTTTTTAGAACATCACCTTCACCACGTCTACAACACTTTAAGATAAGGAAATGACCATTTTTGGATACACGGATATTAATAGAACGTATATGTAAGTTTTATTTAATTTAAATATTTTATTCCTGATTTGTACATATGAGTTAAATAGTTTTATGTTATACTTGTAAGAGACTGATCTTTAAACTGTTAGAAGCGATATTTTAAAATTCGATAACTGTAAAGAAAAATATCTTAATCTGCCATCGCTTGAAAAAAAAAACTGCGCAGAGACTGTGCATGCCTACATTCATACTGGAATTAATATAAACATTAATTTACTCTTACTTGAGATTGAAAATGTATGGAACGACAATGATTTAGAATTATTTTATCGGCTTCTTACTATTTTTTGATTACTAACACTTATAGTTATTATTATTTTGGGGTTAAATATGATGTTCGATTATCATAAGATTACGAAACTGTTTCAGATTAGAAATTAACATTATACTGGGAAAATGTATCTTTACATATTACAGTAGTGAAACATTTGAAAGAATTTTCTTTTAGTGCTAATAATATTTTAAATTATCTTTCAAAATCCTAAATCTTCAAACCAATGTTTTCAGATTTAACATTTGCCGAAATTATAAAATAATAGGAATTCCTTATACCATATCGAAATATTTTTGAGATATTTTTAAATCTAATAAGGCATTTAATTTATCTATTGAGTTTGCTGTTGTTTAATAGTACAATTATAAATCCTAATTATTATTTTTAGTATTTTTCAAATTGGTATATTTATTTTTTTAAATTGTATGTAAGCATTTTTTCTGTTTGTGATTTTAATCAAACATTTAATTATAGACATTCTGAATCGGTTATTAAATTTTCTTCTATTGTAAATTCATTTTCTACGTTTATGATACGCGTAATTATTGGCACTAAAAAGTAAAATATGATACTTAAGCATTGAAACAAAGTGTTTTTCATGCCTGATGGGAAGTTATAGATTAAACTGCTTTAGTATGTATTTTTTAAAAGTTCATATAATACAGGATACATAATATAGGACACAAGTTGAAAAGTGCTTATGACTTCGGTTTGTCTGTCCGTCTAGCAGTCTGCCCGCACTCTAACTCTCGAAAATATACTCGGATTGCCCTGAAATTTTTGGATGTTATTGACGTTTACCATAGCACGGTACCTATTTGTAATGAAGTTTGTAGCATGCTTTGTTCATTTACAGGGACAGCTAAAAGTTTTCCTTTACATTACAGCCTATGGAAAAAAATCGTTTCAAATGATTTTTTATGATTTTACGCACGCTTTCAAACAGAATAAAATTTATATGCATTTATGAAGTGCACTAAAATATGCATTCTGTTGACTATGCGATGCAAAGAATAGTTATTGTTCATTTACAGGGCTAAAAAAGGAATTCAAATACATAATGATATAGTGGTGGAGGGAATTGTTTGCGGCATACTTTAATTATGTTAATCTATTTCATATATAATGAAATTGATATATGTCGCTGGGGTTTACATACTATAAATTATTTCATGTATAATACGAATAATACGTATATAGCATTTACAGGGACACACAAAATATTTCAGATACTATATTGTATCCGAAGTACTGTTCATTAGCGATGATTGCTGGAAATGTATTTTTAATTATGATATGAGCTTTTATGATTCACTATATTTATGCATAGTATATGGTGTATATAAATGCTATAATTCCTATACAAGGCTACACAAAAGTATTCGTAAGGATTACTGGGTATGGGCGCAAATTGCTTAAAGGTGGTTTTTAAATGAGTTATGCTTTTTTTTTTTGCTGAACTGCATTTAATTTACCAAGAAATGTTTGTAGAATATAGATAAAACGATATACAGGATCACGTAAAGAATTGGATACATGGCCGTCTATAAATTATAATTTCTGGAAATGTGATTTCAGCAGTTTTAAGAGTGTCTTAGTTTGAATTAAATTTTAACTAAATAGTGGCGTGTAATAAAGATTCTAGGTAAACTACAGGGTTGTACAAAAGTAGTCAAGTATGTTTCCATACATAGTATAAATTGCTGAAAAAGAATTTCAACCTGTTAGGTGTTTTCTTGCTAAACTAAATTTTCCCATTATATAGTATATATACACTTAAAAAAATGGGAAGTCAAAATTGAGTAAAAAGTACTCAAATTTAAATGCGTCACATACTCAAAATAGCTCCGATCCAAATGTACTCAAAGTTGAGAAACACATGTACTCATTTTTTATTCATTGGTTGTGATCAAATATGAATCATTATGTACTGCCCCCCCCCCCAAAAAAAAAGAAAAACCTAAAATTTAAAGTAAAAATGTACTGACATTTATTTCCCGTTCAAAGTTCTTAACAAGAAATGTTTAATTGATTATTTATTAAGAAAAATAGCAAAATTCTTAACAAGATACTCAAATCGAATATTTTTATGACAAGAGCATTATTTCCAAGCACTTTTAAATTATTTTTTAAATGCTGTGCATAATTTAATATTTACATTAATAAACATCATTTATGCCGCCATAAATGAAATGAACCATTACAGGGTACAAAACTATTCGTTTGTTTGGGTTTGATAACATGTGATGTTTCAAAATAGAGAAAGCATGGGTTCATTTTTGATCCAAAAATATTCAATTCGATATGAGTACGTCGGTTTACTTATTTCTGAGTACTTCATTTTTCTCAGTGTATCAACCTACAGATCAAATACAGGGTTGTTCAAAAGAATTGGAAAACATATTTGGCTATGGACGGTAACTGCTGAAATCAATTTTTCAAATGTTTACTTAGTTATCTTATTTACGTCATTTCCCTAAATTGCGATGTCTTGTTAAAGCATTCAGAAAGTGTTGGAAAGTATTTTATAATGTATGATTAACGCATGATTTTTCTTACTCGTTTTTTTTCTATTTCCCAGATCAGTCTTTTCCTATAAAACATACCAAATCTATTTATCTCATATTCACAAAATACAATATACACGGGAATAAAAAATTTAAATAAATATCGCTTATCATGCCGCTCTATAAATAATAGTTGTATTAATATCCGTGAGTCTCCATGTTCGTATTTAATAAAGCAATGACAAATCACAACAAATTAAAAAATTTACACATTCTAAATATCAAGCTTGAACTCAATATCAAGCATAGAACTTAATATCAAGCATACAACTGAAGAAAAAAATATGTCAGTTGATAAGCATTGTTTTTTAAGTGGAAAAATTTAAAATGATTTAGAAGAATAGGACTCCAAAATAGCGATATTTTGCTAAAAAGTACGGTAAAAAGATAAGATTTTATATTTACAGCAAAAGGTTATTTCAAAATTCATCGCTGTATTAATACTTAGAAATTTTTCCAGAGAGAATCCTTCGCCTTATATACAATATTTCAAATGAAAATCAAATATCAAATTAATTGCTTAAAAGGCGCAAATAGTGAAAAAGATTCCAAGCCGGGACTCGAACCCGGGCCATCAGTATAGCACACTGATATTCTACCGACTAAACCACATGGAACGACGCCCAGTCTGTAAAATTTCTCACTATTACAGGTTGGCAAGGCTACAAACGCAGCACAAGATGGAATATTTATCGTGAGCCACCGACATGCGGTAAACACGAAACTTAATGAAATCCAGCATCGAAACTATATTAATAATTGGAAATTTTTCCAGGGAGAAACATTCGCCTTCCATACAACATTTCAAATTAAAATTGCCTTTTAAGCAATTAATTTGAAATTTGATTTTCATTTGAAATATTGTATGCAAGGCGAATGGTTCTCTCTGGAAAAATTTCCAAGTATTAATATAATTTCAATCGATACTGGATTTAATTAAGTTTCGTGTTTGCATCATGTTGGTGGCTCACGCTAAATATTCCATCTTGTGCTGAGTTTGTAGCCTCGCCATCATGTAATAGTGAGAAATTTTCCAGCCTGGGTATCGTTCCATGTGATTTAGTCGGTAGAATGTCAGTGCGCGGTACTAATGGCCCGGGTTCGAGTCCCAGCATGGAATCTTTTTCACTATTTGCGTCTTTTAAGCAATTAATTTGAAATTTGATTTTCATTTGAAATCACAGTGTTTATGACAAGTTCGTCACAAATGACCCATATTTCACAAATTGGTCACAGTGTGACGTCAAAGCATTGTCGCTTTCGTCACAGGTTCGTCACAAAGTTAATGCCAAAATAGTCACAAATGACACACTTTTCACAAATTTGTCACACCGTGACTTCACAGAGTGGTCACAATGTGACGTCACAAACGACCTCTAAAACGGCCATAACGACCTCGCATTCTAGTCACTGTGACGTCACATCGACGTCACGTGACGTCACATCGACGGTCACAAAATCACAGTGTGACTTCACAACGACGTCGCCGTGACGTCACCATGCCTTACGGGTAGAGTGATGGGGCGATATGAAGAGCTCTCATTCAAGGGTTTTCCCTCCTTTCTAAAATACACGAGCTCTCCCAATTTCCAGTCATCAGGAAAATAGTTTAACTTTAAAAGGCTGTTGTACATATCCAACAGAATATTAGGAATTTTTGAAAAGATGCACCTGACCATCCTGTGATCAATTTGATCAGGTCCTGGCGCCTTGTTAATATTGAATGAGAAAATAACATTTCGCAACTCTCTTTTCGTGAATTTTGCCTGGTCGTGCGAGTTTAGTCGCTGTGGTAGTTGCTTTGGAGTTTTATCGCCAAAAATGTCTCTCGTTAGTTTTAAAAGGGTTGATGACCTGGAAGTGGGTGACAAAGAATCAAATTGGTAACATATGTGAGTCCTGGAATCGCTGGAAGGCCAACTTTTTCGTTAAACCAAAAGGATCCGTCTCTCTGCGACACAGGTTTGTCCAAGCTTTTTCCTTCTCCGATAAAATCTGTTTTTGATAAATTGCCCTTTCCCTTTTGTATTGCTGGTTTATATTTGACTCGTAGTTTGAATTTTTTGCTCTTTTTAAAAGAGCTGCTACTTTATTTCTTTGGGCCCTCAATTGTGGAGACCACCAGGAAATTTTAAATTTCTTGAAGGGGGCTTTCTTTTTAAAGGATTTATTGGCTTGTAATAATATTTCTTGTTTAAAAATTTCGTATTCTTCGTTAAACTGGTCTATAGTTTCTATGTCATTAAAGTTAATCTGTGAGCATTTTCGAGTTAGCTGTTCGGAAAATTGTGTCAAAGGGATTCCCTTTGTTTTGAATCTTCTTCTTGGTAGTTTAGGTATTGTGAAATTTAGCTCTGTTTCTATTGGGTAGTGGTCTCCAAAAAGGGAAGGAATCACTTCCCAGTGTTTTATGTGTGAAAACATAGCCTGCGTGCAGACGGACAGATCCGGCCTCCCCAGGTTCTTCCCCGACTCATACGTTGGTGGACTGGATGAAGAGTTTAGAATAACTCGTTGATACGCTATGACTCTATCGATAAGAACTTTTCCCCTGGTGTCTTCACTCCTATAGCCCCAAAGCTGACTGTGAGCGTTGAAATCACCGAGAACCAACTGCAATGGGCTCTGATTTTTAGAACCCAGCCAGTTCTCAATATCCTCATCAAAGTCAGCACTCGGGGGGCTATAGAGGCTGCCAATGCTTAAGGTTAATGGCTTAAGGTCTAAATTTATAAAAACTGAGTTATAGTGTTTAGAAGAGAGATTATGTTTTAAGTTTTGGTCTAAGATTAAAATATGGGCTTTTTTAGAGCTTGAACTATAGCATGGTGTTGTTCGAGGAATTGATAGAGGTATTTTTTCATAAAGGTATGCATCTTGAAGACAAACCAGGGAATAGTCCGAGTCTGAGAGGAATTTCATAAAAGCAGCGGTTTGTGATCTGTTGTTCTGTAAATTTTGTTGAATTAATTTGAATTTTTACCTCTATAAGACAATGACGCTAGCGCTGCTTGTTTCTTTCGCTGATACACGCTGCAGGATGGATCGTAAGATGGGTGTTTTTCATATAGTCCAGCTTTCCTATGGTCCCCCTTGTAGTAGTCGAGCACTTTTTTGCAGTTAACACACTCTTCTTTTTCTGAGGCACAATCCTTGATGTAGTGGCCTTTGCCACATTTAGCGCAGGGCTCTGCATTCTGGCACACTCTTGCTGTATGCCCTATTTCCTGACAGTGATAACACCTTTGAATGAAGACATACCGTCTTACCGTGCACCGGTTAAATCCTATGCACAATTTTCCTGCCATTAGTTGCAGTGCATCTCTTTCCAGTAGCTGCAACACCAAGTGCGAGGTTTCCTCGCCCTCTCTTCCTTTCAATACTCTTATCAGCTTATATTGCACCTTCCTCCTCAGAGCTCTTTCCAAAGCCGGATAGAGTACTTGTTTTTCATATAGCTCTTGTTGCTCTTCTAAGTTGCTCAGTGAACTGTCTGCTTCCCTTTCGACGTTTTTCTGTGTGACTACTGGGGCTTCTGGGGCTCCAAAGACTATCACTTGGGCTGTTTTCGGGTTTGGTTCTTTAATATCCAGTTTTTCCGCCATATCTTCTGTAGTGCAGATTTTATCTTTCACCTGTTCTAGGTCAAATTTGTTTTTACATGTTATTATTATTTTATTTTGTTTAGTTGTTTGGCAGTCTACTGGTGGTAATTCAGCCATATTCATACAATTGAGAACTTTCTTTATTATTGGCATTTTTGTTTCCTTGTCTTTTGGTGTTAATATTAGTGTCGGTCTTTCTTGTGGGAGCGGTGGAAAATTTGTCATTTCTGCATATGTTGGTCGGTCATTTTCTATTGCTGTTTCTCCCTCTCTATGATTAATTGAGACCTTTCGGTTTTCTGCCTGAAGAGTGGTAACATGTTCGACGAGTCTTTTTTCCATTTGTTCATGGTTCTGTTGTATGATTTTGTTCATATCATTGATCAATTGATCTTCTCTTTCGATTTTATCTTGTTTTGTCTGTTTGATTAACTCTTCTTGGAATTTAATTCTTTCGCTGAGTTTCGTTATTAAGTGATCTTTTTCTTCTGTCTGTTGTTTGAGCTGCTTAAAGTTTTTGATTACTGATGACATGGTATACTTTATTTTTACTTCTTTGTTTGACGCTAACTGCGTTTGTAGTTGGTGCATGAGTTCTAGTGCCCGGTCTGCAATTTTCGACAACGTGTCTCGTTCTTGGTGTTCTTCCTTCTCAGCCTTGTCGTGTTGTCTTACGCTTTCTTTCTCTATTTCCACCGCTTTCTCTTCCAAAAACTTTCGGTATTTTTGTGCATTTTCATTACTTCCTTTGTCGCGTTTCTTTTGATGTCTAACCATCTGATCTATTAAAACCAGTATCGTCATTCGTGATGCTGTTTCGGCGTCAAATGGCAGCAGTTCATCTCCCGGCTGGTAATTTTTGTTTGCTCGCTGTGGTAGCTGTGTTTCCTTGTCGTTAGACTTCACCCCGTCTTCATCTGACTCTGTTATGACAGAGGAATCATTCCTTTGCGACTGCAACTCTTTTTCATTTCGCGGATCGCCCTGTTTCATTGTGAATATATATTTTTATAATATCAGTAGATAAAAATACTTCTGATTTTCTCTATCAGCTTATGTCTTCTATTGTGACTTTTTCGGTCCTGATTATACTGTTTGCACAGCGTTTTCACTTAGTATAATTAATTCACTTTTTCAATTATGGCCCAGGCATCACTAGAACCCAACCATGCTTTTTGAAGGAAAGGGGAAATAGAAGAGTTTAAAGTAAAAATCAGTGACCTAGATCACCGTAAATGACTAAGATAAAAAATTAATGATCGGACAGCGGGGGGGGGTTTTTAGTAATCTTAAGGGAGGGAAAAAAATGTATAGAGGCTTTGGAAGATAAGTTACATAAACTAAAGGACATAATTTTGAAGAAAACTGACCAAAAAAATAAATAAATAAATAAATAAATAAATAAATAAATAAGTAAAAATAAATAAATAAATAAATAAAAAGAGTTTCAATGCTCATATACCTCATTGCTCTCGATGTGCCATTTACAAACATTTTTCTCTAGGTTACTTTCAAGTTCTTTTCATTTAATCTTTATTTACATTTATGTACACATTGTTGACAAGTTTATTCAAGTTTCCTGTTTCTCTCCACCAAACCTTACAAATGATATGTGGTATGTCCTGTGAATATTTTTCACATTTGATAATTACGCATTTTGCCATAGGTAGTTGCACAAAATGTCTAATATTAACTGTAGACCAGTCCTGCAGTTTTGAGGTTTTTCGCTGAAGTAAAACCAGACAGGGAATATTAACAACTAAATGAACTTTTTAAGGCTTGCCTGTGATTGAAAGAAGTTCATGCTGAACTTGGTATGATAAAAAAGTAATGGTGGGGGAAGTTGGGGGAGTAAATAACGTCAGGGATCATGAGTGTTCAACGAGAATTTTAATTTGATATGTCACCTGCCATGTTTCAGAGCTTATTTTAAAGAAGTTGAAAAGTTAACCCTTTTAGAGTCCCCTTACAATACCAAAATGGCATGTAGCATATGCAATTGTGAATTTAATCTATGAAGTTTAAAATACTGGCTTCCTGCACGACTCTCTATAAGATTTTGAGAAATGACTGAAAATGCGCCTTAAAGAGCCTACTACTGCCTAAATTGAGAGTTGAAATAGGGTATGAGATCATAGATGAAGAGCTTATGTCATGACCTTTCTGTGGACACCAAACTTGGGGGTTTTCAAGCACCTTCCAAAAAACGCCTAAAAACGCCCCCTGGAGGCTAGAAAAAGAACTAAAAAAAGGAAACGAAAGTCAGGGTTGTGGAGCTTAGGTCAAGACCTAACTAGAGATATGTCACATGACCCCCCCCCCTGTAACAAAATTTTAACCCCCTCCCCTCCTCCCCCCGGTTCCCCCCAGGTGACAGCTAGGAAAAAATGGAGATAGCCAATCGATGCCCTGTCCCAAAAAACATCTGACATACGTACATGTGGCCCCCTCCGAGCAATATTTCGCTTAAAAGAGACGAATTTTGAAAATTACTCTTTGTAAGTTCCGGTTTGGAACAATTGCCCTAAAGAGCCTACTACTGCCTAAAATATGAGTTAAACTAGGGGATGAGATCATAGATGAAGAGCTTATGTCATGACCTTCTGTGGACACCAAACTTGGGGGTTTTCAAGCACCTTCCAAAAAACGCCCCCTGGAGGCTAAAAAAAGAAATAAAAAAAGGAAACGAAAGTCAGGGTTGTGGAGCTTAGGTCAAGACCTAACTAGAGATATGTCACATGACCCCCCTGTAACAAAATTTTAAGCCCCCCTCCCCCCGGTTCCCTCCAGGTGACAGCTAGGAAAAAATGGAGATAGCCAGTCGATGCCCCGTCCCAAAAAACATCTGACATACGTACATGTGGCCCCCTCCGAGCAATATTTCGCTTAAAAAAGACGAATTTTGAAAATTACTCTTTGTAAGTTCCGGTTTGGAACAATTGCCCTAAAGAGCCTACTACTGCCTAAAATATGAGTTTAACTAGGGGATGAGATCATAGATGAAGAGCTTATGTCATGACCTTTCAGTGGACACCAAACTTGGGGGTTTTCAAGCACTTTCTAAAAAAGCCTAAAAACGCCCCCTGGAGGCTAAAAAAAGAACTAAAAAAAAAAGGAAAGACAGGAATGTGGAGCTTAGGTCAAGACCTAACTTTAGATATGTCACATGACCCCCCTGTGACAAAATTTAAAAAAAAAATCCCCCCCCCTTCCCCCGGTTCACCCCTGGTGACAGCTAGGGAAAAATGGAGATAGCCAATAGATGCTCCGTCCCAAAAAGGATCTGACATACGTACATGTGGCACCCTCCGAGTAATATTTCGCTTAAAAAAGACGAATTTTGAAAATTACTCTTTGTAAGTTCCTGTTTGGAACAATTACGAAATAAAGGATGGAAAAGGCTATCGAAGTGACTTGCACAACAAGGGAAGCGCTGAGGGGGTTAAATAACTAACTTCAGTAAAAATGTGCCTGCAAGGGGTTAGGAACTTCAGAACTCTTGAAACACTGCAAACCCCAAAGGGTTAAGTGTGTAATGTACTGTCATGAATAAGTAGTGATTTATTGAAGCAATTGAAAGCAATATTTATGAAAATTACCCATGATTCTCTGTATTTCAGTAAGTGAAATAGTGTCGGAAACTTAACAGACACCCAGAGCTACCCATAATTCAATGCTAACTTTATAAATACTCCCGTGTACAGATTGTACCATATCTATTTTATTTATTAAACGTCACTCGTTGTGCTAATTAGTTTGTGGCAACACCCTATGATGATTCCAATTCTTAGGCTTGTGGAAATACAGCAAATTGGCTCTCTTTGTAATAATTATCTTCATTACAACTTTCAATCTTTAACTTTTACCATTGTTGTGAGTACTTTGTACTCCCAATACTTTTCTTAAATGTAACTGAGCACCTTTTGTACTATATTTAAGATTGTGGCATATCATACAATGTATCATTGATTAGCAAAGATTTAAATATTCAAAGCTTTAACATGTCGGCATCATTATATTAGTTGACTACATGTTTTATATCTATGTAAAACCTTTTTCTAAAGAATGTAAAGGGATAGTTCTGCAAAGGACTCATCCCCAGGCCAAAACAACTCAACCCTTGCCTAACTTGGGCGGCAATGAGTAACGAGAACGAAACCAGCCGCCATCTTGAGTAAAATTAGATACATAAAATAACATATTTTAAAATGCTCTTAAATCACTTAATAACATAATAAAACTCAATAAAAATTATGGCGAAGGAAACTTCAAACTTTCTACTTTACATACATGCACACCACTTTATGTAATAAACAGTATGAGTTATTTAAATAAATTTTCAAAAAATATTCAATTCACATTCATTCCTATGGAGATTTAATGATTAAAATGGGGAATTGGGGAATCCCCTATCCGCCAGCTTGGAGCAAAAAACAGAAAATATGTACAAGTTTTGAGTAGTAAAAATAGCACTTACATACAATATATTTTTGTAAAAATTATGGCGAAATGAACTTTAAAGCCTCCTACATCTTTCCAATACAATTAATAATTGCTAAAAGGATTAAAAGTATTTTTTATAATTCTATTAGAAAATGATGTCACCCATGCTATTTCTTTGGGCGACCTGAAATGTTGAAACATTTTACTACGTCTTTCAAAGAATCATTTAAGTACCTTAATTTATTGCCAGCAATTTAAAATTGGTGGCGGAGTAATGTTTAGACATTATAGTACACGAATTGATCAGTTTTAAGAAACAAATAAGCTTTATAAGTTAAATTATGAGGCAATCAAAAAAGGTAAATATTACGATCTGTCCCATAGGAAAGCTTTAAACATGGCGGACGTGCCAAAACATGAGGTTTTTAATTGAGGGGAGGAGACACTTAATCATGATAAAAGTCAACAACACTTACTGAAATGGATCCTGGAGGCTTTTAAGTTAGCAAAGAAATATCACAGCAACAATTTTTTAGCTATTATTACACTTTAAAATAAAAAAAATATTTTGAAGATGAGCTACAACACACTGACGCACCAAGAGCAATTACCAAAATAATTTATAAATCCATAACTTCGCTAATAGGTAAAATACGAATGTTCTGTTACTGTGCAAATGTTCATAAAAGTTTTTAGAATATGTAACAAATTCCCAGAACTTTGGGAAAAATCTATTTTATTTATTATAAGCATTGAAAAGGTATCAGTCCAGCAGCAATGGCGGATTCCGAAGTATGGGTTAGAGATTAACAGAGAGGACTAAAATTTTAAAGACCCATATCTCCGAAACCACCGGACCGATTTCGATGCAGTTTAGTTCAAAATGGTCAGTAAACCTTCACGGAACAGCAAAAGCATAATTTAGGTCTCTGGCTTACCTGGGACGTTTAACTTAGTGCCCGGCCATGGGAGCTCGCCAGCGACACCTTTTGCGACACAAATGTCTTCCGACCAAAGCGATATAAGTAAGCGTCCTATCTTAAATGGGAGAGGTATCCGCAAGATTAAAGGCGAGGTCACGTCAATCAAGGTCATACGCCACCTAGCGGACGGAGTGAACTACAAGAGGATTATTAACTTCTTTCCCCTTTATGGATGATCTACAAGTTCGATATCTATGAAATAACTATACGCACGCGCAGCCCTGATTTTATTCGTTTGTCGTCTGCAGTACTTAATTATTGGAAGTATAGATATAATTCGATTTATTTAATTTATTAATTGAAGTTAGTTATTTAAACAAAATGAGTTCTTTTAAGAACTTATATTATTTGGGAAAATGCCACGTCGGCGTTTTAATTATTGCAGTTTTCAAAACTGCAAAAATAACTCTCTATATGAGAGAACTCAGTTTTTTTCGCTTCTCAAAAGAGAAAAACAGGTTAGTTTTGTGTTTTATTATAATTTATAAAAAAGTTAAAATATTATTTAATGTATATTATTAAATGTCAGTGATTTTAATACGTTCTATTTGAATTATGTTTTTGTAATTCAATGAACAAGGACATATAAAAATTAGTTAATGTATGTTAAGATAGAATTTTACAGCAGCGTTTTTAATTCAATTCCTGATAAGATAAAGTTATAAAAATTACATAAACATGTGTATTTCCAATGAGAATTAAACGTTTCATTACGCTTAGAGTTTAAGTATAAATTATTTAATTAATTTTAAGGCATATTTTTTATTTACCGGGCGCAGGCGATAATTTGCCAAATATTCTCTTGATCGAATTGTATTTATAATATTTAAAATAGAAGCATTTCATTCATTCCATTTAAAACTCATTTAATTTTACATTAGAATCCACTTTAATTTAAAATGCAAGCAGTAATTCTTGTACTATTAAACCAGCAATAATTGATTATTTATAGATTTAAATATTTTGAGAATTTTAGACAAAAAATTCCTAAAATCGACAAATTACTTTTTTTTTAAATTTAGAAATATGTCGGTCATTGTGTCATGTCCGGGAAAAATAGTTTTCATGGGATACCTGCACTTCGCACAGGTGAATAACATTGCAGAAAGCATTCAAAGTATAGAAGAAACTTCAAAAATTGGAATAAAATATAAAATATTTACAAATAGTACGTGGTATGCTCAATTAAACATTTATTTATCTTACACCGGTTCTTCGCAGGGGGTCATCGCCAATGGTAAAATGGATAACTTTCCGTAATCGGGCCGATAGCCATGATTGGCGTCAAATGAGAAAACAGTATACAATTGTGACTATAAAAGTTAAATAATGGTTAGAAAATGAAAGTAACTTTTATCGAAATAACCCAATTGCGGAACATTCTCCAAATTTGAAAAAGGCTTATGAAACACACAACAATCGCCAATAACTGAAAACTATAGACTAATAATAAGGTCGACGTAGCAGTTGTTGGTCGGTAGCCAATAATTTCAAATTTCCCTTTTAATTTTGTCCTGTTTCAATTTTTTTTTTTTCAATCTGGCTTTTGCAAAAGAGTAGGAATAAGTAGTAGAAAAAAAGGGCTGCGGACGACGGAGATGGGCCAATTGAGCGTATTAAAATCACTGACATTTAATAATATATACTAAATAATATTTTAACTTTTTTATAAAAAAATTATAGGGCTGAAAATCACGGTTAAGATGCTTAAAGGTTTTAAATATTTCTCTTTTGCAATTTTCCAAACAGCTGGTATAGTTTAGAAATCGTAGTTTGTTACATAACTTACTCAATTGTTGTACTTGCATGTACAGTTGTAACAACCATAAAGAATGTTTAAGGATTTATCAGCTACGGATATTTAGATAAGGTAAAATTAATTTCCTAATTTATAATCAAGTTGTAAAAATACTAAAATGTTGTATTGTTACTAGAAACACATCCATGTACATAATTTTTATTTTTCTAGCATATCTGGGAGGGAAAAATCGATTAAATCTTTTTATCTTTTCATATATATCAACAGGGTTAGATTAAATAAACAGTGTAAAAAAGTACTTTTATGTTAGCCGGCCGCAGCTCACAAACCGTCAAATATTTTCCACATCACCAGCGTTTATGTTGCATTCATTTCATTCAAAATATAAAATCATCATTTTAAAAATATTCTCGTCATTTGAAAAACATAACTTCATTTAAAATACATACATACTGGTATATTACATCAATTTAAACACATGCTTTTCGCTCATTATATTTAAAATACATTTTTTTTTCTAATAAATAATAACATAAACCCAAGGTGGGCAAGTTTCTTCCAATGTGGAAAAAAACCGGGAAAAAACCATGGAATTAAAAGTTACGCCTATAACTTTTATTAACAAAAATGGTTTTCTTTTAGCCTGAATAGCTTGCATAAAATTCAGGTCTGTTTGAAGATATTTACAGTTTAAGAGTTATAGGCGGAAAAGCAGACAAAGCCATTTTAGAGAATACCTGTTAAAATTTTAATCGTGAATTTCAAATATTTACTCACTCATGGAAGACTAACCTTGTTTACCAGATTTATAGCAAAATATTTTTGTTACAGCTTGTTTTGATAAAAATATATGTATTTAAAAAATAGTTGCGATGTCAGTTTAGTTTCGGGACAAAAGGCAATACTGTTTACGTAGCATTAGTGCTTTTTCTCCCGAAATTAAAATGACATTGCAATTTTTTTTTAATACACATATTTTCATCAAAACAAACTGTAACAAAAATATTTTGCAATAAATCTGGTAAATAAGGTTCATCTTCCATGAGTGAGTAAATATTTGAAATTCATGATTAAAATTTTAACAGGTATTCTCTAAAATAGCTTTGTCTGCTTTTCCGCCTATAACTCTTAAATTGTAAATATCTTCAAATAGACCTGCGCACGAGATGCGCAGATGGTAGATATTCTGTCATATATGACGTCATACAAAAAAACCCGCGTATTTGCGTTATTCACTCCATCCACAAGATGGCGCAGCTGTGTCAATTTACGACAGATTCCAGCATTAACTTTGTACGCTTACTTATAGCGCTTTGCTTCCGACCGTATAATAATAAATAAAAACAAATAGCAAGATCGGACAAAAAGTACATTAAAGCACAATTTTTAAGCCTTCGGGACGAGCGTCTTTTACAGAATTTTTAATCTTTAATCACCGGTTTTTTAAAACAGAAAATTTTGCCTTATTGATTCGGGAAAATGCTCGGATTAAATAAGGCAAAATTTAGAATAAAATTTTACTGGTGAGAATAATGCCCGATTCTGAGCACCTTATGCGGCACGAATACCGGTCGCTCGTCCCCAATGGGTTAAGCTTCAAAATCATACATTTATTTTTCATCATAGTCACCGTTAAGGCTAAAAAATTTCTCCCAACATGTAACAAATTTTTGTATACACTTTTGAGGGATTCGTCGGTCATTTTGAATCAAATCGTTTAGGAGTTTGTGCTGTTTATCGCTTGGGGATCCGACATCTGCTGCATTTTTCATCAACAATTATGGCTTTTCTAGGCTGCAATCACAAAATTTTACTGCCGATCGGTTTACAGTAGACATATCAATAGCATCGTCATCTTTAAACGACGATGAATCTCAGCATGGATCACTTTTTCAGCAGTTAAAAATTCGATAACAGCACGCTGTTTAACTCGCGTTGACATAGCACTAGAACACGTCTCCATATTTAAATTTCTCAAAACACACTGGATGAATTCAGCGACTTCAAATCTGCACATGCGTATAGAGGGGGAATGTTACTTCCACATGCCACCGAGCTTCTGAAGATCATTTCGTTCGCACTCAACGAGTACGTGTGCCTACCCTCGTAGTTTATTGTATTACATATAATATTGGGTGAACACACCGGGCGAGTCAAAAGTTCCTTAAAACTTTAAAAACGCTTAAAAAGGGAAGAAATTATGATAAAGGAGTGCAGTTTGCAAGAAAGGATTCACAAGACAGTCGGATTTTTTTTTCCCCAGCAAAAAAAAAAAGTTAAAAATTACATGTAGAGGGCGCTGACGACCCGAAACACAATGAACAGGTACCACGACACAACCTGGTTGTGTCGTAAAATGTTTTGGAGGTCATGTTGAACATTTGCGTTATTGGAAGAACAAATGATTGGAGCGTATTGTCCTGTTCATTGTGTTTCAGGTCGTCAGTGCCCTCTACATGTGATTTATTTTTTTTTTTCTTTGCTGATAAAAAAAAAAAAAAAATCCGACTACCTTGTGAGTCCTTTCTTGCAAACCGCATTCTTTTATAATAACTTCTTCCATTTTTATGAGTTTTTAAGTTTTAACAAACTTTCGGCTCGCCCGGTATATGCATTACTTACAATGAACATGTTACAGATGTCCACTGATGGCTTTTAGACTTCGCATGTCCACCTTTAGCAGCTATGACTGCCTTTATACGACTTGGCATCCCTTAGATATACTTCTGAATCAATTGTTCCATTTCATCAATATGATGCCATATACGAATTAATCGCTCAACTAGTTAAACCTTGTTTGTTGCTGCAATTTTGTTGACTCTGGTGTTCAAGTCATGCCATATTTACTTTAACGTGATTCGTCCAGACACCTAAGTGTATACGAATCACGGTATGTTTATGCAAATGCCTTATTTCACTGGGTTTTAAGTTTAAATATTTAAGCTTAAGGGGCCTCCCAGAACTCGATATCCCATGTTAATCTATGGGAAAACTTTCAAGCGCGATGACTCATTACCTAATATAATTATTAAAATACAGTTTACACCATCAGAAAGTAGACGTCAGATGCAGATGATGTGCGTTTTTAAAAATTGGCTACGTAAATTTTAAGTATTTTTAAAAAGATGATAAAATTTAATCAAATGGAAATTTCAAAGTTTATATGGATTTTTATTGTACTTACAATTTACGGAGATAATTTTTAAAAACGCAAATCATCGGCATCTGACGTGAACTTTCTGATGGTGAAAACGGTATTTTAATAATTATATTAGGTAATGAATCATCGCGCTTGAAAGTTTTCCCATAGGCTAACATGGGATTTCGCGATCGGGGATTTTCAGTGCAGCGGAGCCTTAACAGCCTTATCGCAAAATTAACAACGTTTAGCCACAAAATGGAAAACTGAAAGTCGTCAAAATCACATTCATAGTCCAGTATCAGAGTTCTGTTTGTGGGTTGCACCAAATATAACACAACACGAAAATAAACGCAGAATACCCACTTACCATAATAATTTGGACAATACTGTATATATATATGTAATAGTTGAATAAGCTTCTCGTCAAAATAGTGAAAGGCTGTAAATTGATGCAATAAATTCATAAATTACTGGCAGTTGGTGTATGGTCGTAGTATTTTGAAGTCGAAAAATTCAGTCAACTTACATGGAATTATTCGTCATGGCTGAGATCTAACACAAGTATTCCTTTTTTTCAGTCGCATCGCTAATTCAATGGTTTGAGGTAAATATCTCAAGGCAAATGATGATTATTCGGTGATTTTCCCCGGGAAAGACATAGCCAGCTGATGTTCGAAGGACTTTATTCATAAAAAATGGACATGAAAAACAATCCCCACATAGTGAGAGATTTCGTAAAGGTCTCAGAATGGAGAGTGAATAGCTTATATTTTGCTATCATCTTTAAGGCTGTTCTCAACTGCTCTGCTCAACAAGCGGAAAACGTTTTTACAAATTAACAAATTCATTTTTTAACTGAAAGATATAAAATTGGAAAGCTTGGCCATAGCAGCGATTTGGAATGGAACTGTTTTTTCCATTTTTTGATCAATCAATTACCTATTGAATTATAAGCGAATTCGATCACGTTACAAACCAGTTTTTCGCCTGCTCTTGAGTGCTCTTTCTCCCTTCGCGAGGAAATTCGCTTCAAAACGCCCATTTTGACATTATTTTCTGAAAGATATATTGCGTTTGTAAAAAAAAAAAAAAAAAAAAAAAAAGGAAAAAAACAGCTCAATTACATAGTTTCTGAACAACAACACCAGCTAGTTTCATGCATTTTCGAACAAAAATAAATTAAAACTTATGTCAGAAAGTTGCCCTTTTCAATTTGACAACACCCTTAAACGAGCATATTAGGAAAGGGGTTCCATATCTGCTTACGGAAGGATGTTGGTTGGTTGGTTGGTTGTATTTATGTCGGCCAATTATCAGCACGTGGGATATAGGCCCTAAGGGGGGGGGGGGGCTTACGGAAGGATTTCAGTGTAAAAAGTCCGACGTCGGCAAATGCGGGGGAAGTTAGTTCGTGGAATAAAATTAAAAATAAAAATAGTAAAATAGCTTATAAAAACATTCGAAAAAAAAGTACCTTTTCTCAGAATATTTTAGTTTTGGTAGCTGATAAAAATTTATGAAGGGATTAAAAGTTTTAGATTAAGATTTCGAATAAGATAATTATTAATATACCCGTTTTAATTTTAAAGGAAATTAACTAGGAATAAATAATAGAGATTATTAAGAAATAAGAAAATAATGAATATGCCGGAAAACTAAAATAATATAGATGAATATCGCGAAGTAAAATTTTTATATAACATATATCAGTAGCGTGGCGTGAAAATTTTCGGTGGTCATCGCAATTATTTAAGTTTGTGGTGAAAAATTATTAACTCTAAAATTCAATGGTTGAATGTTCAAAAAAGAAACTTTAAATCTTACCTTCACTTATACATGAACTCCAATTGTTCTGCTAAAACTGGATCGTAGAGTTTTAAAAGCTTATTAAGAGTTTTAAAATATTGCTTGGTCATCGCCGCATCCAGCGATGACCGGACGCCACGCCACTGACATATATATATATAACACCCGAACATTAAAAAAATGTTGAATGTATTGGCTTTGTATAATTTCAGTACGAAAAACATGAAAAAATCAGAATTAAGAGAAAAAATCCCTGCCGGCCCGGCTTACAGGCAGAGGTAGATTTCGAAGTTAAGTATACTAATTTCACCAGCAAAAACTAAATAATTATTAGATATAAATCCACTTTAACAGTTTTATCTGCCTGCTTTTGACGAGTTTTTATTTCCTTTTTAAAAAATAGCTGGTTTTATCAGAATCATGTTAAGGCGATATTAAAAAAAAATATTTTTGCATACTCAACAACTCGAAATTTTCTGCCACATTTTCAGATTCATTTTTAATAAAAAAAAAATATATATGAAACATGCTGACGTGATTTTTGAAAAGATTTATAAGCGACCTGTGTTTTTATTTTACTTTCAATTAATTAAAACTTGATTAATAAACAATTATTTTCTCAGTAGGGCAATATTTTTCGTTTCTGACACAATCGCTTCGGGAAATTCTGTTCAAAATGCCCACTTTGACATCATCTTTTGAAATATATTCTGCCTCTATCAAAAAATCAATCCTTACTGTACATTATATAGTTTCCGAATAAGAGAATCTAGCAATTGGATGCGTTTGAGAGCAAAAATGAATTTAAAAATGAGTAAGAAAATAGAAAGTTTGGATTTGAATGCAACTTAATAAGATGATTTTTTTCTTCAACCGCTATGTATTTTTAATTTGTTTTTGCTGTAAGAATTCGCCCTATCAAAAACTTGTCTATATAAATGTTGAAGACAATATTAAGGAGATATATGATAAATTCATGGAGATTTTATATCTTGTGAATTGACGGAGTTATGAAAATTTTTCTTCTTCAGCCCCCCTTTTTTGTTTTCGTTTTTATTTATTTATTTATTTATTTATTTTGCGGTACGAATTGGTCCTATCAAAAACTTGTGAATATAAAAGTTGTAGATAATATTAAGGAGATGTATAATAAAATTATTGGATTTGATATCTTGAGAATTGACGAAGTAAGGAATTTTTTCTCCCAAAAACCCTATTTTTTGTGCCCCTTGAGCCTATTTTAAATTTTATCAAAAATCTGTGATGCATGAATTTTTGGCGCTATTTTTAAAAGTAATAAAAACTTTAAACTGATTTGATATGTACAAAAATTACGAAGTTATGGGTTTTTTTCGGTTTTCACAAAACCCCTCCCTATTTCCATTCACTTTGTCCGGTTTTGCCCATTAACGAACTTGACCGAGATTTTATGTCCCTTGATTTTATGTATCAGTTTGGAAGAGATTTGTGCAGAATTGCGGACGTCATCGTGTCCAGAAGAAAGTGATAACACAATTGCTTCGAGAATTCCGTTCAAAATGCCCACTTTACATCATATTTTGAAATATATTCTGCCTCTATCGAAAAATTGATCATTGCGGTACATTATATAGTTTCTGAATAAGCGAATCTACCAATTAAATGCGTTTGAGAGCAAAAATGATTTTAAAAATGAGTCAGAAAATAAGCAGTTTGGATTTGAGTGCATCCTTAATGCAATGATTTTTCCAACACAATCCGCTTCGGGAAATTCGGTTCAAAATGCCCACTTTAACAGCATTTTTTAAAATATATTCTGCCTCTATTAAAAAATCGACCATTACGGTACATTATATAGTTTCTGAGTAAGAAAACGTACCAATTGGAAGCCTTTGAGAGAAAAAGTGAATTGTAAAATGAGTCAGAAAATACGCAGTTTGGATTTGAATACACCCTTACTTAGATGATTTTTTTCTTCAACCGCTATGTATTTTAGGTAGATTTCGTATGAAATACTACCTATTGGCGTCGTTCCTATGTTGGAATTTCTGAAAAAATTTTGCAGAACTACACCGATCATGACCCCTAGAACCCCAAACCACCCTCAGTAAAAAACTTTATCTATCTATCTGTGTATCTATCTATATATATCACTTTCTTCTGGACACGATAACTTCCACAATTCTGCGCAAATCTCTTCCAAACTCATACATAAAATCAAGGGGCATAAAATCTCGGTCAAGTTCGTTAATGGGCGAAATCGGGCCAAGGGGCTGGAAATAGGGAGGGATTTTGTGAAAATAGAAAAAAACCCATAACTTCTTAAATTTTGTACATATCAAATCAGTTTAAAGTTTTTATTACTCCTAAAAATAGGGCCAAAAATTTATGCATCACAGATTTTTGATAAAATTAAAAATGGTCTCAAGGGGCGCAAAAAATAGGGTTTTTGGGAGAAAAAAAATCGTAACTTCGTCAATTCTCAAGATATCAAATTCAATTAATTTTATTATACATCTCCTTAATATTATCTACAACTTTTATATTCACAAGTTTTTGATAGGACCAATTCGTACCGAAAAAAAAAAAATCCCTGCCGGCCCGGCCTACAGGCGGAGGTAGATTTCGAAGTTAAGTATATTAATTGCTCCAACAAAAACTAAATCATGATTAGATATAAATCTACTTTAACTGTTTTATCTGGCCGCTTTTGACGAGTTTTTATTTCATTTTTATATAATAGCTGGCTTTATCAGAATCATGTTAAGGCGGTATTTAAAAAAAAATACTTTTCCATGCTCAACAACTCGAAATTTTCTGGCACATTTTCAGATTCATTTTTAATAGAAAAAATACGAAACTTGCTGACGTGATTTTTGAAAAGATTTAAAAGCGGCATGTGTTCTTGTTTTTCTTTCAATTAATTGAAACTTCATTGATAAGCAATTATTTTCTCAGTAGAGCAATATTTTTCGTTTCTAACACAATCGCTTCGGGAATTTCTGTTCAAAATGCCCACTTTGACATCATTTTTTGAAATATATTCTGCCTCTATAAAAAAAATCGATCATTACGGTACATTATATAGTTTCTGAAGAAGAGAATCTACCAATTGGATGCGTCTGAGAGCAAAAATGAATTTAAAAATGAGTCAGAAAATAAGCAGTTTGGATTTGAATACACCTTTAATAAGATGATTTTTTTCTTCAACCGCTATGTATTTTTAATTTGTTTTTGCTGTACGAATTGGTGCTATCAAAAACTTATCTATATAAATGTTGAAGATAATATTAAGAAGATATATGATAAATTCATGGGAATTTTATATCTTGTGAATTGACGGTGTTATGGAAATTTTTCTTCTTCACCCCCCTTTTTTTGTTTTCGTTTTTACTTTTTTTTTGCGGTACGAATTGGTCCTAACAAAAACTTGTGAATATAAAAGTTGTAGATAATATTAAGGAGATGTATAATAAAATTTATTGAATTTGATATCTTGAGAATTGACGAAGTTACGATTTTTTTTCTCCCAGAAACCCTATTTTTTGCGCCCCTTGAGCCCATTTTTAATTTTATCAAAAATCTGTGATGCATAAATTTTTGGCCCTATTTTCAGGAGTAATAAAAACTTTAAACTGATTTGATATGTACAAAATTTAAGAAGTTATGGGGGTTTTTCTATTTTCAGAAAATCCCTCCCTATTTCCAGCCCCTTGGCCCGATTTTGCCCATTAACGAACTTGACCGAGATTTTATGCCCCTTGATTTTACGTATGAGTTTGGAAGAGATTTGCGCAGAATTGTGGAAGTTATCGTGTTCCAGAAGAAAGTGATATATATATATAGATACATACATAGATAGATAGATAGATATATAAAGTCTTTTACAGAGGGTGGTTTTGGGTTCTAGAGGTCATGATCGGTGTAGATCTGCAAAAATTTTTCAGAAATTCCAACATAGGAACGACGCCAAAAGGTAGTATTTCATACGAAATCTGCCTAATTAAAAACGAAAACAAAAAAAGGGGGGTGAAGAAGAAAAATTTCCATAACACTGTCAATTCACAAGATATAAAATCTCCATGAATTTATCATATATCTTCTTAATATTATCTTCAACATTTATACAGATAAGTTTTTGATAGCACCAATTCGTACAGCAAAAACAAACTAAAAATACATAGCGGTTGAAGAAAAAAATCATTTTATTAAGGGTGTATTCAAATCCAAACTGCTTATTTTCTGACTCATTTTAAAATTCATTTTTGCTCTCAAACGCATCCAATTGATAGATTCTCTTCTTCAGAAACTATATAATGTACCGTAATGATCGATTTTTTTTATAGAGGCAGAATATATTTCAAAAAATGATGTCAAAGTGGGCATTTTGAACAGAAATTCCCGAAGCGATTGTGTTAGAAACGAAAAATATTGCCCTACTGAGAAAATAATTGTTTATCAATCAAGTTTCAATTAATTGAAAGAAAAACAAGAACACATGCCGTTTTTAAATCTTTTCAAAAATCACGTCAGCAAGTTTCGTATTTTTTCTATTAAAAATGAATCTGAAAATGTGCCAGAAAATTTCGAGTTGTTGAGCATGGAAAAGTATTTTTTTTTTTAATACCGCCTTAACATGATTCTGATAAAGCCAGCTATTATATAAAAATGAAATAAAAACTCGTCAAAAGCGACCAGATAAAACTGTTAAAGTAGATTTATGTCTAATAATCATTTAGTTTTTGTTGGTGAATTTAGTATACTTAACTTCGAAATCTACCTCCGCCTGTAGGCCGGGCCGTCAGGGATTTTTTAATTTGTTTTTGCTGTAAGAATTGGTCCTATCCAAAACTTGTCTATATAGACAAGTAGTATTAAGAATTACAATTGTAGACAATATTAAGAAGATAGATGATAAATTCATAGGGATTTTATATCTTTTGAATTGACGGATTTATGGATTTTTTACTTCTTCAAACCCCCTTTTTGTTTTCGTTTTTAATTTTTTTTTGCGGTACGAATTGGTCCGATCAAAAACTTGTGAATATAAAAGTTGTAGATAATATTAAGGAGATTTATAATAAAATTAATTTGAATTGATATCTTGAGAATTGACGAAGTTATGAATTTTTTTCTCCCAAAAACCCTATTTTTGCGCCCCTTGAGCTCATTTTTAACTTTATCAAAAATCTGTGATACATAAAACTTTGGCCCTATTTTTAGAAGTAATAAAAACTTTAAACTGATTTGATATGTACAAAAATTAAGAAGTTATGGGGGGTTTTCGGTTTTCACAAAACCCCTCCCTATTTCCATCTCCTTGGTCCGATTTTGCCCATTAACGAGCTTGGCCGAGATTTTATGCCCTTTGATTTTATGTATCAGTTTGGAAGAGATTGGTGCAGAATTACGAAAGTTATCGTGTCCAGAAGAAAGTGATATATATATATAGATTGATGGATAGATAGATAGATAGATCAAGTTTTTTACTGAGGGTGGTTTTGGGTTCTAGCTGTCATGATCGGTGTAGATCTGAAAATTTTTTCAGAAATTCCAACATAGGAACGATCCCAATAGGTAGTATTTCATCTACCTAAAAATTAACAGTGTTTGCAATTCTGCCAATCAGTTAGTCGAATGCACCAGGTATTCTGAATTATTGATGTGTCCTTTAATATATATAGCTCATGACTTGTATTTGCACTAGATTTTTTGGACCGTTCACGTGATATGTATAATTATAGACGTTTTTTATTACTCTTGCTCTCCCCTAATAATAATATGGCTTGAAAACATCGTTTATTTTAACTCATTAAAGCCGGTTGGCAAGAAAACTTGCCATGTAAGGCGAACAAAACTTTTAAATTTTAATACCGGTATTTTAATTTGGAAATTTTCACAATATCCAATCGCAAATTTTGAGCGAATAAATAAATCAAATTTACAATGCGGAAAAAACCGGTGTCGATGAATTAAAATAAATGTAAAATAGGCTCGTTTAACTGCTCTGCTCGACAAGCGCAAAACGTTTTGAAACATTTACAAATTCATTTTTTAACGGAAAGATATAAAATTGGAAAGCCTGGCCATGGAAGCAACTTGGAATTGAACTGTTTTTTCCATTTTTTTACCAATCAATTAACTATTGAGTTATAAGCAATTTTGATCACATGACAAACACGTTTTTCGCCCGCTCTTGAGTGCTCTTTCTTCTTTCGCTCGGAAATTCGGTTCAAAACACCCACTTTGACACTATTTTCTGAAAGATTTATTGCGTTTGCAAAAAAATGGAAAAAACGGCTCAATTACATAGTTTCTGAACAACAACACCAGCTAGTTTCATGCATTTTCGAACAAAAATAAATTAAAACTTATGTCAGAAAATTGCCCTTTTGGATTTGAGAACACCCTTAGTGGGTTACTCTAAGAAATGTTTCAAGTTTTTGCTAGATATCCTAAGAGTATGCTAAAGGACGAAAATGATATAGATATGGGATCTTGATATATGCTAACGAGTTACTGAGCTGTAAAACATTTCGAAAATATCTGACTGTAAAATGAATGTAAAATATTTTCAATAATACTGTTTTCATTAATGTTATAAAAGCGATACATATGCTGATGTTTTCTCATAAATTCTGTTATTTCTGTGGATCGAAAAACTTTGCTTTAAATGTACAAAGTGTATAAATATCTTTTATTAAATATTAATATCAAGCTAAGTAATTTCAAAGGATATTTTAAATTAACAATGAACTAGACTCATTCAGAGGTAACGCAAAGTTAAGAAAAAAGGGGTGGGGGAGAACGAATAATCAGAAACAATGTTCCTAAGAGGTCGTCTACTAACAATAATCTATTATTCAAGACACGAATCTTCCAAATAGCAGCAATTGGCGATATCATTGCTAAAGTTTAGATCATTTGCAGTCAAAGTAAGCGCATACTAATTATGACATGGGTCTCAAAGTATGAATGGATTCTATGTCTCGTCTCTCAATTAATTGTGAGGCCAGTATAGGTTCAATATCTCAGTGTTCAGTCCCATTTAGAGGCGTTCATTTGTAGGAACCACTGTCTGGGGATAATTTATGTAATCTTAAGCTATCAGTTCTTAACCATTTTTGCATGTGTCCCCCTTTTCCCCAGCACGATTTTTGCTACTCCCCCTTCTGCTAAAAGCTCTCTTTAAACTACAATAAGCAACACGTGATGTAATTATATCAATACATGTAACCAGCATAAATTGTATTAATATTATTAGCATACTATTACATAAAACTGTGCTTCCTGTTTTCCTTTCTGTACAAGAATCACACACTAAAATTGCGGAATGTATTTTAATAGAACTTTAACTAGACAGAATAATCCGGGAGGCAGCGTCACTACTTTTTAGCATCGATGATTTTGCTAGATATGATAGATGAGATAATTCTGGCAACGAAACTGCCATCAGCTATTTTATTGCGATTACACAAAGGGACGCAATTTCCACAGACTTTATAGGCTGCAAGTATATAAATCTAACGTCTTTTACCGTACAATCTTCCAAAATCCTGATTTCAACATAATTTTTATAAATATCTTAAAGTAGATATTATAGAGTTCCGGGGGGGGGGGGGGGATTGCACTTTTTGACCATTGAAAATACAAAATCTCAAATCTTCCGGGGAGGGGGGGGGGCATCTCATTGCTCCGGGGGGGATGTCCCCCCCGGGCCACCCCCTGAAATCAACACTGGGACAGGCGGACTGAACGACGACTATAGGTGCTACGTATTTATATAATTACGAACGCACCTAAAAAAGGAACATAAACATGAAAAATCCAAGTTTTGAGAAAAAGTCAAAGATTTAAATGGCCATTAAGCTGTGAAGTACTCTTAGAAAGAATAGATAATTTCAACACTTATCTTTTTTATATATAAACATGTGTGACACATCGTTGGAAAGACAAAAGTTTAAACTATTTAATGATACAAAAAAGTAAAAATCGATTTTTAGGTGCGTTCGTAGTTATATAAATACGTAGCACCTATAGTCGTCGTTCAGACCGTCTGTCTGTCCGTCTGCCCGCATATAACATCGCAAAAACTACCCAACCAAATCGTTTGAAATTTAAAATATATAATTGTTGCATAATTCTGTCGCGTCATGTCAAATTTTATGAAAATCGGATGTATAGTTTAATTACAGGGACAGTTAAAAGTTTTCCGTTACATTACTGCCAATGGGAAATAATTATTGCAAGTGCATTTTAATGATGTTACAGCCTTCCGAATGGTCTGAAATTTTAAATAGGGTAGATGTGCCAGTAATGGACACCCTTCCAGTAATTGACACCCCTTGGTGTTTTTGGTTCATAAAAAAATAACTAATAAATATTTAACTTTAATTAATTTTTTTATAATTTCCTTTTGCATGTTTTATAAAACTGGGTTATTGTTGACACTTTTAATCAAATCAATTAGGAAGCAGAAAATAATGTTTCAAAGTTTTGCTGTTTTTCTGTGAAAATCTTAATGAAGAGGCTAAGAGCTGGCTTCGTTTAATTAATTTATATATTATTTATTTATTTGCAAAATTTGAATGCTTTTGTTTGAGTAGCAATAGAAAACTTACTTTTATGTACTAACGCTCATTTACGAAATTTCATTTATTTTTAAGTTTTTAAGAGGAAAAAATTATTGCAAGTGCATTTTAATGATGTTACAGCCTTCCGAATGGGTCTGAAATTTTAAATAGGGTAGATGCGCCAGTAATGGACACCCCTTGATGTTTTTGGTTTATAAAGAAATAACTTGTAAATATTTAACTTTAATTAATTTTTTTTATAATTTCCCCTTGCATGTTTTATAAAACTGGGTTATTGTTGTTGACACTTTTAATCAAACCAATTAGGAAGCAGAAAATAATGTTTCAAAGTTTTGCTGTTTTTTAGTGATTTTCCACCAAAACTTTTATAGCTGCTTTTAAGTTATTTTATGTGA
Source organism: Maratus speciosus (assembly GCA_963932465.1). NCBI lineage: Eukaryota > Metazoa > Arthropoda > Arachnida > Araneae > Salticidae > Maratus > Maratus speciosus. Next base: position 58,814,548 of record OZ010791.1, on the reverse strand, counting down.
TTAATAAAATTTCAATATTTTATTCTTTTTTTATGTAGATATATATACCTTGCTATTTTAAAATCTAGAAATCAAATCAGCTAGGAAGCAGAAAATATTGTTTAAGAGCACAGTCAAAGAGAGTCTCATAGGGTTTAATACCTATCCGTTTAAATAAAAACAATTAAGTTACAGAAGCTATTAGAAATCTATTTTCTGTCTTAAATGTTTCCTTATTCACCTCTGACGAGGAAAAAAAAAAAGTAATATTCCTTAATTTATAGGCAATATTCATTAAACTAGTAAATCTTCAGATCAGTGGCCTCAAACATCAGTTCTACAGTTTTATTGTGAAATTATTTTACTTAGCATTTAAAATATTCAACTCACAATATCATTTCTTTCATATTTGTAATATTAATTATTATAAATGATATATCAAGTAGTCTCTGGAAGATTAATTGTTAAAAATAGCGAGACAAAACTAAACACTAACATTCCAAAATTTTTTAAATTATTATTGCCTTTTAAATCCCCCACTGTTTCAATAATTTGATAGCTGTAATTGCCTGATATTTAGTACTTTAAACTATTCATCTAAAATAATTAAAACATTGATCTTCTGATAATTACAAGAATTGATGCAAACAGTAAATGATTATCACAAATATTTTATTAATTCCTGGTATCCTTATTGTTAAATATATTTGAAAATAACTATTTTGTTTCATTAGTATGTATTCAATAAATTCTGGTTCTAATTACAGTAATAAAAACAATTATATTTATTACTTTTTATGGGGTGTCCATTACTGGAACAGAGGGTGTCCATTATTGGGCCAGAGGGTGTCCATTACTAGGCTTTTGGGTGTTTTGATATATTTCTGTTATTTAAAATTAAATTTCGATTCATATTGGGAAATGAGACTATAAGAATGGTTAAATATTGTTGATAGATTAATATAATATTGAAAACAAATTATAACTATTAATAAAAAAATAATTTTAAAAGAAATTCCTTAAGGTTGTCCATCACTGCCACATCTACCCTATATAACTGTTGCAAAATTTTGTCTTGTTTCAAATTTTATGAAAATCTGATGTACAGTTTAATTACAGGGATAGTCAAAAGCTTTCCGTTACATTAAGGTCAATGGGGAAAAAATGATGTTACAGTCTTCCGAACAGAATGAAATTGATATGCCCTTATAAAGTTCACTAAAATATACATTCAGTACAATATGCGGTGCAAAAAATATTTATAAAATTAGTTATAGTACGAACGCACCTCCTTTGCCACGTTTGACGAGCAATTTCCAACTTGTTTCTATTTCCGAGGTCAATCTTTTCTTATAAAACATATAAAATATTTTTTGCTCATATTCACAAAATACAATATCTACGCGAAAAAAAAAAATTAAATTAAATATGACTTATCGTGTCGTTTCATTAATAAGTATTATATTAATTCCATATTTCTGCAATAAGGGACGAATATTAGAAATCATGATTAAGTTAAGGAATATGTTTAAAAGAAAAATATATACATATTCCAGAGAACTTAAAATTTAGACTCCATGTTAATTTTAAATAAAACAAAAGTAAATGACAGCGGATAAAATATATATATATACATTCTTAATATTTAAATTATGCTTAGAACTTATTTTAAAAAAAGAAGTGAGTTTATAAGCATTGTTTTTTAAATGGAAAAATTAAAAAGATTTTGAACAATAGGACTTTGGAAAAATAGCAATAATTTAAGGAAAAAGTACGGTATTATATTTAAAACAAAAATTAAAATCAAATCAAACATTGTTAAACATATAACATCCGCCTATTAAAAAGTTATTAATAAAACTTTAAAAATATCTTTATAGGGCATGCAATAAAAGCAAACACAAAGGATAAGATTGGAATAAAATATTTTAGTTTATTTCTATCTGTAATCTAATTTAAATTCGTATGTAACTTTAACTGAATTTTTCCTTAAAAGTTCAATTAGTGTTACAAACTATGAATTAAATAAATATTGCTAATAAAGTATTTTATTCCAATCTTTACCACGCTTGTATCTATTTTCATTGCATGCTGTAAAAGATGTGATTCTTTTTAAATGACCATAAAAGCAAAAAAAAAAAAAAAAAAAAAAAAGAATCGACTACATAAAAAATGAACATTCACTCCTATGAAAGAGTGACTATTCACTCCTACCAGGGGTAAAAAAACGCACTCCTTTAGCAAGAGTGAATAGTCACTCCTCCGAAAGAGTGATTATCCACCCCTGTTTAGAGTGAATATTCACTTCCCAGGAGTGACTATTCACTCTTTCAGAGAGTCAAAAATTTCACTTTTGCTCAGAGTGAATAGTCACTCTAAAGCGGTTGGGCATATTTTGACTCTGCGATAGAGTGAGTATTCACTCCTCCGGAGTGAATAGTCACTCTTTTTTATTTAGAGTGTATCTTTTATAACTTTTATTTCCAATTCCTTTCGAAGTTCAGTAAATAAATTCAATTTTTTTGGACGGGAATAAAATGACGATTTCGTTAATTTATCTACTTCTTTGAGAATTTCCTGACAGAATAGGGCGGGGGTGGGGGGTGGGGTGTTATTGACCGTCAATAACACCCCCGTTATTCGTCCTCAGAATTAAATCCATTGCCTAAAAAGACACAAATACACTAAAAGTTAAAAGTTAAAAGTTACTGGAATGAAATATATATTTTAAAAAAAACCTAAACTTAGTTTAGAAGTTCGATGGATAATGCGCTCTCCGGAATTATTTTTCTTATAAAACCTTCTCCAAGCGACCAGGAAGAAACGGAATTTGTTTCATTCATGTAGCTCATGGAGGGAGTTCAACTGGGATGGTCTCTGAATGGAAGTAAAATTTGTACTGAGCCTATAGGGATCAATTTCGTTTCATGAAAAAATGCTCGTTCAGGGAGGTGGTCGCACAGGGAGGTTTCACTGTATAATCTTTATTTTGAGGAAAATTATGAAAAGATTAAGACTGATTTTTCCCCCCTCTCAGTATAAAAAATATGGGAGTTGAACAGTGAAAGAATTCAGAATTTGCGGTGAGAAAAATTATGATTCAATCTATAAAATATTTACGCATATCATAATTCATGAATTTCAACAGCTATTACTTCATATTTTGACTTTGTAAATACTGTTAACGGGAAGGCATTCGTTAAGAAAAGAGTTCTGTTGAACTCTATTTAAATTCGCCATTATTTGGGAGCTGAGCCCACTAATTTATTAAAAGGATGGCGCATTGTAACAAATTCTCATTAAATTTGTATTGTATTTATGCATGTATGCAATAAGTGGGTGTTGTTTACAACATTTTCCCATCGCTAATGAAAACAATTATTGTCTAGGCGTGTTTAAGGTATGGCAATGCAAACCAAAACCCATTGTACAAACTACTCCGAATTAAATCGACCTATCTCATTCAATAAAGAAACCATTTTCACCGTGAACAATTAGGCCATTCATTAAAAAAAACGAGTGACAAATCACGGGTCTCCCATTCCGAAGCAATCATGGCTGTGAATTCGGAAACCTGTCCCCGGAATGAACGAACAGGGGCTGTATACGCTTTAATACAACTAATAAAAAAATGAAAGGGGAAAGAAAAAATCTCATTTAGGTGTCACGAATGCAAAATGCGGAACCCCTGGGGGTTGATACAACCAATTTACCGTCGTGCCACCCTGCATCCCCTATCCCTGCGCGTAGGATGAGTGCAGTATAAAACATTACGTGGTGCCATCGCCGCATCCGTGATAATATCGCACTTTAATTATACACTACACAAGTCTCAAACTCGACGACCCCAAGCGCTGTAAAAACCGGGATCTCATTTATCAAAAAGCTCGGACCTCACCTTTTATTTTGTACTTATTTCGGACCCCCCCCCCCTTTTTTTTTATAATTTCTTTACAACTCCTTGCGACTGTTTTTCACTCTCACTTTTCATTCTGTATCCGGGTCGTGAAGTGTGCGTTTTTTGGTTTGTTAGCATGTTTGTGTCGCGTTCGGATTGTAAGATTGTGTAATTTAAAGAAGGGTTATTATGTGAATGAGAAACTAGATATGTTAAAAGAGTCGCTTTCTCTTTGTGGGCAGTGCGGAGCCGGTCTTTTTAAATGGTTGAATGGGAGTGATAGTTTGGGTACTTTGTAAATATTTATACATAGGAATGTCCGCTTTATATGTTTTCTGTTGTTCTGTTCTTTATTTTCTTTAATTATATACTTGTCATTTATCTCTCGCTTGCTTTTTAACTCTGGGCCTGCCTTGCATTGTAATGCATAGATATTTGTGTCAGTTGATGTTTTGGGATCATTACTATAGTTAAATGATAATACTGATAATAAAGTACATGTATTTGGAAATTCCAAATGGGAGTTTATTTTATTTTATTTTATTTTATTTTATTTTATTTTATTTTATTTATTTTATGATATCAAGAAAAAATTATTATCCTTGGAGAAAAAAAATCTCGAAAATAAATAAATTTGAAAAGAAAAAAAAAATGTTTGTTATTGGTTTATTCATTTAATTAATTATTTTAATTTGAGAAAAGAAAATAGTCTGCCTTCTGAGTATGCAATATTAAACATTTTAATTTACGACTGTGTATAGTTATAGTTGACATAAAAAACTACTTATGTTTTATTGTATAAAATACAGCATTAATTTAGATTTAATCCAGTTTATATGAAACACTAAATTTAATAAATTTTACAAAGCTCAAAAATATATTACATTTGTTCCGGTTTTAATTGTAACTGAAGTTCTTAATTGGATATCTAACATTTAACAACTCTTTAAAATTCATAGTTTCTGACAGGTATAAGCGTAAAATTGTAAAGCACGATTCGCTTAAAAAAATTGTTAAAAACGTAATTTAGTGAGTAACTAATTCAATTAAATTAGCCTAACACACAAAAATATTTTTGACCACCTAGATGCGCTAAATGTCCCACTGTGCGCTTCGGAAATAAAGCTCTTCTCAAACTTCGGAACATTTAAAAATTATTTAACAAAATACGTTATTCAATAAACATCCAATAGTACATTTGCATACTTTTTCAAAAAAAAAAAAAAAAAAACAAGGATAAGAAAATTGAGTTATACAGTTTGTGATTAAGTAAGAGACGGATGTTCTATCTTACTTATGAAGTGATTATCAGGCTTTTCTATTCGTGTGTTTCTAATCGTCTAAAATTGACAGTTAGGCAACTGAATTAAGCTTCGCAAATTATGTACCTCTCGTTCATCATAAATTTTTTTGTATTATTATTTAATATTTCATTTTACTATTTTTCTAGTGTAAGTTTTCCAAAATATTTTCAAGTATAATAAGGTAAATAAAAACATTACATTTCCTTTGTTGATATTTATTATTCAATTTCTAATGTAAAGATCTTTCTGAATTTTTGTATTACATTTAATTAAAAATTTCAAAATTTAATGGACTATATTACAATTCAGGTGGAATTAGAAAAATATATATGAATCAAAGTACCATACATTCCGGCTTATAAAGTATACTGTTAATTCGAGAAAATTTACGTAAATTTACAGTTGGGCTTTATATGTCTTGTAAAAAAATGAAATATAAAAAATTACGCAAAGATGAGCATAAGAATTCTACATTAATGAACAATGCATGTATAGTAAATTCTCGCTTCATTGTTTTCTTAGTTTTTTCTTTATGTTCGCTCTACTTATTATAGTTCTATCTGAACTATCTAACTGAATATAAATTTTTTTATTAAATTGCGTGGATTAGTTCTTAAGATAAAGCGCCCATATAATTTACGTCACATACAGACAGACACATAGAGTGACACACAAATTCATAGACAGGCGTTTTCTAAAACAGTCAAATCGTGTTCAAGATCTTCTAAAACTTATAAATTCGTCGAAAATCGGCAGTCGAAATTGTCCACGAATCCGAACTACTTTCTTCTAGTAAAGATAGAACAAAGTATAGAGAGTAATTTCATTATTTAAAAAATTATCTCTGATTAATTTAAAATAACGAAAAAGAAATTGCAATTAAAATAGATTTTTAATTGATTGCAGCATAGCAGCCCATCTGTTGGGTAATTTACACCAAAACCTAATCAGTAATAATTTATGTCAAGTCTAACTGAATTTGAAGTTTTGTTAAATTATGTGCATTAGTTCTTGATATAGAGCGCCCATAAAATTTGTTTCACATACATACAGACAGACAGACAAACTCACAGATAGACATTTTCTAAAAACAATCAAATCTTTTTCAGAAAATTCTAAAACGCATAAATTCGTTGAAAACCGGAAGTCGAAAGTTTTCACGAATCCAACACTTTCTTTTTGTAAAGATATAAGAAAGTAATAAAAAAGAACAGAGAAAGGAGTAGTCTCTGTTTTCTCAATTGTAAATGAAATTTTATAAATTAAAAAGCAATTTTTTAAAACAAACTTTTCCATACAATCAATAAAATAAATAGGCTAAAACTATATAAAACACGTTAAAATTACAATACCATATAAAGACATTTCGTAACACAACATGTTACCTCATCAGTTCAATCATCTGTTATTTTTCAATGTTTTTCTCTGTTGGTTGGTGATAGATGATTGAACAGATGAAATAACACGTTTTGTAACGAAACGTCTTTATATGATATTGTAATTTTAATGTGCTTAACAGAGTTTTAGCCAATTTATTTTATTTATTGTATATAAAAGTCTATTTTATTATTATTTTTTTAATATTTGTATTTTACTTACAGTTTACAGACTGAAAATGCTTCATGTTTTAAACTTTATAACGTTGTATTTAATAGAAATGTAACCAATATTTATATATTTCATTGTCAATTGGATTTTTTTTTTCTTTTTGAAAAAAAAAATGCATTCCAAATTTATTCGAATTACTCTTTCTTTCCGTTGAATTATATTCTCCCTATATTTAATTACTTTAGAATTACAGAAAAAATACACCTCAATTTAAAACTCGATTTAGACGATCTGTGCTTCAAGAACTTCGGCATAAAAAAAATTATCTGAAAGAGGTTTTTAGTCTCAATTCCTAAGTAAGTTCCTACAAGAAATGCGCTTAGGAAAAAACAAGAATGATTTCTGAATTAAGTACGTGGGACGTGTGACTCACTAAAAATGAAATATCCCGAAGTATTTCCAATTTAGAAAGCATTTCCGAAAAATGATCAAATATTCACAATTGCCATTTTCAGCATGACCGTATATTATTCTACAAAGTATAGAATAAATTCTAACCCTTTTCACAACATAAATTCAAAATCTGTATCACTCATTTTCTTTATAAAGCGTTCGAATAAATGCATTCCAAATTTATTCGAATTACTTTTTCTTTCCGTTGAATTATATTCTCCCTATATTTAATTACTTTAGAATTACAGAAAAAATACACCTCAATTTAAAACTCAATTTAGACGATCTGTGCTTCAAGAACTTCGGCATAAAAAAAATTATCTGAAAGAGGTTTTTAGTCTCAATTCCTAAGTAAGTTCCTACAAGAAATGCGCTTAGGAAAAAACAAGAATGATTTCTGAATTAAGTACGTGGGACGTGTGACTCACTAAAAATGAAATATCCCGAAGTATTTCAAATTTAGAAAGCATTTCCGAAAAATGATCAAATATTCACAATTGCCATTTTCAGCATGACCGTATATTATTCTACAAAGTATAGAATAAATTCTAACCCTTTTCACAACATAAATTCAAAATCTGTATCACTCATTTTCTTTATAAAGCGTTCGAATAAATGCATTCCAAATTTATTCGAATTACTTTTTCTTTCCGTTGAATTATATTCTCCCTATATTTAATTACTTTAGAATTACAGAAAAAATACACCTCAATTTAAAACTCAATTTAGACGATCTGTGCTTCAAGAACTTCGGCATAAAAAAAATTATCTGAAAGAGGTTTTTAGTCTCAATTCCTAAGTAAGTTCCTACAAGAAATGCGCTTAGGAAAAAACAAGAATGATTTCTGAATTAAGTACGTGGGACGTGTGACTCACTAAAAATGAAATATCCCGAAGTATTTCAAATTTAGAAAGCATTTCCGAAAAATGATCAAATATTCACAATTGCCATTTTCAGCATGACCGTATATTATTCTACAAAGTATAGAATAAATTCTAACCCTTTTCACAACATAAATTCAAAATCTGTATCACTCATTTTCTTTATAAAGCGTTCGAATAAATGCATTCCAAATTTATTCGAATTACTTTTTCTTTCCGCTGAATTATATTCTCCCTATATTTAATTACTTTAGAATTACAGAAAAAATACACCTCAATTTAAAACTCAATTTAGACGATCTGTGCTTCAAGAACTTCGGCATAAAAAAAATTATCTGAAAGAGGTTTTTAGTCTCAATTCCTAAGTAAGTTCCTACAAGAAATGCGCTTAGGAAAAAACAAGAATGATTTCTGAATTAAGTACGTGGGACGTGTGACTCACTAAAAATGAAATATCCCGAAGTATTTCAAATTTAGAAAGCATTTCCGAAAAATGATCAAATATTCACAATTGCCATTTTCAGCATGACCGTATATTATTCTACAAAGTATAGAATAAATTCTAACCCTTTTCACAACATAAATTCAAAATCTGTATCACTCAATTTCTTTATAAAGCGTTCGAATAAATGCATTCCAAATTTATTCGAATTACTTTTTCTTTCCGTTGAATTATATTCTCCCTATATTTAATTACTTTAGAATTACAGAAAAAATACACCTCAATTTAAAACTCAATTTAGACGATCTGTGCTTCAAGAACTTCGGCATAAAAAAAATTATCTGAAAGAGGTTTTTAGTCTCAATTCCTAAGTAAGTTCCTACAAGAAATGCGCTTAGGAAAAAACAAGAATGATTTCTGAATTAAGTACGTGGGACGTGTGACTCACTAAAAATGAAATATCCCGAAGTATTTCAAATTTAGAAAGCATTTCCGAAAAATGATCAAATATTCACAATTGCCATTTTCAGCATGACCGTATATTATTCTACAAAGTATAGAATAAATTCTAACCCTTTTCACAACATAAATTCAAAATCTGTATCACTCATTTTCTTTATAAAGCGTTCGAATAAATGCATTCCAAATTTATTCGAATTACTTTTTCTTTCCGTTGAATTATATTCTCCCTATATTTAATTACTTTAGAATTACAGAAAAAATACACCTCAATTTAAAACTCAATTTAGACGATCTGTGCTTCAAGAACTTCGGCATAAAAAAAATTATCTGAAAGAGGTTTTTAGTCTCAATTCCTAAGTAAGTTCCTACAAGAAATGCGCTTAGGAAAAAACAAGAATGATTTCTGAATTAAGTACGTGGGACGTGTGACTCACTAAAAATGAAATATCCCGAAGTATTTCAAATTTAGAAAGCATTTCCGAAAAATGATCAAATATTCACAATTGCCATTTTCAGCATGACCGTATATTATTCTACAAAGTATAGAATAAATTCTAACCCTTTTCACAACATAAATTCAAAATCTGTATCACTCATTTTCTTTATAAAGCGTTCGAATAAATGCATTCCAAATTTATTCGAATTACTTTTTCTTTCCGTTGAATTATATTCTCCCTATATTTAATTACTTTAGAATTACAGAAAAAATACACCTCAATTTAAAACTCAATTTAGACGATCTGTGCTTCAAGAACTTCGGCATAAAAAAAATTATCTGAAAGAGGTTTTTAGTCTCAATTCCTAAGTAAGTTCCTACAAGAAATGCGCTTAGGAAAAAACAAGAATGATTTCTGAATTAAGTACGTGGGACGTGTGACTCACTAAAAATGAAATATCCCGAAGTATTTCAAATTTAGAAAGCATTTCCGAAAAATGATCAAATATTCACAATTGCCATTTTCAGCATGACCGTATATTATTCTACAAAGTATAGAATAAATTCTAACCCTTTTCACAACATAAATTCAAAATCTGTATCACTCATTTTCTTTATAAAGCGTTCGAATAAATGCATTCCAAATTTATTCGAATTACTTTTTCTTTCCGTTGAATTATATTCTCCCTATATTTAATTACTTTAGAATTACAGAAAAAATACACCTCAATTTAAAACTCAATTTAGACGATCTGTGCTTCAAGAACTTCGGCATAAAAAAAATTATCTGAAAGAGGTTTTTAGTCTCAATTCCTAAGTAAGTTCCTACAAGAAATGCGCTTAGGAAAAAACAAGAATGATTTCTGAATTAAGTACGTGGGACGTGTGACTCACTAAAAATGAAATATCCCGAAGTATTTCAAATTTAGAAAGCATTTCCGAAAAATGATCAAATATTCACAATTGCCATTTTCAGCATGACCGTATATTATTCTACAAAGTATAGAATAAATTCTAACCCTTTTCACAACATAAATTCAAAATCTGTATCACTCATTTTCTTTATAAAGCGTTCGAATAAATGCATTCCAAATTTATTCGAATTACTTTTTCTTTCCGTTGAATTATATTCTCCCTATATTTAATTACTTTAGAATTACAGAAAAAATACACCTCAATTTAAAACTCAATTTAGACGATCTGTGCTTCAAGAACTTCGGCATAAAAAAAATTATCTGAAAGAGGTTTTTAGTCTCAATTCCTAAGTAAGTTCCTACAAGAAATGCGCTTAGGAAAAAACAAGAATGATTTCTGAATTAAGTACGTGGGACGTGTGACTCACTAAAAATGAAATATCCCGAAGTATTTCAAATTTAGAAAGCATTTCCGAAAAATGATCAAATATTCACAATTGCCATTTTCAGCATGACCGTATATTATTCTACAAAGTATAGAATAAATTCTAACCCTTTTCACAACATAAATTCAAAATCTGTATCACTCATTTTCTTTATAAAGCGTTCGAATAAATGCATTCCAAATTTATTCGAATTACTTTTTCTTTCCGTTGAATTATATTCTCCCTATATTTAATTACTTTAGAATTACAGAAAAAATACACCTCAATTTAAAACTCAATTTAGACGATCTGAGCTTCAAGAACTTCGGCATAAAAAAATTATCTGAAAGAGGTTCTTAGTCTCAATTCCTAAGTAAGTTCCTACAAGAAATGCGCTTAGGAAAAAACAAGAATGATTTCTGAATTAAGTACGTGGGACGTGTGACTCACTAAAAATGAAATATCCCGAAGTATTTCAAATTTAGAAAGCATTTCCGAAAAATGATCAAATATTCACAATTGCCATTTTCAGCATGACCGTATATTATTCTACAAAGTATAGAATAAATTCTAACCCTTTTCACAACATAAATTCAAAATCTGTATCACTCATTTTCTTTATAAAGCGTTCGAATAAATGCATTCCAAATTTATTCGAATTACTTTTTCTTTCCGTTGAATTATATTCTCCCTATATTTAATTACTTTAGAATTACAGAAAAAATACACCTCAATTTAAAACTCAATTTAGACGATCTGTGCTTCAAGAACTTCGGCATAAAAAAAAATTATCTGAAAGAGGTTTTTAGTCTCAATTCCTAAGTAAGTTCCTACAAGAAATGCGCTTAGGAAAAAACAAGAATGATTTCTGAATTAAGTACGTGGGACGTGTGACTCACTAAAAATGAAATATCCCGAAGTATTTCAAATTTAGAAAGCATTTCCGAAAAATGATCAAATATTCACAATTGCCATTTTCAGCATGACCGTATATTATTCTACAAAGTATAGAATAAATTCTAACCCTTTTCACAACATAAATTCAAAATCTGTATCACTCATTTTCTTTATAAAGCGTTCGAATAAATGCATTCCAAATTTATTCGAATTACTTTTTCTTTCCGTTGAATTACATTCTCCCTATATTTAATTACTTTAGAATTACAGAAAAAATACACCTCAATTTAAAACTCAATTTAGACGATCTGTGCTTCAAGAACTTCGGCATAAAAAAAATTATCTGAAAGAGGTTTTTAGTCTCAATTCCTAAGTAAGTTCCTACAAGAAATGCGCTTAGGAAAAAACAAGAATGATTTCTGAATTAAGTACGTGGGACGTGTGACTCACTAAAAATGAAATATCCCGAAGTATTTCAAATTTAGAAAGCATTTCCGAAAAATGATCAAATATTCACAATTGCCATTTTCAGCATGACCGTATATTATTCTACAAAGTATAGAATAAATTCTAACCCTTTTCACAACATAAATTCAAAATCTGTATCACTCATTTTCTTTATAAAGCGTTCGAATAAATGCATTCCAAATTTATTCGAATTACTTTTTCTTTCCGTTGAATTATATTCTCCCTATATTTAATTACTTTAGAATTACAGAAAAAATACACCTCAATTTAAAACTCAATTTAGACGATCTGAGCTTCAAGAACTTCGGCATAAAAAAATTATCTGAAAGAGGTTCTTAGTCTCAATTCCTAAGTAAGTTCCTACAAGAAATGCGCTTAGGAAAAAACAAGAATGATTTCTGAATTAAGTACGTGGGACGTGTGACTCACTAAAAATGAAATATCCCGAAGTATTTCAAATTTAGAAAGCATTTCCGAAAAATGATCAAATATTCACAATTGCCATTTTCAGCATGACCGTATATTATTCTACAAAGTATAGAATAAATTCTAACCCTTTTCACAACATAAATTCAAAATCTGTATCACTCATTTTCTTTATAAAGCGTTCGAATAAATGCATTCCAAATTTATTCGAATTACCTTTTCTTTCCATTGAATTATATTCTCCCTATATTTAATTACTTTAGAATTACAGAAAAAATACACCTCAATTTAAAACTCAATTTAGACGATCTGTGCTTCAAGAACTTCGGCATAAAAAAAATTATCTGAAAGAGGTTTTTAGTCTCAATTCCTAAGTAAGTTCCTACAAGAAATGCGCTTAGGAAAAAACAAGAATGATTTCTGAATTAAGTACGTGGGACGTGTGACTCACTAAAAATGAAATATCCCGAAGTATTTCAAATTTAGAAAGCATTTCCGAAAAATGATCAAATATTCACAATTGCCATTTTCAGCATGACCGTATATTATTCTACAAAGTATAGAATAAATTCTAACCCTTTTCACAACATAAATTCAAAATCTGTATCACTCATTTTCTTTATAAAGCGTTCGAATAAATGCATTCCAAATTTATTCGAATTACTTTTTCTTTCCGTTGAATTATATTCTCCCTATATTTAATTACTTTAGAATTACAGAAAAAATACACCTCAATTTAAAACTCAATTTAGACGATCTGTGCTTCAAGAACTTCGGCATAAAAAAAATTATCTGAAAGAGGTTTTTAGTCCCAATTCCTAAGTAAGTTCCTACAAGAAATGCGCTTAGGAAAAAACAAGAATGATTTCTGAATTAAGTACGTGGGACGTGTGACTCACTAAAAATGAAATATCCCGAAGTATTTCAAATTTAGAAAGCATTTCCGAAAAATGATCAAATATTCACAATTGCCATTTTCAGCATGACCGTATATTATTCTACAAAGTATAGAATAAATTCTAACCCTTTTCACAACATAAATTCAAAATCTGTATCACTCATTTTCTTTATAAAGCGTTCGAATAAATGCATTCCAAATTTATTCGAATTACTTTTTCTTTCCGTTGAATTATATTCTCCCTATATTTAATTACTTTAGAATTACAGAAAAAATACACCTCAATTTAAAACTCAATTTAGACGATCTGTGCTTCAAGAACTTCGGCATAAAAAAAATTATCTGAAAGAGGTTTTTAGTCTCAATTCCTAAGTAAGTTCCTACAAGAAATGCGCTTAGGAAAAAACAAGAATGATTTCTGAATTAAGTACGTGGGACGTGTGACTCACTAAAAATGAAATATCCCGAAGTATTTCAAATTTAGAAAGCATTTCCGAAAAATGATCAAATATTCACAATTGCCATTTTCAGCATGACCGTATATTATTCTACAAAGTATAGAATAAATTCTAACCCTTTTCACAACATAAATTCAAAATCTGTATCACTCATTTTCTTTATAAAGCGTTCGAATAAATGCATTCCAAATTTATTCGAATTACTTTTTCTTTCCGTTGAATTATATTCTCCCTATATTTAATTACTTTAGAATTACAGAAAAAATACACCTCAATTTAAAACTCAATTTAGACGATCTGTGCTTCAAGAACTTCGGCATAAAAAAAATTATCTGAAAGAGGTTTTTAGTCTCAATTCCTAAGTAAGTTCCTACAAGAAATGCGCTTAGGAAAAAACAAGAATGATTTCTGAATTAAGTACGTGGGACGTGTGACTCACTAAAAATGAAATATCCCGAAGTATTTCAAATTTAGAAAGCATTTCCGAAAAATGATCAAATATTCACAATTGCCATTTTCAGCATGACCGTATATTATTCTACAAAGTATAGAATAAATTCTAACCCTTTTCACAACATAAATTCAAAATCTGTATCACTCATTTTCTTTATAAAGCGTTCGAATAAATGCATTCCAAATTTATTCGAATTACTTTTTCTTTCCGTTGAATTATATTCTCCCTATATTTAATTACTTTAGAATTACAGAAAAAATACACCTCAATTTAAAACTCAATTTAGACGATCTGTGCTTCAAGAACTTCGGCATAAAAAAAATTATCTGAAAGAGGTTTTTAGTCTCAATTCCTAAGTAAGTTCCTACAAGAAATGCGCTTAGGAAAAAACAAGAATGATTTCTGAATTAAGTACGTGGGACGTGTGACTCACTAAAAATGAAATATCCCGAAGTATTTCAAATTTAGAAAGCATTTCCGAAAAATGATCAAATATTCACAATTGCCATTTTCAGCATGACCGTATATTATTCTACAAAGTATAGAATAAATTCTAACCCTTTTCACAACATAAATTCAAAATCTGTATCACTCATTTTCTTTATAAAGCGTTCGAATAAATGCATTCCAAATTTATTCGAATTACTTTTTCTTTCCGTTGAATTATATTCTCCCTATATTTAATTACTTTAGAATTACAGAAAAAATACACCTCAATTTAAAACTCAATTTAGACGATCTGTGCTTCAAGAACTTCGGCATAAAAAAAATTATCTGAAAGAGGTTTTTAGTCTCAATTCCTAAGTAAGTTCCTACAAGAAATGCGCTTAGGAAAAAACAAGAATGATTTCTGAATTAAGTACGTGGGACGTGTGACTCACTAAAAATGAAATATCCCGAAGTATTTCAAATTTAGAAAGCATTTCCGAAAAATGATCAAATATTCACAATTGCCATTTTCAGCATGACCGTATATTATTCTACAAAGTATAGAATAAATTCTAACCCTTTTCACAACATAAATTCAAAATCTGTATCACTCATTTTCTTTATAAAGCGTTCGAATAAATGCATTCCAAATTTATTCGAATTACTTTTTCTTTCCGTTGAATTATATTCTCCCTATATTTAATTACTTTAGAATTACAGAAAAAATACACCTCAATTTAAAACTCAATTTAGACGATCTGAGCTTCAAGAACTTCGGCATAAAAAAATTATCTGAAAGAGGTTCTTAGTCTCAATTCCTAAGTAAGTTCCTACAAGAAATGCGCTTAGGAAAAAACAAGAATGATTTCTGAATTAAGTACGTGGGACGTGTGACTCACTAAAAATGAAATATCCCGAAGTATTTCAAATTTAGAAAGCATTTCCGAAAAATGATCAAATATTCACAATTGCCATTTTCAGCATGACCGTATATTATTCTACAAAGTATAGAATAAATTCTAACCCTTTTCACAACATAAATTCAAAATCTGTATCACTCATTTTCTTTATAAAGCGTTCGAATAAATGCATTCCAAATTTATTCGAATTACTTTTTCTTTCCGTTGAATTATATTCTCCCTATATTTAATTACTTTAGAATTACAGAAAAAATACACCTCAATTTAAAACTCAATTTAGACGATCTGTGCTTCAAGAACTTCGGCATAAAAAAAAATTATCTGAAAGAGGTTTTTAGTCTCAATTCCTAAGTAAGTTCCTACAAGAAATGCGCTTAGGAAAAAACAAGAATGATTTCTGAATTAAGTACGTGGGACGTGTGACTCACTAAAAATGAAATATCCCGAAGTATTTCAAATTTAGAAAGCATTTCCGAAAAATGATCAAATATTCACAATTGCCATTTTCAGCATGACCGTATATTATTCTACAAAGTATAGAATAAATTCTAACCCTTTTCACAACATAAATTCAAAATCTGTATCACTCATTTTCTTTATAAAGCGTTCGAATAAATGCATTCCAAATTTATTCGAATTACTTTTTCTTTCCGTTGAATTACATTCTCCCTATATTTAATTACTTTAGAATTACAGAAAAAATACACCTCAATTTAAAACTCAATTTAGACGATCTGTGCTTCAAGAACTTCGGCATAAAAAAAATTATCTGAAAGAGGTTTTTAGTCTCAATTCCTAAGTAAGTTCCTACAAGAAATGCGCTTAGGAAAAAACAAGAATGATTTCTGAATTAAGTACGTGGGACGTGTGACTCACTAAAAATGAAATATCCCGAAGTATTTCAAATTTAGAAAGCATTTCCGAAAAATGATCAAATATTCACAATTGCCATTTTCAGCATGACCGTATATTATTCTACAAAGTATAGAATAAATTCTAACCCTTTTCACAACATAAATTCAAAATCTGTATCACTCATTTTCTTTATAAAGCGTTCGAATAAATGCATTCCAAATTTATTCGAATTACTTTTTCTTTCCGTTGAATTATATTCTCCCTATATTTAATTACTTTAGAATTACAGAAAAAATACACCTCAATTTAAAACTCAATTTAGACGATCTGAGCTTCAAGAACTTCGGCATAAAAAAATTATCTGAAAGAGGTTCTTAGTCTCAATTCCTAAGTAAGTTCCTACAAGAAATGCGCTTAGGAAAAAACAAGAATGATTTCTGAATTAAGTACGTGGGACGTGTGACTCACTAAAAATGAAATATCCCGAAGTATTTCAAATTTAGAAAGCATTTCCGAAAAATGATCAAATATTCACAATTGCCATTTTCAGCATGACCGTATATTATTCTACAAAGTATAGAATAAATTCTAACCCTTTTCACAACATAAATTCAAAATCTGTATCACTCATTTTCTTTATAAAGCGTTCGAATAAATGCATTCCAAATTTATTCGAATTACCTTTTCTTTCCATTGAATTATATTCTCCCTATATTTAATTACTTTAGAATTACAGAAAAAATACACCTCAATTTAAAACTCAATTTAGACGATCTGTGCTTCAAGAACTTCGGCATAAAAAAAATTATCTGAAAGAGGTTTTTAGTCTCAATTCCTAAGTAAGTTCCTACAAGAAATGCGCTTAGGAAAAAACAAGAATGATTTCTGAATTAAGTACGTGGGACGTGTGACTCACTAAAAATGAAATATCCCGAAGTATTTCAAATTTAGAAAGCATTTCCGAAAAATGATCAAATATTCACAATTGCCATTTTCAGCATGACCGTATATTATTCTACAAAGTATAGAATAAATTCTAACCCTTTTCACAACATAAATTCAAAATCTGTATCACTCATTTTCTTTATAAAGCGTTCGAATAAATGCATTCCAAATTTATTCGAATTACTTTTTCTTTCCGTTGAATTATATTCTCCCTATATTTAATTACTTTAGAATTACAGAAAAAATACACCTCAATTTAAAACTCAATTTAGACGATCTGTGCTTCAAGAACTTCGGCATAAAAAAAATTATCTGAAAGAGGTTTTTAGTCCCAATTCCTAAGTAAGTTCCTACAAGAAATGCGCTTAGGAAAAAACAAGAATGATTTCTGAATTAAGTACGTGGGACGTGTGACTCACTAAAAATGAAATATCCCGAAGTATTTCAAATTTAGAAAGCATTTCCGAAAAATGATCAAATATTCACAATTGCCATTTTCAGCATGACCGTATATTATTCTACAAAGTATAGAATAAATTCTAACCCTTTTCACAACATAAATTCAAAATCTGTATCACTCATTTTCTTTATAAAGCGTTCGAATAAATGCATTCCAAATTTATTCGAATTACTTTTTCTTTCCGTTGAATTATATTCTCCCTATATTTAATTACTTTAGAATTACAGAAAAAATACACCTCAATTTAAAACTCAATTTAGACGATCTGTGCTTCAAGAACTTCGGCATAAAAAAAAATTATCTGAAAGAGGTTTTTAGTCTCAATTCCTAAGTAAGTTCCTACAAGAAATGCGCTTAGGAAAAAACAAGAATGATTTCTGAATTAAGTACGTGGGACGTGTGACTCACTAAAAATGAAATATCCCGAAGTATTTCAAATTTAGAAAGCATTTCCGAAAAATGATCAAATATTCACAATTGCCATTTTCAGCATGACCGTATATTATTCTACAAAGTATAGAATAAATTCTAACCCTTTTCACAACATAAATTCAAAATCTGTATCACTCATTTTCTTTATAAAGCGTTCGAATAAATGCATTCCAAATTTATTCGAATTACTTTTTCTTTCCGTTGAATTACATTCTCCCTATATTTAATTACTTTAGAATTACAGAAAAAATACACCTCAATTTAAAACTCAATTTAGACGATCTGTGCTTCAAGAACTTCGGCATAAAAAAAATTATCTGAAAGAGGTTTTTAGTCTCAATTCCTAAGTAAGTTCCTACAAGAAATGCGCTTAGGAAAAAACAAGAATGATTTCTGAATTAAGTACGTGGGACGTGTGACTCACTAAAAATGAAATATCCCGAAGTATTTCAAATTTAGAAAGCATTTCCGAAAAATGATCAAATATTCACAATTGCCATTTTCAGCATGACCGTATATTATTCTACAAAGTATAGAATAAATTCTAACCCTTTTCACAACATAAATTCAAAATCTGTATCACTCATTTTCTTTATAAAGCGTTCGAATAAATGCATTCCAAATTTATTCGAATTACTTTTTCTTTCCGTTGAATTATATTCTCCCTATATTTAATTACTTTAGAATTACAGAAAAAATACACCTCAATTTAAAACTCAATTTAGACGATCTGAGCTTCAAGAACTTCGGCATAAAAAAATTATCTGAAAGAGGTTCTTAGTCTCAATTCCTAAGTAAGTTCCTACAAGAAATGCGCTTAGGAAAAAACAAGAATGATTTCTGAATTAAGTACGTGGGACGTGTGACTCACTAAAAATGAAATATCCCGAAGTATTTCAAATTTAGAAAGCATTTCCGAAAAATGATCAAATATTCACAATTGCCATTTTCAGCATGACCGTATATTATTCTACAAAGTATAGAATAAATTCTAACCCTTTTCACAACATAAATTCAAAATCTGTATCACTCATTTTCTTTATAAAGCGTTCGAATAAATGCATTCCAAATTTATTCGAATTACCTTTTCTTTCCGTTGAATTATATTCTCCCTATATTTAATTACTTTAGAATTACAGAAAAAATACACCTCAATTTAAAACTCAATTTAGACGATCTGTGCTTCAAGAACTTCGGCATAAAAAAAATTATCTGAAAGAGGTTTTTAGTCTCAATTCCTAAGTAAGTTCCTACAAGAAATGCGCTTAGGAAAAAACAAGAATGATTTCTGAATTAAGTACGTGGGACGTGTGACTCACTAAAAATGAAATATCCCGAAGTATTTCAAATTTAGAAAGCATTTCCGAAAAATGATCAAATATTCACAATTGCCATTTTCAGCATGACCGTATATTATTCTACAAAGTATAGAATAAATTCTAACCCTTTTCACAACATAAATTCAAAATCTGTATCACTCATTTTCTTTATAAAGCGTTCGAATAAATGCATTCCAAATTTATTCGAATTACTTTTTCTTTCCGTTGAATTATATTCTCCCTATATTTAATTACTTTAGAATTACAGAAAAAATACACCTCAATTTAAAACTCAATTTAGACGATCTGTGCTTCAAGAACTTCGGCATAAAAAAAATTATCTGAAAGAGGTTTTTAGTCCCAATTCCTAAGTAAGTTCCTACAAGAAATGCGCTTAGGAAAAAACAAGAATGATTTCTGAATTAAGTACGTGGGACGTGTGACTCACTAAAAATGAAATATCCCGAAGTATTTCAAATTTAGAAAGCATTTCCGAAAAATGATCAAATATTCACAATTGCCATTTTCAGCATGACCGTATATTATTCTACAAAGTATAGAATAAATTCTAACCCTTTTCACAACATAAATTCAAAATCTGTATCACTCATTTTCTTTATAAAGCGTTCGAATAAATGCATTCCAAATTTATTCGAATTACTTTTTCTTTCCGTTGAATTATATTCTCCCTATATTTAATTACTTTAGAATTACAGAAAAAATACACCTCAATTTAAAACTCAATTTAGACGATCTGTGCTTCAAGAACTTCGGCATAAAAAAAATTATCTGAAAGAGGTTTTTAGTCTCAATTCCTAAGTAAGTTCCTACAAGAAATGCGCTTAGGAAAAAACAAGAATGATTTCTGAATTAAGTACGTGGGACGTGTGACTCACTAAAAATGAAATATCCCGAAGTATTTCAAATTTAGAAAGCATTTCCGAAAAATGATCAAATATTCACAATTGCCATTTTCAGCATGACCGTATATTATTCTACAAAGTATAGAATAAATTCTAACCCTTTTCACAACATAAATTCAAAATCTGTATCACTCATTTTCTTTATAAAGCGTTCGAATAAATGCATTCCAAATTTATTCGAATTACCTTTTCTTTCCGTTGAATTATATTCTCCCTATATTTAATTACTTTAGAATTACAGAAAAAATACACCTCAATTTAAAACTCAATTTAGACGATCTGTGCTTCAAGAACTTCGGCATAAAAAAAATTATCTGAAAGAGGTTTTTAGTCTCAATTCCTAAGTAAGTTCCTACAAGAAATGCGCTTAGGAAAAAACAAGAATGATTTCTGAATTAAGTACGTGGGACGTGTGACTCACTAAAAATGAAATATCCCGAAGTATTTCAAATTTAGAAAGCATTTCCGAAAAATGATCAAATATTCACAATTGCCATTTTCAGCATGACCGTATATTATTCTACAAAGTATAGAATAAATTCTAACCCTTTTCACAACATAAATTCAAAATCTGTATCACTCATTTTCTTTATAAAGCGTTCGAATAAATGCATTCCAAATTTATTCGAATTACTTTTTCTTTCCGTTGAATTATATTCTCCCTATATTTAATTACTTTAGAATTACAGAAAAAATACACCTCAATTTAAAACTCAATTTAGACGATCTGTGCTTCAAGAACTTCGGCATAAAAAAAATTATCTGAAAGAGGTTTTTAGTCCCAATTCCTAAGTAAGTTCCTACAAGAAATGCGCTTAGGAAAAAACAAGAATGATTTCTGAATTAAGTACGTGGGACGTGTGACTCACTAAAAATGAAATATCCCGAAGTATTTCAAATTTAGAAAGCATTTCCGAAAAATGATCAAATATTCACAATTGCCATTTTCAGCATGACCGTATATTATTCTACAAAGTATAGAATAAATTCTAACCCTTTTCACAACATAAATTCAAAATCTGTATCACTCATTTTCTTTATAAAGCGTTCGAATAAATGCATTCCAAATTTATTCGAATTACTTTTTCTTTCCGTTGAATTATATTCTCCCTATATTTAATTACTTTAGAATTACAGAAAAAATACACCTCAATTTAAAACTCAATTTAGACGATCTGTGCTTCAAGAACTTCGGCATAAAAAAAATTATCTGAAAGAGGTTTTTAGTCTCAATTCCTAAGTAAGTTCCTACAAGAAATGCGCTTAGGAAAAAACAAGAATGATTTCTGAATTAAGTACGTGGGACGTGTGACTCACTAAAAATGAAATATCCCGAAGTATTTCAAATTTAGAAAGCATTTCCGAAAAATGATCAAATATTCACAATTGCCATTTTCAGCATGACCGTATATTATTCTACAAAGTATAGAATAAATTCTAACTCTTTTCACAACATAAATTCAAAATCTGTATCACTCATTTTCTTTATAAAGCGTTCGAATAAATGCATTCCAAATTTATTCGAATTACTTTTGCTTTCCGTTGAATTATATTCTCCCTATATTTAATTACTTTAGAATTACAGAAAAAATACACCTCAATTTAAAACTCAATTTAGACGATCTGTGCTTCAAGAACTTCGGCATAAAAAAAATTATCTGAAAGAGGTTTTTAGTCTCAATTCCTAAGTAAGTTCCTACAAGAAATGCGCTTAGGAAAAAACAAGAATGATTTCTGAATTAAGTACGTGGGACTTGTGACTCACTAAAAATGAAATATCCCGAAGTATTTCAAATTTAGAAAGCATTTCCGAAAAATGATCAAATATTCACAATTGCCATTTTCAGCATGACCGTATATTATTCTACAAAGTATAGAATAAATTCTAACCCTTTTCTCAACATAAATTCAAAATCTGTATCACTCATTTTCTTTATAAAGTGTTCGAATAAATGCATTCCAAATTTATTCGAATTACTTTTGCTTTCCGTTGAATTATATTCTCCCTATATTTAATTACTTTAGAATTACAGAAAAAATACACCTCAATTTAGAAAATCAATGCGACCGTAAATAGCCCACTTGTTGTGATAACAATATTTTGTGGTAATAAATTTAGTGAATGCAATCTCTGACGATCTGTGCTATTGTTGTCCACACCCTTTTTAATCAAAATTCTTATCATATCGACTGCTAGAGGCTCAAAATGGTTATGCATTATGATTCCATGAGTGAAAATATTCTTTTAAGAGTCCACTTCGGCAATAAGTAGGTTGCTGATGCAAACCATCACGTTTTCGGGATATATTTAATTCACTTTCTATTCATTTAAATCTAAAACGAATGCGGCATCCACTTTTGTCTGTTATGCCTGGTACTTTTCAAAAGATAATTTAGACATTTAATTCATGAATAGAACTTCAATTATAAGTTTTGTAGAATTAAGACCGGGCATGTTTATATCGCGGAAAAAAATTTAATTGTCTATCTGTGAAGTTAGCACTCAGTATAATATTATAAAAAGAGCATGGGAAAATCTTTCCAGTTTACTTTCTAACTACTTGTACTTAATAAGGTACAAATCAGGTCACAGAGATCAATTAAGATAATCATGTGAGAAAAAATACAGTTTAATTTCAACAATTTAGAAACATTTAATTTGAAAGATTAAAAAAATTAATTATCATAAAAATGGTAGCTGTCACCAGGAAAAATATAATATAAACTTTAAATAATATTATAAAACGCATTCATTTCGGCCAGAAAAGCATTAAAATTTTTTGAATTAATAAAATAAATTATAGAAAAATCAGAGGAGATCTGAAAAATCTAATATAAAATTTAAATAAAATTATAAAACTGATCTGAAAAATCTAATATAAACTTTAAATAATATTATAAAACATATTCATTTCGACCAGAAAAGCATTAAAATTTCTTGAATTAATAAAATAATTTATAGAAAAATCAGGAGAGATCTGAAAAATCTAATATAAAATTTAAATAAAATTATAAAACTGATCTGAAAAATCTGATATAAACTTTAAATAATATTATAAAACATATTCATTTCGACCAGAAAAGCATTAAAATTTCTTGAATTAATAAAATAAATTATAGAAAAATCAGAGATCTGAAAAACCTAATATAAACTTTAAATAAAATTATAAAACACATTCATTTCATCCAGAAAACCGTTAAAATTTCTTAAATTAATAAAATAAATTAGAAAAATCAGCAGCTTAATTCTGTACTACCTAAATCAACAAATATGCTATCGAATTTTAAATATTTTTCAGCATCAGTTGTTTTTCTTATGGGAACTTAAGACTCTTTAATCTTCGAAAAATTCAATTTTTGAAAAAAAAAAAAAAAACATATAAATATATTAAAGAGTTATAATTTCTGAACACAAACATAATAAAGGGAACTCTTAATAGTTGTCAAATATGGAATATTTTTAAAGAGATTTTTTAAAGTCATTTTTCTGAAAATGTGGTTTTGGGGCGTTCTGATATTATAGCACTTTGATATTACGCACTTTATAATTTAAAATATAAATATGTTAAGGAGTTATAATTTCTAAACACAAACATAATAAATGGAATTCTTAATAGTTGTTAAATATGGAATATTTTCAAAGAGATTTTTTAAAGTCATTTTTCTCAAAATGTGATTTTGAGGCACTTTGACATTATGCACTTATATATATATTTTTTTTTTTAATTATACAAATATATTAAAGAGTTATAATTTCTGAACACAAACATAATAAATGGAATTCTTAGTTGTTAAATAAGGAATATTTTCAAAGAGATTTTTTAAAGTCATTTTTCTCAAAATGTGATTTTGAGGCACTTTGATGTTATATCACTTTCATGTTATGCACTTTATATTTTTTGAAAAAAAAAATTATATAAATATACTAAAGAGTTATAATTTCTGAACAGAAACATAATAAATGGAATTCTTAATAGTTGTTAAATATTGAATATTTTTGAAGAGATTTTTTAAAGTCATTTTTCTCAAAATGTGATTTTGGGGCTCTTTGATATTATGCACTTTATAATTTTTTTTAAAAAAAAATTATATAAATATATTAAAGAGTTGTAATTTCTGAACAGAAACATAATAAATGGAATTTTTAATAGTTGTTAAATATGGAATATTTTCGAAGAGATTTCTTAAAGTCATTGGGCACTTTGATATTATAGCACTTTAATATTATGCACTTTGTAATTTTGGAAAATATGTGTATATATAAATATATTAAAGAGTTATAATAATATAAGAGTTTGTAATCTTATAATTTTTGAAAAAGAAATTCTATAAATATATTAAAGAGTTATAATTTCTGAACACAAACATAATATATGGAATTCTTAGTTGTTAAATATGGAATATTTTCAAAGAGATTTTTTAAAGTCATCTTTCTCAAAATGCTGTTTTGGGGTGACTTTTACTTAAATTTATGAATTTACTTAAAAGGTGATCATAAACAACACAGATGTTAAAAGTTTAAAATAAACATTTTATTTAAATTCCGAGTACTTTCGGCTTCCATCCGCAGCCTTCATCAGTGAAAAAAGTTTCATCAACTGCTATATTTGCAATTTATATCATACGAAGTAATATTTAAAGTTTATGTATTAGAAAAAGTTTTTGTTGGTGTTATTTACTTTTTTTCTCCCCGCCACGACAACAAAATTAGAATGTGTTATCAATATATTACTATAAAAGAGGATTTCTAGTTTGAAAAAAATAGTCTTTTATTAAAAATAGATTTTTTTTTTTTGAGAGCGAGAGAGAGACTTTTTCCTGAAACCTACCGTCACGTGACCACAGCTGTTTACAACTCTATTAGTAATTATCAAATTGGAAAACGTCTTTAGATTCCAAATCGCATCAATAGCCCTGCCAATTTTACGCCTTTATGTTTAAAAATGAGTCAGAAACTGTGTTAGAAAGTTTTGCGTTTGTTCAGCAGGAAATTTGAATAAAAATACAAATGCATTTCACATGCATAGATTCAACATTAGTGAGGTGATTTTGAGACCTCACTGACCTGGTTACTCTATTAAAAATTTTGTGGTGGGTTCAACGAACTTTTGCTGTTATAGCAGCCGCAACCATAAGATGTTGAAAATCTCTTTCCAATACTTGGAGCTATGGTTCAACTGGAGCTCCAAATATTGGAACGAGATTTCATTATCATATGGTTTCATGAAGCTACTGCAGCACCAAAGTTGGTTGAACCCATCATATAATTTTTAACAGTGTAATATAAAATAATTTTTTAGAGATGACCAATACCTTCTGGCTAAAAAAATGACAGACATATTTCCGTCACTTATTTATTCACGATTTCCGGTGTGTTTTATATTTGAGGGCTCACAATCATGCTAGACTAAGTCTATTTTGATTAAAAAAAAAAAAAAAAAAAAAAAAAAAAGAGAGATAGTCTATTTAGAATGTGAATAAAATATGTTTTATCCACTCCCACATTAATGCAAGTCTGTAAACAGATGACACACACGAGAAAGTATTTGAAAAGAGACTTGTTTCACTGTGGGAGTGGATAAAATAGATTTTATGCACCTGCTAAATAGACTATCTCTTTTTTTTTTTTTTTTTTTTTTTTTTACTTGGTCTTACTATGATTGTTAACTGCTCTGCTCAACAAGTGCAAATTCATTTTTTAAGGCTGTTCTCAACTGCTCTGCTCAACAAGCGCAAAACGTTTTGACACATTTACAAATTCATTTTTTAACGGAAAGATATGAAATTAGAAAGCCTGACCATGGGAGCGATTTGGAATCGATCTGTTTTTTTTAATTTTTGATCAATCAATTACCTATTGAGTTATAAGCGATTTTGATCACGTGACAAACACGTTTTTCATCCTGAGTTGAGTGGGCTTCTCCTTTCGCGCGGAAATTCGGCTCAAAATGCCCACTTTGACACTATTTTCTGAAAGATCTATTACGTTTTCAAAAAAACCCCGGAAAAAAAACAGATCGATTACATAGTTTCTGAACAACAACACCTGCTAGTTTCATGCATTTCCGAACAAAAATAAATTAGAACTTATGTCATAAAGTTGCCCTTTTGGATTTGAGAAACTCTTAATAATTCCTTTAATTTAATATTCCTCGTGTGAATTCTTTCTTATTTTCTATGACCTTTTTTGTATATAAATCTAGTTACAATGACGAATTTCAATATTATATATAGAAAAATAATACTGGATGCGTTATTAAAAATTTGTGGTAGCTTGAGTCAACTTTTGCTGCTGCAGTATATAGCTACAACCAGATAAAATCTCGCTCCAATATTTGGAGCCATGTTTCATCTGAAGCTCCAAATTTCACCAGGGTTATTTCACCATGTAGTTAATGCAGCTACGTAGCACCAAAGTTTATTGAACCCTTTACAAAATTTTTAAACCTAGTATAAGCTTTGTTTCAGAGATAACCAATATCTGCCGACTAAAAACGGATAGACATCTTTCCATCAAAAATTCTTTTACGCCTTCCGGCGTGTTTCATATTTAATAATTCCTTCCGCTTAATATTCCCCATGTAAATTCCTTCGTATTGTCTATGACCCTTTTGCCTATAAATCTAAATACGAAGACGAATTTCAATCAACCGTTTAAGTGCTTGCTTGTTCGTTCTTTCAATTGACTGAATAAATCTTGACCACCTAAGAAATATGATGTATATGAATAAAGACTTTAACATTCAGGTCGGCGTGGCATCTTAAAAAAAAGAAATTGTTCTTTAATAGTTTCTCTGATACAAGAGAACAATACAATTTCTTTTTACAGTAGCATAATTTGAATTATCTTAAACGAAACATCTTGTCCGTGAAGAAGAAAATACCGATAATCTTAACTGATAGTACTCATAATTATATGTAATACATAAATCTGCAAATAAACATCGTATTAGAATGCAAAACATTTTTTGATTTAAAACTTGTGTCTATATGCAATCGAGTTGATAAGTGAGCTGTCTTTTCATGCACAATAGTATTATCGTATTTGTTTGACCAACTGTTTCGAAATTTTGTTCTGATAATTTTCCCATTAAGAATCTGTTGTTCTGCCTATAGGAAATACGTAAAAGTGAGCGACTTGTATTCATAGGAACTGATAGGTATCGCATAGCAACTTCCTGTGATAGTTTAAGTAACTTAGATATATATTTATATAAGATATCTATTTACATTAGATAAATATTAGATATTTATAATTTTTTTTATTAAAATAGATATATATTTACAATCGGTTTCTATTGCATTTCCCATTTTTATCGATTCATCTCCATCATAATTGAATTGATGATTTCAAAACCTTCCTAAGTCATCTACCCCCCCCCCCCCTTTTTTATATTTTCAAACGTAAGTAAAAATACATAACGTAAGAAAATGGGATAAAAATTTTTAAATGACCTCCCCCTCTCCCAAAAAATAAAAATAAATTTAATTAATTAATAAATAAAATAAACAAAGTATAAACAAATAAAGAAAGAATGTACATACAAATATATATAGATAAATACACAAGCAGACATACAGACTAATAAACTAAATTCTGAAACATTTTTCAAACAGCTTGATATAATTTTGTTGAGTTTAAAAAACTGCAAAAAATATTAAAATGTATTACCGGCAAAAAATAAATAAATACCTATACATAATCATCAAATTGTCATAGAATAAAAACAAAAATAGCTATTGTTGTAAAAATTACGTCTTTTTTCAATTTCTGTTTAAAAAATGGGCTTAAGCATGGTTGTCTTTATACTAAAATTGTATCGATCTCTGAAATTTCCAATACGAATAGCTAATTTCTACATCATATTTACCTCTTTAGGTAAATTTTTCCTCAGAATACAATTATTAATTAACTTTTCGGTCGAACACTAACACTGTGATTGGACAAAGAGCGAAGCGATTGAAACAATGCTAACAAATTAACGAAAAAAAAAGAAAGAATATGTAAACAAGTACACTTTTGTTAAAATATATTGGGTTGTAGAGTATACAAAAGAACAACTTTCTGACGTAAGTTTTAATTTATTTTTGTTCGAAAATGCATGAAAATAGATGGTGTTGTTGTTCAGAAACTATGTAATTGAGCTGTTTTTTCCATTTTTATGCAAACGCAATAGATCTTTCAGAAAATAGTGTCAAAGTGGGCGTTTTGAACCGAATTTCCGCGTGAAGAAAAAAAGAACACTCAAGAAAGGTCGAAAAACGTGTTTGTCACATGATCGAAATCGATTATAACTCAATAGGCAATTGATTGATCAAAAAATGGAAAAAATAGTTCCATTCCAAAATCGCTTCCATGGCCAGGCTTTCCAATTTTATACCTTTCCGCTAACAAATGAATTTGTAAATATGTCAAAACGTTTTACGCTTGTTGAGCAGAGCAGTTAAGAACAGCCTTAATGCACTGTTTGTTACCATTATTTCAACATAATAATCTTGGGCTTGGTTAATCACAAAATTTTTGCAGCTAAATTAGACGAAGATTATTATCTAAAAATGGTGGTAAAAACAGAGTAAAATAGATAGAAGTGCATCGTAACCTCTCTGACAATCCAAAATTAGCCTAGAAATGTATAAATCGGGATTAAAGACTGTAAGAAGAGTATGCAAAGAAAAAAAGAAAGCTCAAAAAGTTGAAAATTGTATTCATTATTTTTCTTTTCTTTTTCAAAAAGAAAATAATAATAATAATAATAATAATAATAATAATAATAATAGTTTTACCCTAAGAATTGTATTTTTTCT
The DNA here is from genome assembly GCA_963932465.1 of Maratus speciosus. Lineage (NCBI taxonomy): Eukaryota > Metazoa > Arthropoda > Arachnida > Araneae > Salticidae > Maratus > Maratus speciosus. The sequence continues at coordinate 58,785,116 of OZ010791.1, read as the reverse complement.
TGATAAAAACATTTTCCTTCATAAAACATTTTAATACTAACTCTTCTCGCTGTCAAAAAGGTAAATTATACTCAAATTAAAAAATTATTTAATTGGATATCGAATTCTTTGAAAATGAATATGAAAGTTATGTATATCAACTCCCCCCCCCCCTCCCCACTCACACGCACAAAAAAGTATAAATTAATAAATAAAAGTAAAAACAATAGAATTTATTATACATCGTTAAATTTTGTTTTGCGGGTAAAAGAGTAAACAAATTTACGTTTAGATTTGCACTGTTAGATATCAAACGTTTTAAGTATAAGAGACATCTTGCAATAATAATTTTCTTTTTAAAAAGCGTATATTAAGGCAATTATTTTTAATATTTTTTAATCATTGTTTACAAAAAACATTTGACACATTTTTATTCATTAGTGCGGTTATTAGAATTTATTTATGTTGTTTATTCATTAAAAAAAAATATTATTCTTTTTTTAAAGATGTCCTATGAACCTCTAAATTTACTCATGGTTTAAGGCTGTTCTTAACCGCTCTTCTCAACAAGCGCAAAACGTTTTGACACATTTACAAATTCATTTTTTAATGGAAAGATATAAAATTGGAAACCCTGGCCATGGAAGCGATTTGGAAGTGAACTGTTTTTTCCATTTTTTGATCAATCAGTTATCCATTGAGTTATAAGCGATATCGATCATGTGACAAACACGTTTTTCGCCCGCTCTCGAGTGATATTTCTACTTTTGCGTGGAAATTCAGTTCAAAAGGTCCACTTTGACATTATTTTCTGAAATATCTATTGCGTTTGCAAAAAAAAAAAAAAAAAGAAAAAGAAAAAAACAGCTCGATGAAATAGTTTCTGAACAACAACACCAGCTAGTTTTATGCATTTTCGAACAAAAATAAATTAAAACTTACGCCAGGAAGTTGCCCTTTTGGATTTGAGAACAGCCTTAAAGCATGATTATAATTTGAAAATTGCATCTACGAATAGTATTTCAAAAAACAATTTCTAAATCCTTCATGTATATTGATATGAATAAAATTATGTCATTTTTTAGACACGTTTCCTGGTCACTTAAGTAGCTATATAATGTACCTTTCCCCTGATATTTCATCTACAATCAGCTTTCTGTTTCTGGAATAATACTTATGGTCGATTATGTGATGCCTGGGTAATTGCAAAGGGATGTTTGAGGGGAAGGTGGGGTGAAAACCTCACGTAGAAACAATCAGGAAAAAGGTTACAAAACAATTATTTGTCCCCAGACTTAGAAAAAAAAAAGCTCTACAATGGGACCATCAATTAGTTCCCAGACCTTTCATGTTACGAGATGATATAACAGGGTTACATTTGTGGGCGGATGAAATATGCGCCAGGATATCGCCAATATTTCTGCGAATGGGCGGCATAATTTAAGTTTGAGAGAACAGGTCATAAGCCACTAATGACTTGTCAAAAGATTTTAAATTTCAGGTTAAATAACCTTTCAAAGATGTCTCGTTTATTTATTTTCTTTTTAACAGGTAATTTTCAGTTTTAACAAAATCTATAATTCCTAATGTTTATCGACAAACATTTATTTTTGTTTCCATTTGAACGAAAATTATCTTGCTGAGCTCGCATGAAATGTCCTCACAAAACATTTTTAGGTGCGCTCGGAATTATATAAATACGTAACACCTACAGTCTTCGTCTGATCCGTCCGTCTGTCTGTCCGTATATATAACAGCGCAAAAACTATCCAACCGAATGGTTTGAAATTTAATAACATAGAATGATTGCAGAATTTTGTCGAGCCATTTCAGCTTTTATGAAAATCGAATCAAAACGTAAAAAGATATTAATGAAACTTTTCTTCATTCTATTAAATCCTATCATTTGTAATTAATTAAATGATATCCCATGATAGGTAATGATTCGACGTTGCCATGGTGATGACGTCCTATTATTTCCGTATTTGTGTATTTAATACATATATAAGTGCAATAAATTTTGTACTCATGCTTTTTGCATAAGGGTGCAATAGCTATTCGTACCAAAATCTGAATATTTATAAAATAGTTATAGTACGAACACACCTCATTTGCCAAGTTTCACGTATGATTTCCGACTTGTTTTTTTTTCCCCCATAAACAGCTTAATAGACAGATAAAATTTATAGATTGGAGAAACATATAATTTTATAATACCATCTGGCGTAGCAACCCAATGTGTTGAATTTTAATTGCATGAAATCTTTCGATTTTAAGGGAACGTAATAATCTAATATAATTCTACATTTAGAAAACACTTTTTATATCAATTTTATTAAATTTCTTATTATAAGCAAGAAGTCATATTTACAATGTAAATGAAATGAAAAATACATTTTGCAAGTTACGAGATTTGGATTTAATATGGCAGAATGCTTTTAAAAGGAAATGGCGACATACTAGAATTAAAATCCCATTTGTCGAGAGGATTTTGAAAACAAATTGGGAAAGCTTGCCATTATTGACAAACTGTTGCCAAAAAAAGTTTTTTAAAGGATAATGGGCCAGGGAGTAATGCACAGTATAGTCAGGTGCAATATATATATATATATATATATATATATATATATATATATATATATATATATGTTTATTTAATAATTGAAGCGGTTAAAACTGTTCTCAAATCCAAAGGAACAACTTTATGACACAAGTTTTAATTCATATTTATTCAGAAATGAACGAAACTGTCAGGTGTTGTTATTCAGAAGCTATGTAATCGAAAGACGTTTTCCATTTCTTGGAAAAAGTAAAATCTTTCAGAAAATACCGTCAAGGTGGGCGTTTTGACCAGAATTTCTGGGCAGAAGGAGAAAAATCAGGCAAAGGAATGGGGGCACTTGTCACGTGATTAAAATTGCTTATAACTCGATAACAAATTTATTTATCAAAAGACGAAAAACTCATTTCGATTCCAAATTTCTTCAATAGTCAGCCCTGCTAACTTTTACCCTCTACGTTTAGAAATGTGCTAGTAAATGTGTCAGAAATTTTGCGCTTGTTGAGCAATAAACTTTAGAACCAACCTCATTAAATATGAATGAATAATGTCTGAATCAACTGAAGTATAAAATAAGTTTGAATTAATGAATTAGTTTTAAGATTAGTTATAATGCAAGGTTTTCTGCATTTTATGATCCGTTTAAACTATCAGAGTTGGAATTATCAAAAGTTGACTGTAGTGTATTACTTAGAATCACGAACCAGATAATTGAGAGAATCATTGAAATGAGATGTTCCATAGAAAAAAAAAAAAACACATTTCAAATTAATTACCTAAAAAATATTCACCATATTTTTGATTCGCTGAAATTTTGCGGATATCAACTTACGAAAAACAGATGCATTTTAAAATATATATTAACTAAGATCGCTAAGAAGTAACCATTTCGCTGTAATGTCTATTTTTATGCTCTTTATTATTTTTACATGTGCACGTATATAATGCTTTTTAGGTGCGTTCGTAATTATATAAATACGTAGCATCTTTAGTCGTCGTCTGTTCGTCTGTCCGCATATAATAGCGCAAAAACTACCCAATCGAATGATTTACAATTTAATATATATAATCGTTGCAGAATTTTGGCGAGTCATTTGAAATTTTATGAAAGTCGGATCAAAACTTCAAAAGATATTTATAAAAGTTTTCTTGATTCTATTAAATCCTAACATACGTAATAAATTCAATGACATCCCATGATATGTAAGGATTCTAGGTTGCCATGATGGTAATGACGTCCTATTTAAGATGAAGTCCTATTACTTACGTATTACTGAATTTAATATGTTTAATCGTAATCAGTTTTGTATTCATACATTTTTGCATAAGACTGCTACAACTATTGCTCCAAGATCTGAAAATTTATAAAACTAGTTATGGTACGAACGCACCTCATTTGCCACATTTGACGTACAATTTCCGACTTGTTGCATTATTATAAAGCACTAATTTCACTCAGTCTCTATATTTCTCGATTAATTCAAAAAAAAAAAATGCAAATGAATTTAATTTTTTATTATTGTCAAAATATATCACCACTTTTAAGAGTTTTGACACTTCGTTATTTTGCCGTAAAATATCGCAATAATTTGGTCTGTGCTAAATATAACATTCTGATCCTTCCTTTTTTTTTTTTTTTTTTTTTTTTTTTTCATTTCCTGTCCTTGTACACGCCTTCATTTACAAAAACCATGAATTGCAATTTTCTCTTTTGAAGAGCGCAAAAAAAAGGTCGTCAGATGCAAATTTTGTTTAGTCTCCGACTGCATGAGTTATACGACAGAAGTTTGTTTGCTTTATTTGCTCTCTTGCAAGCAGTGGCAGTGTTTCACTTTCGTCATGGTCACATAAAGTCGACAGATTGCCGTTCCATGTTCCAATATGTTCATGTCACATGTGTGCGGTTAAAATATGCTTACGATAACATTCTTTATATTTTATTTTTTTTATATATGTGACTGTGAGACTGTAGGGAATAACGGCGTTACGATTACTAAAGACATAATCCCTAAAACACAGAACAGGAACTTCTTATTGATGAACTTTCATCTTGTCAGAATGTCTGAATGAAACTTTTGAAAATAAGTTCTAAAATACTCTGAAGTTATAGATTTTTTTTTTTTTTGTTGTTTATTGCAGCTTTTTTAGAGAGTTTTATTTGAATTTTTATTTCATATTTGTTACTTTTTTAAAATTAAAATTGAGATAGAAAAGGGTTTTTCTCCTTTTAGAAAGTGTTTTAGTAATAAATTTAATTTTAAGTGTAAGATTTTTGAAGGGTATTTTACGAAAAGACGTAATTACTAAAACACAAAACACCAATTTCTTATTTACGAACTTTCATTTTGTCAGAAGAATGAAATGTTTGAAAATAATCTCCAAAATACTCTGAAATTACAGGCCTTTTTTCTTTTTAGGTGTGTTCGTAATTATATAAATACGTAGCACCTATAGTCGTCGTTCAGTCCGTCTGTCCGTCTGTCCGTCTGTCCGTCCGCATATAACTGAGCAAAAACTACCCAACCGAATGGTCTGAAATTTTAAATATATGATTGTTGCAAAATTTTGTCGAGCCATTTTAAATTTTATGAAAATCGGATGTATGGTTTAATTACAGGGACATTCAAAAGTTTTTCTTTACATTACGGCCAATGGGGAAAAATTATTGCAAGTGCATTTCAATGATGTTATAGTCTTCCGAATGGTCTGAAATTTTAAATATATAATTGTTGCAAAATTTTGTCAAGGCCATTTCAGATTTTATGAAAATTGAATGTATAGTTTAATTACAGGGGCAGTCAAAAGTCTTTCGTTACATTACGGGCAATGGGAAAAAAATTATTGCAAGTGCATTTTAATGATGTTACAGACTATGCACTTATGATGTGCAAAAAAATATATATTCTGTACAATATGGGGGGCAAAAATATTTATAAAACTAGTTATAGTACGAACGCACCTCATTTGCCACGTTTGACGAGCAATTTCCTACTTGTTTATTTTGCACATGTTATAGAGAGAATTTTTTTATATATTTTTTTTACTATTTTTAAATAAAATGAGATAGAAAAGATTTTTACCCATTTAGAATGTGTTTCGGTAATAAGTTTAATTTTAAGTGTTTGATTTTTGAAAAGATATTTCACGAAAAGGCATAATTATTAAAACACAAAGCAGCGTTTTCTTATTTATTAACTTTCATTTTTTCGGCATAATGAAATGTTTGAAAATAATCTCCAAAATACTCTGAAATTGCAGGCCTCTTTTTTTTTTTTTTTTTTTTTTTTTTTGCACATTTTTTTAGAGAATATTATTAGAGATTTTTATAACAGATTTTTCAATGTCTGTAAGTAAATCGAGATAAAGATTCCCTATCCCATTTTTTAGAATAACGTTTCAGCAATAAATTTAATTTTAAGTGCAAGATTTTTAAAAAGATATTTCACTAAAACGCATAATCACTAAAACACAAAACAGAAAATTCTTATTTATGAACTTTAATGTTATCAGCAGAATGAAACGTTTGAAAATATGCTCCACAATATTCCGAAATTGCAGAGTTTTGTTTTTTTTTCTTTTCCAACATTTTTTAGAAAGTATTGTTAGAATTTTTTATTACAGATTTTTCAAAATCTGTAAATAAATTGAGATAAAAAGATTTTTCCCCATTTTTAGAATACGTTTCACTAATAAAATTAATTTTAATTGCAAGATTTTAAAAAAGATATTTCATGAAAAGGCATATCACTAAAACACACAACAGAAATTTCCTATTTATGAATTTTCATTTTATCTAGAACGTTTGAAAATAAGCTCCAAAATACTCTAAATTCGGAGAGGAGTTTTTTTTTCCTTCTTTTGTTTTTTACTTTATTACAGATTACTGTTAAGAAATTTTATTACAGGTTTTACACTGGTTTAAAATAAATTGAGACAGATTTTTTTTTCCTTTTTAGAATAGGGTAGACCGGGGCACGTTTACGCGGTTTTTTTAAATGAATTTTTTATTTTTTATGTTTTAACTTAGGAAATTTTAGACATTGTGATTTTATAAAGCAGTTAATAAAGTCAAAATTTGTGTATTCAGTTGTTGCCCTATTTGTGTTTTTAATCGTAAATTTTTTTTCTTATTAAGTCCATGTCTTTTGCGTAAACTTGCCCGGAAACGGAGCAAGTTTGCGCATCAAGTAGGGCACGTTTACGCATATTATAAGTGATACCAAGGAGCAAGTGAAATGGATATTTAATCAAATTGAAATGTTTTATTTATATATTAAAACACTGTTTAAAAATAAAAAATTAAAGAGAATTAATTAAAGAACATTTTATAGGCTAAACTGAAAACATAGGGCTTATTGCTCATTAAAAACAGAAACTATTTAGTCATATTCATGATCACTGTGACAGTTTTTGTAAACAAAAAATAAAGTATTTCCTTTTGCACCACTTGTCATGGCATCACCTTTCGCATTAAGACATTGAACCCAGTCTTGTCCTTATTTGGATTGGTTGCATGATTTCGAACTATAAATGGACACACAATTTTCATTTTCGTCATCAGATTCATTCACTGTTTTGTTTTTTCCAGAGTGTACCAACTTTTTCCCTTTTTACAGTTTTTAGCTTCATACTTTTCCCTTTGATGTCTTCTTGTTCTGCTTCATAGAAACTAGAAAATTTTTACGTAATTTCTTCTTTTTGTTTTGTTGTGACACCATCGTAGCTCGATGACTACGTCATTGAGCTACGCGATGAAATCATGGTGCGGACAAGATTTTTAGGAGTAGATTAAGGAATGACTGGTCTGCCTCGATATTTCTTGGTACTGTAGCCACAGGAGCGGGCGCCAACTCGTCATTTTGGCGCCACTATCACGTCATCGAGTTACGAGATGAAACAGGTGCCAAATTAAAGGTAAAAAAAAATCTTTTAAGAATATTTTGGTCTGCCTGTGGATATCCTGGTAGAAATCCCCGGCAGACTAAAATCTACAACAAAAAAATGCGTTATAATGTACAATTGAAACCCTATAAACATAATATTTTACATTACATTGCCATATATATTACTTCGAGTCGACTTTCAAGATGAATTAAGGGCTTAGGAAAAGCTTATTAACAGTACGTGAGAAAATGACTGATTCGGCATAACTTGGTACAAAGCGAGAAGAACGGGGCGCCAATTCCTTATTTTGACAGTACTATTACGTCATCGAGTTAAGGCTTGAAATTTCGGCACATTAAACATACCGATTAGTACAATGCGAATATTTCAGTCTGCCTCGTCATATCTTGGTAGGATATGAGCAGAGTGGGGCGCCAATTCTTAATTTTGGCGGTATAATCACGTCATCGAGTTACGACTTGAAATATTGGCACATTAAAGGAACATATCTGTACAATAAGAATATTTCAGTCTGCCTCGTCATATTTTGGTACGAGACGAGCAGAGCGGGACGCCAAACCTTAATTTTGGCGGTTTTAACACGTCATTGAGTTACGACATGAAATCTTCATGTAGGGCAAGATTATTAGGAGTAGATTAAGGAATGTCTGGTATGCCTCGACATTTCTTGGGTACGATATGAGCAGCAGCGGGCACCAAGTCGTCATTTAGGCGCCACTATCACGTCATCGAGTTACCGGATAAAACCGGTGCCAAATTAAAAGTAAAATAAAGTCTTTTAAGAATATTTTGGTCTGCCTGCGCATATCCTGGTAGAAACCCCCGACAGACTAAAAGCTGTAATCTAACAAATACGTCATAATGTACAATTGAAACTCTATAAACATAATATTTTAAATTACATTGCCCATATATATTACTTCGAATCGACTTTCAAGATGAATTAAGGGTTATGGAAAAGCTTATTAACAGTACGCGAGAAAATGACTGATTCGGCATAACTTGGTTTTTTGTTATAGATTTTAGTCTGCCGGAGGTTTCTACCAGGATATGCGCAGTCAGACCAAAATATTCTTAAAATACTTTATTTTACATTTAATTTGGCACCGGTTTTATCCCGTAACTCGATGGCGTGATAGTGACGCCAAAATGGTGACGCTGCTGACGCCTTGGTGACCGCTGCTGCTCATATCGTACCAAGAAGTGTCGAGGCAGACCAGTCATTCCTTTACTCCTAATAATCTTGTCCTACATGAAGATTTCATGTCGTAATTCGATGACGTGTTAAAACCGCCAAAATTAAGAATTGGCGCCTCTCTCTGCTCGTCTCGTACCAAGATATGACGAGGTAGATTGAAATATTCTTATTGTACTGATATGTTCCTTTAATGTGCCAAATTTTCAAGTCGTAACTCGATGACGTGATTATACTGCCAAAATTAGGAATTGGCGCCCCGCTCTTTTCATCTCCTACCAAGATATGACGAGGCAGACTGAATTATTCGTATTGTGCTAATCGGTATGTTTAATGTGCAAAAATTTCAAATCGTAACTCGATGACGTAATAGTACTGTCAAAATAAGGAATTGACGCCTCGTTCTTCTCGCTTTGTACCAAGTTATGCCGAATCAGTCATTTGCTCATGCTCACGTACTGCTAATAAGCTTTTCCTAAACCCTTAATTCATCTTGAAAGTCGACTCGAAGTAATATATATGGCAATGTAATGTAAAATAGTATGTTTATAGCGTTTCAATTGCATATTATGAGATTATGACGTATTTTTTTGTTGTGTAGATTTTAGTCTGCCGGGGGTTTCTACCAGGATATGCGCAGGCAGACCAAAATATTTTTAAAATACTTTTTTTTTTACCTTTAACTTGGCACCGGTTTCATCCCGTAACTCGATGACGTGATAGTGACGCCAAAATGACGAGTTGGAGCCCGCTGATGTGCTTATCGTACCAAGAAATGTCGAGGCAGACCAAAATATTCTTAAAAGACTTTTTTTTTTTTTTACCTTTAATTTGGCACCGGTTTCATCCCGTAACTCGATGACGTGATAGTGACGCCAAAATGATGAGTTGGCGCCCGCTGATGTGCTTATCGTACCAAGAAATGTCGAGGCAGAACAGTCATTCCTTAATCTACTCCAAAAAATCTTGTCTTGCATCATGATTTCATCCCGCATCTCGATGACGTGGTAATTTTGTCGCCGCCGCCCGCTCTACAAAGTGATTTATCCGATTTGCATCGTTTGCTTTGAAGTTTAAATTTCGAGCATTCTTTAAAAGCTTACTTAAAGCTTACTGATGCCTTTTACATCAAATCTACAACTTTTAAGAACTTAGAAACATAAATCAGAATTTATTTATTTATTTATAGATATTTTATTAAAAAAACTGATAATTTAACAAGAATATTTTATATCAACATTTCATGATATTAAATGCTTTTTAAAAGTAATATATGTAATAAAAATAGTTACAGTTTTTTAAGATGAATTCATCCATAGAATTTCAAAATGTATAAACTTTTATTGGTTATTTTTTTAGCAATTTAATAATAATTTAAAATCTAATAATTGAAATAATTGCTGCGTAATAGTCTTTAATATATTTCAAGATTTAATGCATGCAGAATGACAAAAATAAAATAAAAGGAAATTTTTCATGTCTTTGTGTTTAAAAAATAGCTATTATCTAATTTTTCTTCCAATCTTAAAACCTTAAACTTTTTATAGACCCTATACAAGAGCTTTGGTATCTAATAGATCTTGGGATAAGTCGCCAAATCTCGCAACCATTGCAAATCCATTGGCGCATGACGCGTTGAGAGATGCGAGAGTTGGGGATAACACGATTAAGAGAGGGGTCCTCGAAGCATTTTGCGAGCAAATAATTTAATTTGGGGGCGACGACGCCCTCACCAGGTGTCATGGACAATGTCACCTGTGCGTCTTTGGCACCGCTGTCAGATACATTTAGGACCAAGAGACAACAAACGAGGAGCAGGCGCTTTACCACCTCCGCAGCTACGACGAAATCTTCTGAAGATTTGCGAAAAATTGAGATAATAAATGAGAAAGCTTCAGGAGGTCTAGTCTATCTTGTATTTCGCAACAACAGATTTTTGTCTGGAATAATCTGAGAAATTTGATTTTCTTGATTATGAAGATGTACGTTGCTTAATTAGAGGCATAGCAGTTTAAAAATTATGGGTCAAATATGAAAGGGAGGGGGGAGGGGGGGGTCAAATAGACTTTCAAATAAATTAAACAAGAATAATTATCAATAATTAAGATATGTTTAAGATAATTAAATATTCAAACTAATTGAACGGATGAGTGAGGAAAAGGATAGCATTCCAGTTGATGTAAATTTTGAGGAAACACACACACACACAAAGGAAATTATGTAAAAATCTATTAATTTTAAAGAAATGTTCACCATCATTCCATTGTAGGTCTTTTTGATGAAGCTTCATCCTATAAATTTCAAAGTTAAATACTGATTATTTTTTTAGCTATTATTAATTAAACTATCTCAGTTTATTTTTCTTATTTTCGGAATGTTATCCTTTCCCATTCTCTCGTTAATTATTAATCCCATTATTACGAAATCAAGATTTAAATTATTTTGCATAGAGTATTTTGGATACTGAAAAGAATGTAGGGAGTAACGATTCTGAAAGTAAGCGACAAGGGGTTTGAGAGTGACAGAACCCCTTCTTATTATAATACAGTTTTTACAGAAAATAATCTGTTTTAGAGTATTAGCGCGTATAACCATATTCCCCATTGAAATACAAATAAGATGAGTAAAAACCCGAATATGGTTTGCAAAGTTGGCTTTTGATGCTTCTCATCTGCAGATCTACGAGGGTGGTTCAATAATTTATGCCCCGAGTGTGTATGAAATATTTGTACTGCGATGGTTGATGTGGAATATTGAAGTCTAATGTCTTAGATGCCTATATGCTCAATTTCAGAAATATAACTGCTATATTAACTTTTTTTTTCCGTTTTAGGTGTGAGAGATGGCATCTAGCTTGAAAGGGGGGGGGGAGGGAAGGCTGGTTTGGAGCTTGAGGGGCCAGACCTGTGATATATTTGTGGCAGTGGATGAGGCGTGGCTACATCACTATGATCCAGAGTCCAAACGACAGTAAGACTCTTTCTGTAAAACCATAGGCACAACAACTTGCTACCATGATATTTTTGAATCGAAAACATGAAATTGTCTAATATACTCAGTAGAAACAATTGCTATTAGCTTGCTGACTGGAAACGTTCTTGCCCAGAGTCACGTGATTTTATCTTGGCTGAAGACAGGGTCGAGGAATTCTCCCTCCAATATATATGATACTCTGATGTTATTACTTACTTCCACGTATGTCCAGTAAAAAATAAGAAACATGTTGTCTCTTTTGCCTCGTGAATTTAAAAAATTTAAATTCTGAAAAATTTCAAAAATCGGCATTTTTTTGCAGATTGTAACCTAAACAGAAAAAAAAAAAAGGTATTCATAAGTGATTTGGAAAGGAAAACTCATTTATATAACATTATTATCTATAAGTTTCATTCTTGACTTTCAGTTGGTCTGGGATATAGTCTTAAAATTTGTACAATAACAGTCAGCAACCAAGGAAAAATATTTTCTTTATGCATACATTATAAAGCAAAAACCTCTGCTTGACGTCAAATTAACGGTGGCAATACCTGACTGAAAAATTTCACTTTTACTGCGATTTTTTTAACATCGCAAATTTCAATGTTTTCACCGTCGAACAAGGAAAATATTTCTTTCAAATGCACTTTCTTGGAAAACTGTATCTGAATTTAGAGGGTTTTTAAGCAATTAACAAAATAAATAGTCCAGCCTTTGTTTCGGCTAATATTCCATATAAGCAAATTAATATTCCATAAATAAATAAAATAATAGAAATTAAACAAAAATTAGTCGAAATACGCGCTTAAATTTTCAAAATGGAAAAAGCTGCCGTAAGTATAGTCATATTTGTCGGTTTCTTGGACTATTAAACCCCTGGCGTGCAACTAATACGAATGCATAACTTTCAAAAATTTTAAAAACTTCATTTGAATGTGCAATTGAGATTTTTCATATAAAAAAAACTTTTTGGTGTTGTTATTGGGCAATCTAAAAATATATTAAATGTAAAAAAATTACTAGAGGTTTCAGTTTAAGTAAAAGAAAAGGCTTTCATTAATATTCTGTAACTCAGGAAGCCCAGGTTGGATTCCCTAGTATTTTCTAACAACAATAAAATATCATAAAATATTTTAAGTCAAATATTTTCTTATATATTTTCTAATAATAAAATATAATAAGATATTTTATAATCAAATATTTTCTTTAGAAATTTTCTAATAATAACATGTAATACGATATTTTAAATCAAATATTTTCTTATATATTTTCTAATAATAAAATATAAGATATTTTATAATCAAATATTTTCTTTGGATATTTTCTGATAGTAACATGTAATAAGATATTTTAAATCGAATATTTTCTTATATATTTTCTAATAATAAAATATAATAAGATATTTTATAATCAAATATTTTCTTTGGATATTTTCTAATAATAACATATAATAAGATGTTTTTAATCAAATATTTCTTAATAATAACACATAATAAGATATTTTGAATCAAATATTTTCATTAAATATTTTCTAATAATAACATATAACAAGATATTTCATATCAATATTTTCTAACAATAAAATATGATAAAATATTTTCTAATCATAAAAATATAACAAAATATACTTTTATTTATTTACAGGTATTAACCAAAATAAAACCTTCAAGTTTTAATTATATTGAGTGAGTATAACAAAATATTTTAAATCAAATATTTTCATTAAATATTTTTAACCTATAATAATATGTTTTGAATGAAATATTTTCAAATAATAACATATAATAAAATATTTTAAATCAAATATTTTCCTTTAATATTTTCTAATAATAAAATATAATAAGATTTTTTAACTATATCTTATTGAAAATATCTTAATTTCTTATTAATATCTTATAAAAATATGTATTTAAATATTTTTCTAATGATAAAATATAATAAGAAATTTCAAATCAAATATTTTCTAACAATAAAATATAATAAAATATTTTAAATAAAATATTATCTAATAATAAAATATAATAAGATATTTTAAATAAAAGACATTTTCTTGAGATATTTTCTAAAATAAAAATATAATAAGCTATTTTAAATAAAATATTTTCTTTATACATTTTCTAAAACAAAAATATAATAAGATATTTTTAATCAAATATTTTCTATATACTTTTTTTAAAATAAAAATATAATAAGGTATTTTAAATCAAATATTTCCTTTAAATATTTTCTAACAATAACATATCATAAAATATTTTAAATCAAATATTTTCTTTACATATTTACAATAATAATATGTAATAAGATATTTTAAATAAAATACTTTCTTTTAATGTTCTCTAATAATAAAACGTAATTTTAAGATATTTTTAATAAAATATTTTTTAAATAATTAAATATAATCAAATATTTTCTAATAATGAAATGTAATAAGACATTTTAAATCAAATATTTTCTTCATAAATTTTCTAATAATAAAGTATAATGCAATATTTTAAGTTAAATATTTTCTTTGAATATTTTTCTAATAATAAAATATAATAAGTTATTTTAAGTCAAATATTTTCGTTAAATACTTTTTAATAATATGTAATAAGATATTTTAAATAAAATACTTTCTTTTAATATTCTCTAATAATATAACGTAATAAGATATTTTAAATAAAATATTTTTTTAATAATTAAATATAATCAAATATTTTCTAATAATGAAATGTAATAAGACATTTTAAATCAAATATTTTCTTCATAAATTTTCTAATAATAAAGTATAATGCAATATTTTGTTAAATATTTTCTTTGAATATTTTTCTAATAATAAACTATAATAAGTTATTTTAAGTCAAATATTTTCTAATAATATCAAATAATAAGTTATTTTGAATCAAATATATTTCTTTCGATAATAAAGTATAATAAGACATATTCAAGGCTGGAGTAGCACATTTAACTAAAAAGACATTTTAACTAAAATATTTTCTTTTAATATTTTGTAATAATAAAATATAATGAAATATTTTAAATGAAATAAGTTCTAATAATAACATATAATAAGTTATTTTAAATCAAATACTTTCTTCATATATTTTCTAATAATAAAGTATAATACGATATTTTAAATCAAATACTTTCTTCATATATTTTCTAATAATAAAGCATAATACGATATTTAAAATTTAAAAAAGTCTTTAATTTTTTTTTCTAATAACAAAATTTAATAAGATATTTTAAATCGAATTCTTTTTTTAATATTTATTTTAATAACATTTAATAAGATATTTTCAATCAAATATTTTCGAATAATAACATATAATAAAATATTTTTAATCAAATATTTACTTGAGATATTTTCAAATAATAAATAACATAATAAAAAAAAATAATCAAATATTTTCTTTAAATATTTTCAAATAATAGCTAAATAAAATATTTTATTTTAATATTTTCTAATCATAAAATATAATAAGATATTTTAAATGAAATAGTTTCTTTAAATATTTTTCTAATGCAAAAATGTAATAAGATATTTCATATCAAATATTTTCTAACAATAAAATATTTCAAATCAAATATATATTTTCTTTAAATATTTTCTAATAATAACACATAATGAGATATTTTAAATCGAATATTTTCTTTAAATATATTCAAGTAATAACATAAAAAAAAAATGAAATCAAATATCTTGTTTTGATATTTTCTAATAATAAAACATTTTAAATCGAATGTTTTCGAATAATAATATATTTTAAATTAAATATTTTCTTTTAATATTTTCTAATAATAAAATATTTTAAATCAAATATATTAAAAACAATAATGAAATATTTTAAATGAAATATTTTCTAATGATAAAATATTTTCATGTAATATTTTCTAATAATAAAATATTTTAAATCAAATGTATTCTAATAAGAAAATATTTTAAATAAAATATTTTCTTGCAATAAAATATTTTAAATGAAATATATTCTAATAGGAAAACGTTTTAAATAAAATATTTTCTAATAATAAAGCATTTTAAATCATATATTTTCTAATAATAAAATATAATAAGACATTTTAAATGAGATATATATTTTTTCTAGTAAAAACAACACTTTAAATTAATTATTTTGTTTAAATATATTTTTATAATAAAATATAAGATATTTTAAATCAAATATTTTTTATCATAAAATATAATGACATTTTAAATCAATTGTTTTTTTTTTTAATACATATATTTTCTAGTAGTAAAATATTGCAATATATTTTAAATAAAATATTCCCTTTAAATATTTTTTAGAATAAAACACAATACGAGATATGTGTAATGTTTTTGCACATTCATAATTCATATCTGTATTTTAAGGCGTAGAAAATGTTTAATTTTTTGTGACAGTATAGCAAAGGGTCACCCCGAACGAATACCAGGTCTTGAGCTTCTGTTTGTGACCCTATTGAGAACTTGAAACCCACCTTGACATTCTCCGAGCTACAAATGCACACATTGAAATTTACTAAGATAATTCGCGTTATTTCAATTTCAACCTCCCTTACTGAATTTATAATTTATAAAAATAAACTTATGTTTATGTATTATTATAGTTTTTGTGCAATAAACTTTTGTAATCAGGAAAATACTTTATGATCGCTCTGTATGTTTTATATATTTAATAAGACAAATTCCAGATGGCCAGACAATGTATTGTTTGAGATTTAACACTTGCGGCAATTTCACGGAAATGTCAAACAGTACCACACCCTTTTAAATGCATGTTCCACAGTTTAGAAGTTATAGGTCTCCTATGTGCCACGTCATCGAGATATCATTCCAGTCGTTTATACATCTTCTATAGAGTTATGCATAGTGTTTGTTCTAAATGCGGAGGCTGGAAATTGCTGGATATTTTCCCCTCCCTGTTGCTATGCAACGAAGCAAACTCCAGAAAAGATCCTGCATTTGCTCCGACCACGTGTTGAGTAAAAGTGAGATTATTTTTTGTTGTTGTTCGTTTACATGTTTAAAGCTTCTGAAAAGAATGCATAATGTTGAACGTAATTAAATCGCTACCTGCTGCTGATGGGCTGTATTTTAAGGTGAGTAGAAGCATTTAAAAATAATATAAAGTGTGTAATAGTTAAAGATCTTAGTTGAAAAATAATTTATGTTACATCTTGTTTTTTGTTTTTTTGGTTCCGTACTTAAAACGTTAAAAAACGAAACCATTATAAGATCACCTTTGATTGATAAGATTGCCTATCCGTCTGTCAAAGCCATTTACTCGTAAACCATGGAACGTGGAAAGCTCTAATTGGCTGCAGTAATAAAGGCTATTGACCTACATATTTATAGATTATTAACCATTCACAAATAACTTTAGGGAAAATTTAGAGGCCTAATTAATGTACTTAGGGGGGGGGGGGGGGATCTTTTATTTGTATACCATGTGAAAGCGTTTATAATGCCGAACTCAAAAATAGATTTATTTTAATTTTAGGTATTATATTTTCAGAGATATCGTCGAAAATGTAGTGCATAAATATGCCCCCCCCATCCCTCGACCCCTACATCGAATCAACTGAAAATGAAATTCTGAAAAAAATTAGAGGTAGTAGAAATTAGTTTAAAACTTGCGTGAAAACTGTAGTGATTACCCTAGATCACATAGTTTTTGAGAAAAACGCATTTTTCTGTAACACACAAATTTCAATTTCCGGGCATGCCGTAAAGGATTTGAGGAGTGCTGGATGTACCTATCGCCGCAGATATATAAAAGGATTGTTAATAACGATTTTTGAAAAAAAAAGTGTCGGTAATTGACCGAGATATTAATCCTTAAATATACTGACGGTTGGGCCATACATAAAGACACGGGCGGCGCCCTTCTATGCACCATCGGCTTTGAAAGCCTAGATAACAACTTTTACTGACATATTTGTGTAATGTAATGCAATGCCTAGTTACTAATTGATATATTTTTTGTACGGTACCCTCTGTGCCAGTGTTGAATTCAGACACTTTTCTCCGGGACGGATTTCTGTGGCTCCGAGGGGAGGGGGGGGGGGGGGGGCGTCGGTATAGAATTCCGTGGGGGGTGCACTTTTTGACCATAGAAAAAAAATCTCAAATCTTCCGGAGGGGACATCTCATTGCTCCGGGGGGAATGCCCCCGGCGACCACCCAATAAATTTAATACTGCTCTGTGCACAAGTAATGCTTGCACTTTACCGGTTATTTCTTTTGTTATTTTATGGATGAAGGTGTTAAGGCATCATTCAGACCGTAAATTTCCCTCCCTAATGTTAAATCTATGGGATTGGAATACATCCGTATTTTTAAAATTTCTCCTTTGAAAATTAAAATTTGTACTTTTTTTTTTTTTTTTTTTTTTTTTTTTTTTTTTTTGTATGTTTCTTCTTTGAGGATGTCACACTTTATATGGATGTTTCTTTCTTTATTATTTGATAAAATGTTTCTAAAATATACACTTAATTTTAAATTTAAGGGTGTATTCCAAAAAATATTTTTCCATCCTCAGCTCGAAATTTTCTGAGACATTTTCAGACTCACTTTTAAAAGTAAAAACATGAAACTTGCTGAGGTGATTTTTGAAGAGATGTATAAGAGGCCGTGTGATTCAATTTTTCGCTCAATTAATTAGAATTTGATTTTTAAACAATTATTTTCTCAGTCTGACCATTTTTTCATTCCCAGATCTCCCGCTTCGGTAAATTCGGTTCAAAACGGCCACTTTGACAGAATTCTTTGCAATATTTTCTGCATTTATCAAAAAATCGACAAGCACGGCACATTATGTAGTTTCTAAATAAGAGAATTTGCCAGTTTGATGCGTTTGAGAGCAAAAATGAATTAAAAAATAAATCAGAAAATAAGCAATTTGAATTGGAATACACCCTTAAGTGTTAAAATCTAAGGGAAGCTAGGTGAATTGTAAATAAGATTCTAACTCTTGAAACAGAACTATGTGTTTTAGAAATATTTTTTCAATTAAAAAAGAAAGAAACATCCTCCAAGAATAGTATACAGGAAAAAGAATGTACAAATTTTTAATTTTCCGAGAAGAAATGTGAAAAATACGATACATTCCAAGCCCGTAGGTTTAACGTTAGGGAGGAGCATTAGCAGCCTGAGTTATCTAATTTCTTGCTTATTATTTGGTGTATATAAATTTCACAGATGCTAATACAGTAAACCCTGTCTAAGGCGGAATCGGTCGGGACTGAGACAAATTTCCGTGGTGGACAATATTCCGGCTTATGCAAAAAAGCTCCCCCCCCCCCCCCCCCAAAAAAAAAAAAAAAAATCCCTGGAAGATGACGATCTTTTATTGATTCTCTTGACTAGAAAATCGGTTGAAAACTGAAATTCTGAAAGATCCTTTGTCTTTTTAAAGATAAATGAGAAACTTTATTCAATTTCTTAGTACTGCTGTAATACATTCATATTGGAAGTTTATACACACCCAAAAAAAAAAAAAAAAACTTCGAGAATGTGAAAGAACGGTATAATTTTGAATTTGAGTACAATCTTAAAGTATAATATATTGTACTTTCGAAAATACGTAATCATTTTCATAAATGTTCATTTTACTAGAAATATTAACTTTTAGATGCAATTTTGCATATGAAAAAATGGCATAAGAATAAATTCCTTAAAATTTAAAGTTTCTGTTCTTTTGAATTAACTTTTTTAAAAGCTTACGGAATTTTAGCTGACATGCTCGACATTGAGTTATTTGACTTATCAGCTTTAAAGTTTAATAAACAAAACGCTTTTCATTTTTAAATTATCCTTTTTCCGCCTTATGCAAAATTTTGGTTTCGGTGGGACCTTAAAATCCTTTCCGTTTCCGCGTCAGACAAATTCCGCCTTATGCAGCATGAATTAATGTAATTTTCTATGGGTTCGCCGGGACTTGAAAAAATTTCCGCGGTAGACAGATTTCCGGCTTATACAGAGTCCGCCTTAGACAGAATTTACTGTATACAGGGAATGACCAAAAGAATTCAAGTTACATTTCATCCTGTTTGCTTAAATTGGTGAAGGGGAATTTTCAACTGTATTATGAGTTTACTAACTGAATTAAATTTCTGTAATAGCATGGGTCATATATACCGAATCACTAAATCATATACAGGGTTGCACAAAAGAATTCGGATTTTTTTTTTTTCAAAAATATAGATAGTAATTGTTGAAATTGGCTTTTCAAATGTGTTATGTGTTTTCCAAATTTATCTTTCACTTTATTAAATGAAGTTTTGTTACAATATTAACAACGTCTTGGAAAGAGGTCCGGATCCCGTCCATTTATTATTATTTATTTATTTATTTATTTCGCATTTCATGATCTGCCCAAAAGTTACTGAAATAAGGTCCGTAATGGGCCATCCCGACTAAAAAAAACTAGTCAGACGTGCAAATTCCAAAACTTTCTCTTTCTCATACATGTTAATACTTCAAAAAGTTGTTGCGCATGTTAATCTCTCAATGCTATTACTTCAGTACTACACCAACTTTGATTTTCATCTTAAGTTTTTGTTTCATTTTACTAATCGGATTAAAAGCGAGATAATTTCAATCATAATGTTTAATAAAATCAATACGAATGTATCTGGAATTTTATACCTTTCCGTTAAAAAGGGAATTTGTAAATGTGTCAAAACGTTTTGCGCTTGTTGAGCAGAGCAGTTAAGCTCAAATCCAAAAGGGCAACTTTCTGACATAAGTTTTAATTCATTTTTGCTCGAAAATGCATGAAACTAGCTGGTGTTGTTGTTCAGAAACTATGTAATTGAGCTGTTTTTTCCATTTTTTTTTTTTTGCAAACGCAATAGATCTTTCCTACAGTAGTGTCAAAGTGGGCGTTTTGAACCGAATTTCCTCGCGAAGGACGCAAGAGCACTCCAGAAAGGTCGAAAAACGTGTTTGTCACGTGATCTAAATCGCTTATAACTCAATAGGTAATTGATTGATGTAAAAATGGAAAAAACAGTTCAATTCCAAATCGCTTCCATGGCCAGGCTTTCCAATTTTATACCTTTCCGTTAAAAAAGTAATTTGTAAATGTGTCATAACGTTTTGCTCTTGTTGGGCAGGTTGGTTGGTTGGTTGTGTTTATGACGGCCAATTATCAACACGAGGGATATAGGCCCTAAGAGAGGGAGTGCCCTTCGTGGGGTCTTTCTAAGGGAACCTAACCCGTATTAACGCTTGGAAATCCAAGGTTCGAAGAAAACCACGAAAACTCCGAACGATTAGGCCGACGGGCGCGATTGGGTTCAAACCCAGCACTTCCCGTCTACCAGCTTCGAGAGCAGAACCTCTTGGTCACTGGTGGGGCCACTGCTTGTTGGGCAGAGCAGTTAAGAACAGCCTTAAGAATAGCCTTAAGCTCGACTCTATTTCTTCCTTGAAAAGAATAAATATTGCCAATTTCTTTCTCCTCCTCAAGCGTTGTAGCTAGGCCGATCTACTTCATTTCGATCTGTTCTTGTCCGTTTCTGAGAAAATTTCGAATTTTCGGCAGGCCCGCTGTAACCTTATTTTCCCCTCAAATCTCAGTCAGCAGCAGAGTTTGGCAAAATACATCGAAAAATCATTTTCGATACAAAATACAAAATACATTAGTTTTAGAACCTAAAATACAAAATACAAAATACTTTTCAAATTAAAAAAAATTCCAAATACAAAATACATGTATTTTCAAAATACATTTAAAATACAAAATACATCTGAAATTTTGAAAAAGTTTGTGTATAAGATTAGAGGTTTGCACAGGCCGTGCCCGGCATAGTCAACTGTCTGGTTTAGGGCCAATTTTTATTCACGACACTCGGGCCGGGCAGACCTGCTCTTCAGTTGTTCCGGTATGGTCCGGCCCGGTTATCGGGTTTATTTATTTATGTTTTTTTTTTTTTTTTTGAAGGATAGGCTCAGATAGGCCTCGTCATCACTCTTTCGGGTTCCGGGCTTTACTTTTTTTTGCAGACTCGGGTCGGTCCTGACTTATTCCTTCCAGACCGGACCGGGACTGCACTTCATTCTTTCTAGAAATTTGCACTAGCCAAAAATTTTAGTATTGGTCCCGACCCAGCCCTTATGAAAATCCCTGGCCCACCCCGTCCCTGCCTGGCCTATGCAAAAATCAGTAAAATTTGGCCCGACTCAACAATTGTTTCCAAAAAACGTATGCAGTTTTTAAGTTGCTATGATTTTAAAATTAAAAATTTTAATTTTATTATTTTTAAAGAATAGTAAATATATTTATGGGCAATAAAATTAAAGTACAGTACTAGAAGAAACTATAAAAATGAATCTGTCTATAAATCCTGTCTTAAACGGAAATTTTTTTGATTCATGCAAAATGAATTTAAAAACAGGCGAAAAGAGCATAATACATTTTGAACAAACTATGTACCTGCAAAGAAGGGAACCTATCTATAATGGATATTTTTCTCCTATCCTGTGCGAATCCGTCTTAAAAGATTCTACAGTATAGCAGTTTTCAGATTTTTAAGTTTCGAAGGCATGGAATAGAGATTAAGGATATTAATTATAATTAAAACATTTACATAAAAATAAAGTTTAATTTAAAAAATAAATATCGCTGTCAAAGGTGCTTTTAAAGGGAGTCTATAAACATGAAAAAAAAGTTAAATAAGTATTTTTGGTCAGAATTCCTCGTACAAGACGATTTTTAATCATATCGCCACAAAATGTTTTCTGGAAATTAGTTGGCCCGGGCTAATCGAGTTTTTGCACGAGCAGGGCCAGGCCGAACTTTTATCTTTTATATTGGACCGGGCTAATTCCGCGATTTTACTTTTTATACCGGACTGCATAAATATGCAGCATTGAAGCGCTATACCTGTTGGGGGATTTACACCAACACTTAATTAGTAACAATTAGTATCAACGTCCAACTGAATCTGAAGTTCGGTGAAAACCCGTGCATTAGCACTTGAGATAGAACTATTGCAGAATTCGTGAAAAATGTAGCATAGCAGCGCGATTTACACCCCGTTGCGCGATTTACACCAAAATTTAATCAGCAACAACTTGTGTCAACGTCTAACTGAGTCTGAAGTTTGATGAAAATCCGTGCATTAGTTCTTGAGATAGAGTTTTTGCGGAAATCGTGAAAAATACAGCATAGCAGCGCCACCTCTTGGAATATTTACACTAAAACCTAATATACAACAACTTATGTCAACGTCTAACTGAATCTAAAGTTTTATTAAACTGTGTGCATTAGTTATTGAGATATAGAGCGCTTACAAAATTTGTGTCACATACAGACAAACTCACAGATAGGACATTTCCCAAAAACAGTCAAATGGTGTTCAGGACCTTTAAAAATATAAATCCGTCGAAAACCTGAAGTAGAATTTTTTCATGATTCCAATACTTTCTTCTTGTAAAGATAGGGGAAAATAAAAAGAGTGAGAGATTGAAAATCGAAGCGTTAGTTCAATAGTTATTCTTGGGCGTATACATTATAAACACACATATAAAAGAAATGTATAATCTCCTTCGTTGAAAGTTGGTTAAAAAGTATACATAATTCGTTAATGCCTCGATCACTAGAACGCTAATATGAATATGCTTCCCATGAATAGAAATAAGAAATAATTTAAAAAGGAATATTAAATAAACAACATGTTAAATGTTTTCGTTAAATCCTAGGAATATCATAATGTGTATGACGTTCGGGGTATCATAATGCCAAAAAGGAAAAAAAAAAAACAACTTTTTTTTTAAGTAATGTTTTTTAGTTTTTAATAAATAATAAGTGTCTTCCATCGATGCATCGTTCTTCGTCATGGTCTATTTTAAAGACCCTTCAATCTTGAATAAGTCAAATGAAAACCAAATTTCAAAGTAATTGCTTAATAGGCGAACAGGCCAACATAGTGAAAAAGATTCCAAACCGGAACTCGAACCCGGGCCATCAGTATAGCGCACTGACGTTCTACCGACTAAACCACTTGGAACGATACCCAGCAAGGAAAATTTCTCACTATTATATGTTGGCAAGGCTACAAACGCAGCACAAGATGGAATAATTAGCGTGAGCCACCAACCTGGGGCAAACACGGAATATAATTAAATCCAGCATCGATAGAAACTATATTAATACATGGAAATTATTCCAGAGGGAAACATTCGCCTTGGATACAATATTTCAAATGAAAAACAAATTTCAAAGTAATTGCTTAATAGGCGAAAAGGCCAACATAGTGTATTCCATCTTGTGCTGCGTTTGTAGCCTTGCCAACATATAATAGTGAGAAATTTTCCTTGCTGGGTATCGTTCCAAGTGGTTTAGTCGATAGAACGTCAGTGCGCTATACTGATGGCCCGGGTTCGAGTCCCGGCTTGGAATCTTTTTCACTATGTTGGCCTTTTCGCCTATTAAGCAATTACTTTGAAATTTGGTTTTCATTTGAAATATTGTATCCAAGGCGAGTGTTTCCCTCTGGAATAATTTCCATGTATTAATATACTTGAATAAGTCATTGTATTAAAATTACTTTAAATACCCATAACGTACTCTCCATCATTTATATTGTAAAACTGCATTTAAACATATGCATACTATGCTTGTAAAAATGATTGCAAGTTAAATATTGCTATTTAGTTTTTTTTTTTAGGTATGAATACACTACTTATTCTATTAAAGAATCCTTTATTGATATTTGTTTTTGATTAATTTGCAAGCCAAACGTTAAAAATTTTGAAACTCTCAGTACAATGAACATTGATCTTGGTTGATACATAAATAATCTCGGGATACATAAATAACTACACAATTAATAACGTATAACTTCCTGTGCTTATAAATCCGTACAAAATAATGTTTCATTAATCTTTTTTTAGTTTTATTCTAAACAAATATATGCACATACCTACACATTCAAAATCATAAATATTTTGCTAAAGGGGGGTGTTTTTGTAATTAACCAAATTAATATTCTTATTGATATTAAAATTCTCATCTGGGAAACTTTCGTTTACGATATAAACTTAAAAAAGAATCAAACTTCGGTTTTGGACAGCAACTTTCGTTTCGGCCGAACACAAGTTTATTCACTGTACTATTTTATTTTTTTTTTTTTTTTATAAACACTATAAAATAAAACATGACATGAGTCAAAAAAATTTAATTGCGGAGTCACGCTATATAAACATGTACCTCCAGTAGAGGTCTGCACGGGCCGGAATTTCCAGGCCCGGGCCCGGCCCGAAGGAAAGCTATTTTGGCCCGGCCCGTACAAAAATCAGTGAAAACAGGCCCGGCCCGACTAAATGTCTACAAAAAATTCCGTTTTTTCTCGACATACAATTAAGATTCTTTTAATGAATACTCCATGCATATTTATGGAAAAATTTTACAGTATATTTTAAATTACTATGTGTTCGCAAAATAGAAAACACACAATAGTAAACGTTAACGATTACTTACAGTGTTTTAGTCAACGGCTCTACAGACATTTCGAAATTTAAATAAGGGTTCATTAAAAGATTATTGTAGTTTAGAATAAAGGGTTAAAAAACATGATAACTTTTGAAGCTTATAATAAAAGGTAGATTTGTGAAAATATTTCTGTCATTTTTAAGGCTTTTCTCAAATCCAAAATGGCTACATTTTGATACATTTATGAATTCATTTCTTTTCGGAAACGCATGAGATTGGCAGGTATTCTTATTCAGAAACCATATAAATGCCGTTTTTTTCTCAGATAAAAGTAATATATCTTTCAGAAAATACTGCCAAAGTTAGCGTTTTGAATCGAATTTCCGGAAGCGATAGCACAGGAAAGGAGAAAACGTACAGTCACGTGACAAGAGTCTCTGTTATCTCTGTACGTAATTTATGAAAAATGGAAACGCTATTCGATCCCAAATGCCTTCAATACTCAGGCCTATCAATTTTATGCCTTTATAGTTAAAAATGAGTGTTTCGCATTGTTGAGCAGTAAATATGAGAACCACCTTAAGGTACATTTCCAAAGATACTGTTAACAGAAGTTCATTATCACTATTAATACTTTTACAAAACATAATGCATGGCCTACACATCCTGAGAACGATCAAGACCAGTTCCGTCCCGGCACAAGTCTGCCGAAAAAAATTAAACCCGGGATCAGGCATCATGTTACGGTACGATGCTGATCTCTACGATGGACATGTTACATTTCTGTATTGATGTTGTTAAACTCGCATCGGCTCGTAACGCACATTTATATTTCTCGAAAAAGTCATATTCATTGGAAATGACCTCGTATTTTATCTACTCCTCTCAAATTCTTATATCGGGCCGATAGGCCCGATTAATTTTTTTTATCGGCCCGGCCCTGCAGGCCCGTTCAATTTTTTTGCCGGCCCGGCCCGTTTGAAAATTCTCCTCCATTCCGCCTGGCCGGGTACGGGCCTCGGGTCAAGCCCGGGCCCGTGCAGACCTCTAACCTCCAGTAAGTGCAGGTCTATAACCAAAAATTCAACATTTAATATACAAAATCGTAAATACAATTAATGGAAATCTGAATTCTATATCAATAAATATAACTATTTATGTAATAAAATTCGCTCTCAATTAAATAAATATAAGGGGTGGCTTAAAATATACCCGAACTTTGATAAAACGGATACAAAGGAACTAGAAAAAATATTGCAGTCAATATATAACGGTATAAAACTAAAAATCTTACCTTTAAATGTGTTTTAAAGTTAGTTGTTGCTTCTAAAGTTCCACTTATAACGGTATATCTTGTTTTACATATTTGGCATGCAGCCTTAACTTTAACCGTTATTATCAACCAGGGGTCAATGCAGGTTTTTATTTTTGGTGCCCATTTTGTAAAAAGTAAAAGTTATTTTTGTGAATTTTATTATATTTTTGTGAAAAGTAACATTTTGTAACCAAAGTTGAAATCCAGTTACTCAAATTCGAACCAAGAATTTATTAACAACAACTTCTTTAAATCCCCTTGCTAAAGTTTTTGTTTTTCGTGACCTGATTTTATTTACAAATTACACATTTTAAAACAGTCCTTATGAAAAAGAATGTTACAAAAGGGACTTATTTTATTAAAAGGAATTTTGTGAAGGGGCCTGTTTTATTAAGTTCATTTTTGTGAAGGGGCCCATTTTATGAAATTTATTTTTGTGAAGGGGCCCATTTCATTAAATTTATTTTTGTGAATGGGCCTATTTTATTAAATAGATTTTTGTGAAAGGGCCCTAAATAGGCCCCAATTTTAGCCTGGATCGACCCCTGTCAAAAGAGAAATTATTTAAAAAAATTTCCCATCTAGTATAGCTTAACGTGTACTATCGCAATTCATTAATTCATTTGATATATTATTATCCGGAACTGGAGAAATATCAGCCATTCTTTCACGAGACTTAAACAAACATTACATTTCTTTCTACTACTACACTACATTTCTTTCTATGGTTCTTTAAAAAGTACTATGCACAGCAAAACTCTAACTGATTCTTCCTGTTTATCACACAGTAGATGTTGTCGTTCTCATAACAACGTTATAATTATAAAAGCTAAAACGTTAGATTTGTAACAATTCAGCAAAAATGCTTAATTAAAACAGAAGCATTCATTCTAATCCTCTGAAAAAGTATGTTTACATTAACTTCCAGAAATGAACCCTATAAGACAAAACAAAACAGACAGGCGCGTATTTTGCTTTTGTGAATCTTACATTTGCGGTTTAAACGACGGTTCTTGTGTTTCTGTAGAAGCAGATTGAAATCTACAGAAATGTATTTTGAGTATTTTCAAAATACAAAATACATGAAAAAATCATTTCAAAATACATTATCAAAATACTTTCGTTTAGTCGGCTTAAAATACAAAATACAAAATACAAATGTATTTTGAAAATGTATTTCAAATACATGTATTTTCGATACTGCCCATCTCTGGTCAGCAGCAGATTGCTAAGTTTTATCTTGTTGGTGAAACAATCGATGTAGAACATCTCGACAATTAGAGAATGAGAAACAGATGACTGCATTGATTGTTATTTTCTACGATTGTCCTCGATTGTAGAATTATCGAGAAATCGTCCATCACTTTTGTCTTTTAAATGCTAAGATTTACCGCTAAAATCTTAATATTTAGAAATTTTTAGTCTTTTAAAGTAGCAAATTTAAATATATCTATTTTATGCATTTATATAACTAATTTTAGAATGCTTATTAAAATGTATATTGCTAAAACTGGTATGCAAAATGATAAATGAATATACTAAACATTGAGAAACAGTTTAAGAAATCTTGTAACTTTAGTTATGTAAAAAATATAATTCCCCATCCAAGTTATTCAATTAAGTAACTCAAATTCATTTATTAAATGCTAAACACTCAAGTGAAAAAAGAAAAGTTTCCACGAGCCAAGATTCTAAAAGAACAACACTTTAAAAAGATAATTTACTTCCACTAATATCTCAGTAAAGTTCCATTGTTCATGAATTATAACATAAGCCTAAATTTCAGATTCAATTTTTAAATATTTTAATTACATCTAGCGTTTGTTTGTAAATGAAAGCTTTGTCTTCTTTTAAAATTAACGTTAAAAATGCTCATTTTTCATCTCCAGTGTTTAAACTTTTTAAAATAGAACGCTACCGAAATTTTTAATTTGACTTTAATATAATTTTTCAACTCTAAATAATCGATGGCAAAATAATTAACTAATGTTCTACTAAAAATAATGTTTAAACATACTACATAAATACCAGATTTTTATCTTTGTTTTTTGGACAAACTATATAAGACGATAAATATTCAAAAATATTTTATCTTACATATCCATTTATCATCTGAAACTAAAGTTTGTACACAATTACTTGAGCAAAAAGCTCTGTTGCAATGAAAATTAAATAAAATACACACTGAAGTATTTAAATAATTATCAATAAAATACTTTTGTTAGCAGTAATTAAGAAGAAGTTTTACGTTGGATATGAAAATTGATGATGTACGGTGACAATTATCAGAAATTTAAGAAATATCATTAAAAGATTTTATAGTTCTCATAAGAAATAAAAGATATTTGTTCTTTTCTATAGTAATATGAGAACAATGTGTATCTTTTAAACTGTTGGAGACACTAATGGTTTCCATATCATCCAAAGTCTTTAAAATAAGCATCATTATGTGTCTTCCTAATTGATATTTTTATTTACTTGGGAAATTTTCGAACATACCAGTTTCTGAAAGTGCATAGGTTTTGAGCAATTTCTAATACTGGATACAACAATCAACGAAAAGAACTTTTTAATCATTATACATTGTGAAAAGTTTTTAAACTCTTCAAATAACTGGAGGAATGTTTTTAAGTTTCTGTGAATGCAATTTAGCATCATCAATTTCACATTATTACTTATATTATATATTGTCCAAATACATTGATATAATATGATTAATAAATATTGCTTTCACGCACGAAATATTCCTGAAATAAATAGTGACTGGTTTACAAAACTTAGAGAATTTCAAAGAGAAAGGAAATTTTAGACTAAATCGTGCTGAAATGGCGTGCGCTGATATTTTAAAATTCTTATTTAAGGCTGTTCTTAACTGCTCAGCTCAACAAGCGCAAAATGTTTTGACACATTTACAAATTCATTTTTTAACGGAAATACATAAAAGTGGAAAGCCTGGCCATGGAAGCGATTTGGAATTGAACTGTTTTTTTTTTTCATTTTTTGATCAATCAATTATCTATTGAGTTATCAGTGATATCGATCACGTGACAAACACGTTTTTCGGTCTTTCTTGAGTGCTCTTTCTTCCTTCGTGAGGAAATTCGGTACAAAACGCCCACTTTGACACTATTTTCTGAAAAATCGATTGCGTTTGCAAAAAAATGAAAAAAAAAAAAACAGCTCAATTACATAGTTTCCGTACAACTACACCAGCTAGTTCCATGCATTTTCGAACAAAAATAAATTAAAACTTATGTCAGAAAGTTGCCCTTTTGGATTTGAGAACACTCTTAAGGCTGTTCTCAAATCCAAAGAGCCAAATTTCTGACATAAGTTTTAATTCATTTTTGTTTGGAAACGCACGAAACTAGAAGGTGTCGTTACTCAGAAACTAAGTCATCGAACTGTTTTTTCCATTTTCTTGTAAACGCAATAGATCTTTCAGAAAATACTGTCAAAGTGGGCATTTTGAACTGAACTTCCAAACGAAAGAAGAAAATCCAGTCAATAAGGGGGGGGGGGGGAAGGGAATGCCGTGTCATGTGATCAAAATCGCTTATAACTCAATAGGTAATTGATTGATAAAAAAACTGAAAAAAAAGTTCGATTCCAATTCGCTTCCATGGTCAGGCTTTCCAATTTTATATCTTTCCGTTCAAAAATGAATTTGTAAATGTGTCAAAACGTTTTGTGGTTGTTGAGCAGAGCAGCTGAGAACAGCCTTAAGGATTATGAAGTAGGTAATATTGTCTGAAACTTCAACCACATTGAGATCAAAAAGTTGAAAATCAACGAAGTGGCAGTGATTCTTTTTTTTTTTTTTTTTAAGACAAGGTTTATTTCTGATCCCCTATTTTTTCGCAATTTCGTGTGCTTCTAAAAATATTTATTTTTTATAAAAATGACTGAAAATGGTCCAAACTCTAATAAATTTTATCACCTTTAATAATAATAATAATAATAATAATAAATAGAGAGATCGATTTAATAGTTTTTGCGTTCTGATCCCGCTCAGTTTTTAACCCGGGAGAACTCGGTAGTGAGAATTTCTCTCAGGGTACCCAATTGCTTTTCTTTTACTTTACATTCGCTTAATATAATTTTTTTTTTTTTTTTTTTTTTTTTTTTTGCTTGTCTTAGTACTTTTACTCACAAATAGGTAAAATGATTGAAATAACATTTAAAAATTTTAATTAAAATGAAAAATGGTTTAAATAAGAGTCTTAAAAAAAGTACGACGGTGAGAGAAAATCTCATGCAGCGAGTTCTCCCGGGTTAAAAAACCATTTTTCGTAAAATGCGTTTATAGTTCTCCAAAACAGTGTAAGCGCCTACGGACGCATTCCGCTAAAGCATTAAATAACTACGAAAGGACTTGAAATTCGGCAAAATTGTTGTAAATCTACAAAGGGTTTTGGGAATAGAAATATGTAAAAATAGGTATCAGAGATCATTTCGTGGATTTTATTTTACAGGGGGATCCCAAGCATTATTATTTTTCTTGACCCCCTAATTGTCCTTCTAATCAAACCGCCGTTGATAAATATACATATTCTTCAACATATCTTCAACAATTCAAACATATTCTTCATAATCCTGAAGTTTCAGAAAAATCCGACAAATGTATCTTTAAATATTCGGCAAAATGTCTAGTATTGAAAGTGTCAGGTTATTAATGGCCATATAGTGTATATAGCCTCATTGTATTAATAGAATTGTGTTAAAAACATATTTGTGACAGACGATTCACCACTTTGATAAGTTGAAACATGTGAAATGAATAGTTATTGTTAAGACTCTATTACGCTTCCGCCGTGTGTATACAGAGTTCACTTTAATTGACAGAATGAAGGGGGGGGTTAAGAATGCTTTGGTGGGACGTGGCCAATAAAAGGTTAGAACCATTGATTTAGAGCTATACATAAAATAATTCGTTTACAGTATTGTATTACTGCGCATGAACGAAAATTGCTGAAAGTGCATTTACAACTTTAACTTCCGTTTTCAAATTTAACTAAATTATGGCATTCTAGATGGTGTGTATAAACTCTAGCAATCATATACAGGACTAAACAAAAGAAACTGAAAGTATTACTGTCTATGGACGTGAATTGCTTAAGGCTGTTCCCAAGTACAAACAAACTATTTTCTGACATACTTTTTCATTCATTTTTTCTCGGAAACGCCTGAAACTAGCCGGTGTTCTTATTCAAAAACTGTGTAATCGAAGGACGTTTACCATTTTTTTTTAATGCAAAAGGTTTTTCAGAAAACACCGTCAAAATTGGCTGTTTCAACAGAGCTTCAGGACCGCGAGACAGAAGAAAAACCGGAGTCACGTGGCCACAATTGTTTATAACTCGATAAGTAATTCATTTACCAAACCGGAAAGAAAAATTCATGCGTCAAGCATAGATTATGAAACCCTTTCCAACACATTCAGCATATTGTAGCAAAACTTCCCCGTTTAGTAAGTTAAAGTATTATGTCTAATTCAAGCATATGGAAACGCATAACACATTTCAAAACCGAATTTCAGCTGTTAACATCTACAATCGGAAAATTATCCGCATTCTTGAAGCAGCTCTGTATATGATATATATAGATTTGTAGCATGCCGAAAATTTAGTTCGGTAAAGAAATATATACCTCAGTTGAAAATTCCCTTTAGCAATTTCGGCTAATAAGAAGGAGATACGTGAATTCTTTTGTGCAGCCCTGTAATCGAGGCATAGAATTTACATTAAACGAAAAACATGCAAAAAATTAGTTAAATTTAAAAGCGCATACCGAATTTGAAAACGCACTTCCCACATTATTGCTCAAAGACAATATTTTAATCGATTTCTTTTGTGTGTCCCTGTAAATGAACGATAAATGGTATGAATGTTCTATTTTATCGTAATCATGTTGTCGTGAAATTTAGTGATTTATATCAGTTTAAATACATTTGGAATAGCGTAATGTCATTAAAATACTCTGCAAACGATTTTTCCCCATATATCATAATGTAATGGAAATCTTTCCAGTGCCCCTGTAAATGAACTTTTACTGCTAAACAATATACAATATCAAACATGCCATGGTAAGCATCATTAACATTTTTTAATTTCATGAAAATCCGAGTATGAGAAAGTGTGGATTAGAGTGTGATTTAGAGTTGGACAGACTGACAGACAAACCGGATGCATAAACACTTTCAAGTTTGTTGGAAAGTGTTAAAAAGAAAGACTCATTTCGATTCTAAATAGCTTCAATAGGTCCTACAGATTTTATACCTTTACTTTAAAAAATGAGTTAGAAAACGCGTCAGAAAGTTTCGCGTTTGTTGAGAAGGGGTGTAAAACCTTCGACTAACATGTGGAAGTGGTAGCGTGGAACTTCAGTCAAGCGGAGGCCCAAGTAATAATTAAATCAAACAATTTATTGAAAAGACATAAGATAAATTAATTTCTTGGTTATACTTGAATTACAACTATATTATATTTTCTGGGTACGTTACAGCTGACGACACTGTTCATTTAAAAGCATAGGTTCAACAAAGCATGAGATAGGCATCCAATCTTCTAATGGATTCTTTATCAAAAAAAGTTTAGTCCTTTTACCTTAATTCGTAACGAAAACTGCTGACGCTGCTTCTCGTGCACAACAATCCGTTGTCAACTCCTTTTTACCTCGCGGCCTCGACCGGAGAAATATTATCCTGCCTGAATCGGCAGACTACTTCTATCCCTTCGGACCTCTCCGAAATCGCAGTCCCAACTCAGCGAGCAGCCCTCTCCTTGGGATTCAAAAACGCATCTCCCTCTTTTCTCTGTTCGTTCAAATTCATCTTCCTTAAACAAAGGCTATCTGTCGGCCCACTCAGAGCCTAGGTTGAATGATATCACTAACAAACTTCGATATCATTGGCCAAGAGAGACCCTCTCTGCTAGCGTGAGAAAATTTCGCATCTAGTTTCATTTTTAAATTGTCCTGGGAAAATATCGGCAAACTTGCAACTTAAAAGGGATTCCATAACTCCTCTTTTTTTTCATGCCGTTCTACTTTTCCGTCAACCTTTAAGATTGGTTTAGATGGATTGATTCTTTTTATCATTTCCGGCAGAACCTTGAGACTTAGAAATATTTTGAGCTGTTATGCTTATACATTGCTTTTCCTATCTAGAGTTCTCATTTGAAAATATATGGGACCTTTTTTGTGAATCCCATTGGATTCTTCACAATACCCCCCGCCTTTAAATGATATTTCGGCTGCAAGACGTAATATCTGCAAAGAAAAGGTTAGCTCATATATTAGAGTGGCCCTCCTTTATATATCTCACTCACCTTTTTCACAAAAAACTTTTCATACAATTTACATTTAACTTACTAATGCTGAGTACCTTTGATTATGAAATTTCACTTTTAAAAGACAAAACACATTTAAAATTTTACACTATGACATTTACACAAAATAAGATAAATTTAATATGTACACCTAGTTAAATCAAATTCGACTCACTTATGTACACTTCGTTAAATCGAATTCGACTCACTTGATCCGGCGCTACATTTCTAAATGCTAGAGCCTGTCATGTGAAGGCTTATTTCTATATTTAGGATAGTGTCTCGGACGTGAATCTTCGCTTGTCAACCTATTTATTTTCTCCGCGTTTTTTTCTTGTGGTTTTTGTCTATTTACACGATAATTTTGCAACTTTTCGTGTCTACCTGTGGCGCTCGCCACACAATAAGCCGGGGACATTTTAGAGTCGCCCGTCCTCCGACTAATCCGTCTCGTGACACTTTCGCGCTCTTTATTCCCGTCCAAATCCTTTACTAGATTTTCTGACCTGAGATACTTTTTGTTCTCGTTATTTCTAAACCAAAATTCTCTTTTGTTCCTTCTCAGTGTTATTTTCACCGACGTATCCTTTTGATTATCCGATCTATCTATACTGTGACACGCCCTATTTGCTTGTGTTAAATCCTCACACTCATGATGCGATTTTTCTGACCCCTTTTTCAGTTTGACTTCTCGTATGGGGCAACCCATCTCATGATCCCCTTTGACATCTTTCTTTTTTCTTTTATTCGATCCTAAAACCTGATCTTCCTTTTTCGTGGGTGATACAGTATTATCCTTCCTTCCCTCCCAATTCTCATATCTCGTTTTTGACCGGGTACCTCCCATTTCCTTCCTTTCTCCCAAGTTCACGCTCGTCAATTTTGAGTAATCCTCTCTTATCTTATTCTCTTCCCTTCGGGATGGATTCCCGTTTTCGTTTTTCGCTTTCGCTATGTTATGGATGACCACTGCATCTGAAATCTGCATTTTTTTCCTTTTAATATCATCAATTAATTTTTGAGTTTTGTTACCCAAAATATAGTAAGACAAATTCGTCTTTCTGTCCGTCACGATAGCTTTTGTTTTTAGTCTCCCGAGTCCTTCAATTTTTAAAACAACTTCGGCGGTCGGTAAGCGACGAGTATTGTTCATTAACGGCTGTCTAACTCAAATGGTGCCACCGTCTAATTGATTGCGTTTAATAAATCTCCTCGAAATTACATCATATTGACTTCCACTGTCTCTTAATGTTGTGCATTCCCTTCCGTTGATTAGCGCGCGGCTTAGATAAGGCTTAAAACTTTCTTCAAAATTTGTACTTCCGCTAATATGATGAACGCTGGTAATTTGCTCTCCATTTCTTTTGTTTTCGGGACAATTAACCTTCAAATGGTTTGGGCTCGAGCAAATGAAACACCTAATAGCCCTTTTGCGCTCAAAGATTTTTTCCCTTTCTTTCTCTATATTTCGTTCTCTCCAGCTAGTTCTGGTTTCGGAATGCCCCCCTCTCGTTTCGTCTTCATTTTCCATTTTCTCCACCCGCGAATTTTCTTCGAATTTTAGCTTTTTGTTCCACGATTTTTTTGACGCCCCTTTTATAGTTTCGTATTCATCCAGATCCTTAGCTAGTGTTCCTGGATCTTTATATTTGGCCCACGAATCTATAAAGTGCTCCCTTAATTCTGCTGGAGCACGCCTCTTAATCTGTTCGGTGATTAGCAAATCTTTTAACTCTTTAAAATTAGTAACCTCAAGATCATTTAACCACCCTTCTAGAAAGCTATTTAGTTCAAAAATGAGGTCTTTCCACGGGCTATTCTGGTCTCGCAAATGCTTATCTAATTTTTGTCTATAAGCCTCGCCACTCAATCTAAAACGAGCTAACAGGATTGACTTCACATGCTGAAAGTTGTCAACTCGGTCTGTCGGTTCGCGCAAGATCAATTCAGCTATTTGTACTGGCAACAAAGCTAATAAATGCGTGACCAGATCCTCATTTTCTATCCCAGACCTTAATGCCTGTCGTTCAAACAAGTTTAAAAATAGAGTTATGTCCGAACGCTCTGGATCAAAACGATGCATTATAGTTTTTAGCGCTAATTTAGGTCTTTCCGATCCGTTACTGGAAGTCGAGTTACGCCTCCCTGAGTTTTGCGTTAATTTTAATTGCTCTAATTGAAAATTTCTCTCTTTTTCTATCTCTTCTTTTTCTTTTTTCTCTCTTTCTAAAAGTATTAGACCTTCCCTATCTTTTACTATATATCCCACTTGTGTTAATGCAAAATCGGCATCATAATCGTCCGCGCCCTCTATCTTTTGGATAATCGTCGCGATTATGTCACTTTCTTCTATCTGAACTCCTAATACCTCTGCTAAATTTTGCAGATCAGCCTTTCGGCAATATTTCAATGCCGTTATTTTCGCCATTATCTATCAATTTTATATTCCTACCGATACTACAAAGATAACCTAACGATTTCCCTCTTCATATATTTATTTATATATATTTTTTTTTTTTCAACTACCTCAGAAGATGTTAATTTGACACTTCACCGAGAATATTCTAACCTTATCTACCGTTATAAAATGTTTTCAAACGTATTCACAATATACATAAATAAATTAGCAATACTATAATAAATTTCAGACATTCTACGTTTTAGTGTTAGTTTCGAAAAAGAAGTATAATTTTCCCACTTTTTACATTCCCTACACACACAAAATATAGAACATAAAAAAAAAAATATATATATTTCCAAATGCTATAGGTAAACAATTTTCCCTATTTTACTCAGAATTGAACATTCCTTGCAACCTTTTCATATGCTTTTTCTATTTTGAATACAAGTATATATTTAGGAAAATCAATCATTAAATAATCCAAATTGATTCTAAAATATTTTTCAAACAAACTTTCCTCACAATGGTACTTTTCTTACATGACATCTAATTTCTTTTCTTTTTTTTTTTTTTTTTTTTTTTTTTTTTTAAGAATCTAGTTCGATTTTAGTTTTCTGTATTCTTAATTTAAAAAAAAATTCAAAATTTAAAACCAATGACAAAAGGGTATCAGCTCCCTTGTACTATAATTAATTAATAAGTTAATAATTTTCTTATTCTAACTAACCAATTTTTCAATTTTAAAATTTTCATTTACCTCAAAACAAAAGTTTTCCTTTAAAATATTAATTTCTTATCAACATTTCAATTAATTAATAAATTAAGAGCCACTCAAAATAATGAGCTTACCTTTAGTTTTGCTGGGGCATTTTCTCTCGGGAACTGTACTGCACGGCACTGCACTCCACAGTAGTCTCCTTTCACTGCACACAGTCTTGCATCTTGATGTCGTCTAGAACACCTCTTTGGGGAACTGTCCGGCACGATACTGGTGTCACTTTTCTGTACGCACAGTCTTGCGTCTGGAGCACGTTCTTAGGGGAACTGTCCGGCACTATACTGGTGTCGTTTTCCTATGCACACGGTCTTGCATCTGGAGCTCTTTCTTAGAGGAACTGTCCGGCACGATACTGGTGTAGCTTTTTTTCTACACACGGTCTTGTGTCTGGAGCTCTTTCTCTTAAGCTAGTCTTTTAATGTTCAGAGTCGCTGTGCATACCACCTTCTGCCACCAAGTTGTAAGACCTTCGACTAACATGTGGAAGTGGTAGCGTGGAACTTCAGTCAAGCGGAGGCCCAAGTAATAATTAAATCAAACAATTTATTGAAAAGACATAAGATAAATTAATTTCTTGGTTATACTTGAATTACAACTATATTATATTTTCTGGGTACGTTACAGCTGACGACACTGTTCATTTAAAAGCATAGGTTCAACAAAGCATGAGATAGGCATCCAATCTTCTAATGGATTCTTTATCAAAAAAAGTTTAGTCCTTTTACCTTAATTCGTAACGAAAACTGCTGACGCTGCTTCTCGTGCACAACAATCCGTTGTCAACTCCTTTTTACCTCGCGGCCTCGACCGGAGAAATATTATCCTGCCTGAATCGGCAGACTACTTCTATCCCTTCGGACCTCTCCGAAATCGCAGTCCCAACTCAGCGAGCAGCCCTCTCCTTGGGATTCAAAAACGCATCTCCCTCTTTTCTCTGTTCGTTCAAATTCATCTTCCTTAAACAAAGGCTATCTGTCGGCCCACTCAGAGCCTAGGTTGAATGATATCACTAACAAACTTCGATATCATTGGCCAAGAGAGACCCTCTCTGCTAGCGTGAGAAAATTTCGCATCTAGTTTCATTTTTAAATTGTCCTGGGAAAATATCGGCAAACTTGCAACTTAAAAGGGATTCCATAACTCCTCTTTTTTTTCATGCCGTTCTACTTTTCCGTCAACCTTTAAGATTGGTTTAGATGGATTGATTCTTTTTATCATTTCCGGCAGAACCTTGAGACTTAGAAATATTTTGAGCTGTTATGCTTATACATTGCTTTTCCTATCTAGAGTTCTCATTTGAAAATATATGGGACCTTTTTTGTGAATCCCATTGGATTCTTCACAGGGGCTTTGAAAACCACAGTGTTACTTTCCCCCATACGTAACTATCTCAGTGGCAAAAACGGTTTTACAGGCATCGCGAAACAGCGGTACTGTACTTTTTATGAATACAGCAATTACCTCGACTTACGTCAGTAATTCGTTCCAAGACAAACGACGTAAGTCGGGGTACATTTGGATGACCAAAGAAGAATAAGTAATAAAAACTCACCAAAATCTAAATGAACATATTCTGTTGTATTTAGGGATTATGTTGCATACATTTAACATTAGCAAAAAAAGGCGTTTTCAATACAAGGATTTGCAGTAAATCAATAAGTTGTTAACGGTATTCTCAAATCCAAAAGGGCAACTTTCTGACATAAGTTTTAATTTATTTTTGTTCAAAAATGCATGAAACTAACTAGAGTTGTTCAGAAACTATGTCATTGAGCTGTTTTTTTTTCAGTTTTTTTTCCAAACGCAATAGATCTTTCAGAAAACAGTGTTAAAAAGGGTGTTTTGAACCTAATTTCTGCTCGGAGGAAGAAAGAGCACTCAAGAAAAGTCAAAAACGTGTTTGTCACGCGATCGAAATCGCTTATAACTCAATAGGTATAACTGATTCATCTTATATTTTGGTATTATTGATTGGTATAATTCATTTGTAAAAAGTGGAAAAAACAGTTCTATTCCAGATCGCTTCCATGGCCAGGCTTTCCGTTAAAAAAGGAATTTGTAAATGTGTCAAAACGTTTTGCGCTTCTTAAGCAGAGCAGTTAAGAACAGCCTTAACTTAAAATTCATTGTTCTTCTAGCTTCACCATTGGAGACTTTGAGAATGTGAAAAAATCTTGAAATTAAGTTTGTACTGACAAATTTTTCTTTTTCTCTCTCTCTCTCTCTTAGAAGCTCTTTGTAACAGTAAAGTGGGTTTTCTAAGATTTTTCCAGTCGTTGCTTACTCTTTGCTCGTCATTCCAGCTTCAATAAGTTTTAGTCCTTCGGTTATTTTTGTAAACGTCACTATTTTCCCTCTAGCCTCAAAATCTTTATATGTTTCTTCGACAGTACTTTGTTTCTTTTAATTTGGTAAATTCGTCGATGGTTAATTCTATATCAGGAGGATTTATGAATTCAACAACAGCTTCGGAATCCATATCTAAGTTCAGTTCTTTCCATTTCATCAATTAAGGCTGTTCTCAACTGTTCTGCTCAACAAGCACAAACGTTCTGACACATTTACAAATTCATTTTTAACGGAAAGATATAAAATTGGAAAGCCTGACCAAAGAAGCGATTTGGAATCGAACTGTGTTTTCCATTTTTAGATCAATCAATTACTTATTGAGTTATGAGGTATTTTGATCACGTGACAAACACGTTTTTTGCACTTTCTTGAGTGCTTATACGACTTTCGCGCGGAAATCGGTTCAAAGGGCCCGCTTTGACACTATTTTCTGAAAGATCTATTGCGTTTGCAAAAAAAAAAAAAAAAAAAAAAAAAAAAAAAAACGGAAAAAACGGAAAAAACAGCTCGATGACATAGTTTCTGGAGAACAACGACTGCTCGTTTCATGCATTTCCGAACAAAAATAAATTTAAACGTATGTCATAAAGTTGCCCTCTTGGATTTGAGAACAGCCTTATAAGAGAGATACAGAATCTCAATTTTCAGATGTTTTCTTAGTTTATGCGAAGGAAAAGGGGCACAGTCTCTTCAAAGCATGCATCTCTTACTGTTTCTTGCTGAACTTCACCCCATAAATCCCCTATGACTGTACCTGCATTTGAAATATTATTTTCTTTTTCAAAAAGCCTGCAAAAAAAGTTCAAAATGCGTCTTAATTAAGAATTTTTTTCCAGGGCAGACGATGTAAATGCGGGGTGACGTAAGTCGAGGGGACGTTAGTCGGGGTACTACTGTAGTTAGTAAGGGGCTGTGCATATGTAACGTTATTATTTTAGGGAGGAGAGGTTATCTGGCACATGATATCGTAAAATACCGCTAGGGGGAGTGGGGTGTCTTTCGATATTGATATAATTTTTGATCCAACCAAAATTTTCTCATAAACTATATGCAAACAAATATAACAAGAAAACTACAGCTCTGGCCAGACTATATAACAGAGAACCTTTACAAATAGATTTTAAAACAGTAGAATAACTTATCCATCAATATCTTATTTGCCATCCATCATCAGAGAATCAAAATAGAGATCTCCTTACGCAGTGAGAATATTTACAGTGATTCAGTGCCCATGGAGCTCCCTAAAGTTTTGAAAGAAATGATACGCAGAGTCATAGAACAATAATGTAAAATAATTCACGTTCACAATTTTCCATTTTTAATATTGTAGTTAATTTCATTATCCTTGTGTTCGCGGGATTTTTGCTTTTGTTTACTAGTTTTTCAATTTGAATTTTTGCGAAAATATTTTTATTATTATTATTATTATTATTATTTATTTATTTATTTATTTATTTACTTTATTTTTTTTTTTATTTTTTTTTTTTTTTTGAGAATGTTGCCGTCTGATGCAATGAAACATGTCAAAATGTAAATAAATAAAGATATTTTGCCTTTTTAAAAATTTATGTTTATCACTTATAGCAATTATTGAGTATTTTGATTTTCAAAATTTTTACTTTATATTTGTAACATGCTCTTTGCATCAAAATACTATGTTTTAGTCTCATCTATTTTTATGAAAATACAAAGTTGTTATTAAAATCTCTAAATGATTGTAAAATTATTTAATTCCAAAATGTGGAATACCCAATGTTTGACATCCCCTTCTTCTTCATATGTATATGCATATATAATGGCTGTTCGAGAAACCATACGTGAAATATATTTGAAATGAAACTTGTTTTTACTAATAAATAAAAGAGAAGGAGAAAGAATGTTGTCCACTTGTTTTGTTGATAAGAATTTCTATCTGCCCCCCCCCCCCCTCTCCCTCTCCCCCGTGCGATGCAAATGCAAGAAGACATTGTTACTGTTGAATGAATTATGTAGCAAAAAGCTATTATAAAATACTTTTAAGTAGTATAAACTATTTCTTTTAAATATTATTTGGTATAAAGTTATTTCATATATAAAGTGATATTTTATTGACTTTTCTTCGTTTGAAACAATAAAGTATGCGAAAAATAAACGTAAACATTTTTGTATATCTCTTCAAAC
Organism: Maratus speciosus; assembly: GCA_963932465.1. Taxonomy (NCBI): domain Eukaryota; kingdom Metazoa; phylum Arthropoda; class Arachnida; order Araneae; family Salticidae; genus Maratus; species Maratus speciosus. Next base: position 58,743,752 of record OZ010791.1, on the reverse strand, counting down.
AAAAGAAATAAATTCTAAAAGTCTAAAAAAAATTTATACATTGATAACGATATCATTACGGGAGGGGTGGGGGGGGGGGGAGGAGGAGGTCAAAATTATCAAAAAGTTGATAACGTTATACATGCACCGCCCCTAATTGCTGAAAGTGTGTTTTCAACTTTGGCTTTTGTTTTTAAGGCTTATTATCAGTCTGGACGCAAATTCCCCTGCTAAACGTATGAGCTTGGAATGCAACCGTATTTTTCAAAATTTCTCCTCAGAAAATTTCAATTTTTACCTTCTGTTTACCGTATGATCTTCTTTGAAGCATGCTTTTTTCTTTTTTATTTGCCAAAATGCTTCTAAAATATATATTTAATTTTATATTTCAAGTGTTAAAATATAAGTGAAGCAGGCGAGTTGTAAGAAATATTTTAACACTTTAACAAACAATATATTTCAAAAATATTTGTCCAATAGAAAATAAAAAAAAGCATTATTTAAGAAGAGCATGCAAAAAATAGAAGAAAAACAATTTTAATTTTCCAAGGAGAAATTTTAAAAATACGCATGCATTCAAAGCCAATAGGTTTAGCATTAGAAAAGGGGATTTCCAGACTGATGAGGAGCCTTAAGTTTAAGGCTGTTCTCAAGTTCACTATTCAACAAGGGAAAAACTTTCTGACGCAATGATGGACTCATTTTTAAGTGTAAAGATACAAAATTAGCAGACTTGAGTATGGTAACGATTTGGAATCGAAATGAGTTTTCCATTTTTTGATAAATAAATTACCTATCGAGTTATAAGCGATTTTGATCACGTGACAAGACATTTTTCTCCCTTCACTGACTGGTTTTTCTCCTTTCGTAAGAAATTTGGTTCAAAGCGCCAAGTTTGACTGTATTATCTGAAAGATCTATCGCATTTATAAAAAAAAAAAGAAAAGAAAAGAAAAAAAGAAAGAAAACGACTTTTCATTACATAGTTTCTGATAACGACACCTGCTATTTTCTTTCGTTTCTGAACAAAAATAAATTAAAACTTATATAATTGAAGTTGCCCTTTTAGATTTGAGAACAGCCTTAAAGAAATTTTTATATACTGCATGGTGCGAATAAATTTTGTAGATCATACACAGTGCTATTCAAAGAATTCGAAAGCATTACTGTGCCTATGGGCGTGAATCACATAATGGTGTTTTTCTATTCTGTAATGCATTTTTCAGCAGAATTATATTTAGTACACAAAAAGAGGTTTGTACACTGTTAATTCATATACAGGACTACGCAAAGAGCTATATTTATTGCCGACTATGGATGGCAATTCCTAAATACGTTTTTAGTTGTGTTACGTGTGTCTTTTACGTGAATTTTAGATTAACATGTGATGTGCATAAAAATATGTTCCAAAAAAATCGAATAAATTACCATCTATTGTCCGGTAGTTGTAGGGTTTGTTCCCTTATAGCCGAAAATCATTAAGAGGGGGAAATGTAAGGGATCGTACAGGAGTTGCATAGTGTCAACGTTTAGTTCTGAATCCGTCTGAATCCGAACAAAATCACGAAAAGTTACTCCATTCTAGAAAAGAACCCTGTGCGGTTTGCTGCTGCGGATCATGTTACGGTTTTATAACTTTTTTTCAACTTAGCCCAGTAGTGTTTTACTATGCATTGTATCATCTAACCAATGAAAGGGTAACCAGACAAAAAGATCTGGAAAATTATGTCCGAATGTCTTCACAATTAAAAAAAAAGAAAACATAATTTAACTTTATAATCAATGATTCGTGAAACTATAAAAAATTTCTACTGAATGAAATCTATGTCGAATTAGTAATTTGTACAAATTATTTTTTGAATTCTTAATTTTTAGGCATAACTAATTTACAAATTCATAATTAGTGTCGACGATAAAGAGAGAATTATAAGCAACAGCAACAAAGTACGTGTGCTGTGCTCCTACTGCTGTTTCTTTTATTGTTTTAAATTATTTTCATGAAGTTTTTTATTATTTTTTTTTCCTGAATGCCATGTGGCTATTTTTGGAAAATATTTATCTGTTTTTCTGGCGTCTCTCTATGCGTTACACAAATTTTGTGGGCGCTTTAGCTCTTTTTAATAATTAAAAAATGTTTAATTTTTTTGTACTGTTTCCTTATTTACTGATTTGTTTCCTTTTGTTTTGTTTGCCAATTTTCACATGAAAATCATTTGAGTAATACTTTATTATTTTAAATGCTTTGACAATGAAATTGATTTTTGGCTGAAAAAATAAAATTTTGCTAAGAAAGGATTCCATGTAATAATACTTTACTTGTTTACTCTTTCAAAGTTTGCTGGAATTGATTGAAAAGTATGGGCAGTGAAAGTGACACTATGTTTAAAGGAAAATATAGATTTTCATTCATAAATTTAAAGTAAATTAATTAAATTCATTGAATACATTTGTTTTTCTTTTTTATGGTCTATGATTAAAAATTTACTGTTTTAATTTTATGAAAATATGCACAAAAGTAAATTTTTAAATATATTATATTTAAATATACAATTATTAAGGAAAATAGGCGAAAATTATGCCTCTAATAACACAATCATGTTGAGAAGCTTTCTGTGTACATTAAATTTAATCTATTATTTAATCTTATTTAAATTATTTAATCGGCATTTATTTGCATTATCTACATATACATATATTTCAATGTATGTGAAAAAATATGACTATAACATTTTTGCATGTGTTTAAAATTCGGGTTTAAAAAAAGAAAAAATATATATTCTCTATTGAATATCACATCACTTTTGCATATAAAAGCATGCATTAAAGATTCTAATTTTATATACTTATCGAAACATTTTTATTTTTCTTATTTAAGCTATGGCAACAAAAAAGAAAATGGAAGACAATTTTAAATGAAATGTATCATTTGAAATATTGGGATTTATGAAAATGATAAAGAAATTAAAAAGGAACCTATATCCTATTGCGCTACTTTGAATTATATTTTGTAATATAAATGATATATTTTTCTTCATTTACTTTTAAGGTTGGTTGTATTTATTAAGGCCAATTACCAACTCGAGAGATATGGGCCCTAAAGGGGGGGGAGGGGGGGGTGGCCCTCCGTGCGGGTCTTTCTAAGGGAACCTAACCCGTATTTATGCAAGGAAATCCAAGGTTCGAAGAAAACCACGAAAACTCCGAACGGTTAGGCCGACGGGCGCAATTGGATTCATTTACTTTTAAGAAAAATTAATATTCTAGATTATTGTCCAGATTTCGATCCCAGAAAATACTAATACACATAAATACCAGTTTAAGCCTAGTTAGTGTACTTTTTGTGGAGCCTTCAGACAACTGATACATTAAACAATTTTGTACATAAAAAAAAAACTATTTTTGCTTTTACTTTGGTTGTTTATTTTTACAAATCGATTGTTCATCATACCACAGAAGTTTTTACATTTAGTTTATACAGTTTTAATTTACACGGGAAGAGTTTTAATTCCCCCCCACCCCCCTCTTCTTTCTTCGCTGTGTCAGTGTCTATATACAAAAACATTTTTAATGCAGTTATTTATAAATACACTTTACAAAAGCATATATTTTTATCCTTGCATGTGCATATACGTTTTTTTTTTGTTTGAAAAAAATATCAAAGCACTTTTTCAAGCACTTTAATTTTTTGTTTTTCAAGGAATAACCACAAGTACTTATAAATTATTTACTATTTTGTTATATTGAATTCATTTGTTAAAATGGCTCATTTTTACAAAAAGTTTGACTATATATACAGTTGTATATTACTGGTTTGTGATATCTATTTTATAGTCATTTCATTCACAATATTGCGGTTTTTGATGGTGGTCGGTAATGTTTTATTAATGGTTATATAAGAGCATTAGAGATCCATGTCCATTGCACATATAGTTCCAAAATGTTTAACATTTATTTTTTTTTAATTTACAAAAGAGAAACATTAAGAAAATTAAAAAAGAGAATAAATATATGTAATTTAATAAATCAAAATAATCATAAAAAATTCTTTGAAAGTTATTCTAAAGCCTTTATACGTATGCAGCCGTTTAAACTTTTTATTCATGTAAGGGGAAATAAAAAATGAAATTTTGATAAAATTATAAATTAAGTTTCAATTTAAATTATTTTTGATTTGTCTTCTAAAGCATATTTAGACAACCAAACTATACGTTTATTTTTTCAATACGATGATAAGTATATCACTTTCACTAAATCTATATTATGCATTGAAATTTATTTATTGAATAATGTAGTTTATCTTTTGCGCCATGCTATCCGAAACCTTAACAAAAAATTATGTAAATTATTTCATTGCGTCATATTATTCATTCGCATACATTTAACTTAATTTAGATACTAATGACGCAAAATAACCATTTACATGTTAGGGGCAATCCAGTTCAAACCACCAGGTGGTGTCGCTCGACATTTTTAATTTTCCTAATCTTTTAACAAAGACTTCTTCATAGTTTTCTGAGTTTAAAAACATGACTAATTTTTTTTTTTTCATCATATACCGTATTTTATGGAAGAAACGCCGCACCCGTCGTAAACGCCGCACTCCTCAAATTGGCCTGAATAAGCCTAAAAATATCGTAATCACCGCACCCATTGTAAACGCCGCATCCATCGGAACGCTACTTTTGTGGACAGCGTCACATTGACTTAACTTTAATCAAAGTTTTCTGAGCAATGTAGAAAGCCTCGTTTTTAATATCTTAAGATGTCTGAACTTTTATTTAAAATATTTAAATCCGATTTTAAATATTTTTATGAATTTTTAAATTACGGAAACTCAGTTGGTATTTAAAAAAATCGTAAACGCCGCACATGGCGTAAACGCCGCACTTGGAAAAAAATTAACTTTTAAACTCGTAAACGCCGCGGCGTTTCTTCCATAAAATACGGTAGTTTTTTGGAGGGACCATTTTTAACAAACTACACAGCCATTTTTGGGAGAAGAACGTGTTTTACGGAAAATGCTGTAACTGCTTTATTTTTCTACCTATCAAGAGGAATCAAAAATCAAAATATCCAGCATAAAATTGTCGACATTTTATGTAATTATAAAATTTTCATTAGTCTTAAAATTGTCGACATTTTATGTAATTATAAAATTTTCATAAGGATCTAGACCAAAAACATGCTTAAAAATCGAAGAAATAAAAGGTCAAACAGTGTATTACGCTGCCATTGTTTTTTATGAAGGAAATGAGACTCGCCTTAAATATATATATATTTTTTTTAAGATCTCTTATAGGACTATTCATTTTTATAAATTTCAATTCTGAAAACCGTTTCTCCTTTTTTTTTTTTTTTTTTTTTTTTTTTGTACAGCTCATCAAAAATTGTGTTAAGTCTGCTTTTGGCAATTTTTACTAATTAATATCTCAAAAAAGACTGAGTACGAAATTCTGAAAACTTAGGATAATAAAGATCTTTGTACTATAAAGTTAAATTGTAAATTTTATGACTGAGACTTAACTGATTTTTGAATAACAGTTCACTAAAAATGCACCGCCCCCTCTTTTTGCTTAGGTACGTTCAAATTGACGATAAAAACAAATTTTACGCATTATTGCTTAGTTAAATAGGGCAGTGGCACCTTTTCAAAACTTTCTTGAATGGGGGGGGGGGGGGAGGTCTTTTGATTTTATTGTGCGCATCTGAAAAGCATCTGATACATTTTTATTCTGACATTTTTTTAAATTAACCAAAATACTCCCTCGCTAAGAATTTTATAAAATATCTCGTTTGCATACGCCACTGCTTCTTGCCTTTTACACATATTTGCCTTCCCTCCTCCCCCCCCCCCCCCCCTCCAACAGACACACACAAAAAGTACCGGTTATGTGAATCACTAATTAATTACGTTAGCAACTTTTATGAATCAAATCTAATAATCTTCCATAAAGTAATAGTTATTCGAAAAGAAAAAAAACCCGTCTGTATCTTTTGCATTTCAGCACTGTTAAAGAAGAAAGAAATAGTGACCCTTCGTGACCCCGGGGATAAGGATTTGACTGGGATGCGAAGAACAGTAATGAGAGAGGGTTGAGAGGGAGGGTGAAAAGGAAATAAGAAGAAACTGGACTCCTTATCGCAGTTCAGTATTTTAATTTTTAACAGTCCCCTGTAGGTTTCGGCTAAAATCTTTTCGGCTAGTAAGGAAATCACGAGTTGTAGAAGGTGATTTTTCATTAGTGTTATGCATTTACTAACTGAACTAAATTTTAGTTTACTATGTAGTACATATATAGAAATATATTGATTATATACAGGTCTTCACAAAGGAATGAGAGAATCATTCCGACTATGAGCAATAATTGCTGAAATTGGATTTTCAAATGTTTTATGCGTTTTCTAAATTGCTTACGTAAGATATCTTCTTTCAAATGATTAAACGGGGTAGTTTTGTTACAGTATTCTGAAAGGGTTAGAAAGTATTTCATAATCTATTCTTAGCGCATGATTTTTCTCTCTTTTTCATTCAGGGGTCGATGCAGGTTTTTATTCTTGGGGCCCATTTTGTGAAAAGTAAACGTTATTTTTGGGAATTTTATAATATTTTTGCGAAAAATAACATTTTGTAACGAAAGTTGAAATCTACTTACTCATATTCGAACCAAGAATTTATTAACAAAAACTTCTTTAAACCCCATTGCTAAAATTTTTGTTTTTCGGGACCTGGTTTTATTTACAAATTACACGTTTTAAAACAGTTTTTATGAAAAATAATGTTACGAAAGGGGACTATTTTATTAAAAGGAATTTTGTGAAGTGGCCTGTTTTATTAAGTTCATTTTTGTGAATGGGTCCATTTTATTAAATTTATTTTTGTGAAGGGGCCCAGTTTATTAAATTTATTTTTGTGAAGAGGCCCATTTTATTAAATTTATTTTTGTGAAGGGGCCCAGTTTATTGAATTTATTTTTGTGAAACGGCCTAAATAGGCCCCAAATTTTGCCTGGATCAATCCCTGTTATTAATTCTTTTATTAAACTTGGGTGGGCTTTTACTTTTTAATTTCTTTATTTTTTAATGTGAATTTAATATGATTTAAAAAAAATTAATATGATAATTTTAATTCAATTTTTTTTAATATGATTTGTAAATATGTAAAATAGAAAGCTTTTTTTTTCTAATTTAAAATTTCTTCAAATTGAATCTGAAAATATTTATGTTAAACTCACGCAAGAAAATGAACATCTCCGTTTATTTCCAAAATGTGAGGAATTTTGAAATCATGGGCAAATGGCTGATGTCAGTTATATAAATAAGAGGTCTTCTATCCGTCCCTGCTTATACAGGGTGCAATACGTTATCTATCGCCGACCTCTAATTTCTCAACCGTTGGTCCTAGACATATAGTTCCAATTACAAAAACGTTTCAAATGAAGTAAATATTCATGTTATGGCATTATTTAAAGTAAAAAATCAATTTTATAAAAATTACGAAATCTAACTTTTTATACGGTCCCCCAGTCCCTATAGTTATATTTAGTAAAAGTTTACACATATCATAACAGATATAACACAAAAAGTTTGATATCTGTACTACAAAAATTGACATAGTTATTAAATTTCAAAGTTTGAGATTTTTACACATGATTTTGTCTTTCATTGAGGGATCAGTTAAAAGATGAATTAAAGTAATTCGAGATTAAAAAAAAAAAAACAGTGTGCGATGTCCTTTTCACAGCGAAACCGCCTTTAGCCGGTATCATCAAATCAGGGTTAAAGAAAGTTATTTGATCTAAAAATTTGAGCTGACTTTTAGGGTTCGTATATAAACAAAAGAATGGAATATTGAAATTAAACAGAAAAATAAATGTCAATTTATTATAATATCAGAAAATGGTGTACTGTAAAAAATGAATACATCAAACTTCGAAATCTACTAGAGATACTGCTCAAAGTGTTCTCCATTGGTGGCAATGCACAACTGAATGCGTGGCAGTACTGAGTCCTGGGCACGTTAGAGGTTGGACACGCAGGTGTGCAAATTGTGGAACAATCAAGCATGATGCGCTGCTGCAGATAAACCTGAAAAGTGGTCTCAGTCACATAGACCATAGTAGATTCCGGCCTTTGACGTATTCATTTTTTATAGTACACCGTTTTATGATATTATAATAAATTGATATTTATTTTTCCGTTAAATTTCAATATTTCATTCTTTGCTTTGTATACGACCCCTAAAATTAATTTCAAATTTTTAGATGAAGTAAACCTCTTTGGTGATACCCCGATTTGGCGTATTAGGCTAAAGGTGGTTTTGCTTTGGAAAGGACATCGCACCCTGTTTTTTATCTCGAAATACTTTAATTCATCTTTTAACTGATCCCCCAATTTAAGACAAAATCATGTGCAAAAATCTCAAACTTTGAAATTTAATAACTCTGTCAATTTTTGTAGTGCAGATGTCAAATTTTTTGTGTTGTATCTGTTATGATATGTGTAAACTTTTACTAAATATAACTATAGGGACTGGGGGACCATATAAAAAGTTAGATTTCGCAATTTTTATAAAATTGATCTTTTACTTCAAATAATGCCACAACGTGAATATTTACCTCATTTGAAACGTTTTTGTAATTGGAACCTTATGTCTAAGACCAACGGTTGAGAAATTAAAGGTCGGCGATAGATAACGTATTGCACCCTGTATAACTCGGTGTTTCTAAAATTCAAGTCGAGATCAGGCACCTCCTCTCTTGTCCTGGCTAACAGTTGGTGCCCTGAGAAGATAGGCTAGCTTATAATTTATACATTGTTAGTGAAAGTTTTTGCTCTGCCAAGTGATATGAAGGAGTCATTCACAGTTATTTTCTGTTACATGTTTCTGTTACATTTGCACGCCGACCATATTGCAGCATGGTCGGCGTGCGAATTTTATTGTTACTTTTATGAACCTTACCCTACTCTTTAAGAAGATATTGAATAAAGTAGAAAGAGGTTAACATTTTTTTTTTTTTAAATTTCTATAGATGAATTGTTTTCCTAGATAAAACAAAAATTTGGAATTTCAGCTATTCAGTAACGGATAATATATGATAAAATTTTAACAGAGATTTTGAAAATTTTTAAATAATATCATTCTCATTTGCTTCTAACTTTTCGATCCGAAAAACAAATATTAAATTTTAAGCCGGTCTTTATTTTTTCAATGCCTAGTTTAGCACATTTTTCCCAGTATACGAATTTTTAAGCAATTTTATTTAAATCTTTTTTTTTTTTTTGTTACTCACTCGATGGAGAGGGAAATTACTTACGATTTAAGTCCGCTCTCTGCAGCAAATATTATTCAAATCTATATAGTAAAATATTCACTAAACATCTCGATGCAGTCATAAATACTTACGATTCAATATTTTGAATACATCTTCTGGAGACATAACAAAACCCGGATACTGGCCAAACGAACTGCCAATATAAAAATTTCCTTCTCCTGAAATCGCTCGGGAAATTTACACTCTCCAGCCTGGACATGAATGAAATAAATGCCCCCTGCCTTAATGCGATGATATGCCGATGTTTCTTGCTCTCTATTCCCATGATGATCGAATGGCCACTACGAAATCTATCTATCCTGATGTGACCAGTGGCCGAAAATTTCGTATTCGATGAAAAACGGAGAAAATGGAAGGGAAATAAGGAGTAAATCCTTCGGATCCTACGGGGAGGAAGGGAGATTTGAATAACGGGGTGTAAAGAATGGGATTAACACCGAAATCCTTTGGGTCGTTTGACCCTTTTTGGTAAAACTTGGAGAGGTATCAGTTTTGTTTCTGTGCTTTTGGATTTCGCATCCCCTTTCGCTCTAAGGGTTGCTACGAGGAGAAATATTGCGCAAGAAAAATGTAATGACGCCAAGTTTGCCGAGAATGTTGCAGTTCAAGCCAACGTACCATCATTTAAGGCTGGTCTCAAATCCAAAGGAGCTACTTTTTGACGCATTTTTCAGTTAATTTTTGATTAGAAACAAAGGACATTGGCAGAAATTCTTATTCAAAATTATGTAATGGAAAGAGTTTTTCCTTTTTTTTTGGTAAAGGCAGAAGATCTTTCAGAAAATGCTGTCAAATTTGGCGTTTTGAACCAAATTTCCGGGCGCGAGAAAGGAGAAAAACCGGTCATCAAATCATCAAAATGGCTTATAACTCGATAAGTAATTTATTTATCAATAAACGGAAAACTCATTTCGATTCCAAATCGCTTCATTGGCAGTCCTGTCATTTTTATGCCTTTACGTTTAAAAATGTGTCAGAAAGTTTCGCCAGGGAATTCGAGAACCGCTTTAAGTAATACGTATTTTAGAAATATTTTGACAACTAAAAAAAAAGGTCTAGATATCCTTTAAGGCTGTTCTTCACTGCTCTGCTCAACAACAGCAAAACGTTTTGACACATTTACAAATTCATTTTTTAACGGAAAGATATAAAATTGGAAAACCTGACCCTGGAAGCGATTTGGAATCAAACTGTGTTTTCCATTTTTTGATCCATAAATTACCTATTGCGTTATAAGCAATTTTGATCGCGTGACAAACACGTTTAACCTTTCTTGAGTGCTTTTTCTCCTTTCGCGCGGAAATTTGGTTCAAAACGCCCACTTTGACAGTATTTTCTGAGAGACCTATTGCGTTTGAAAAAAAAATGGAAAAAACAGCTCAATGACATAGTTTCTGAACAACAACACCAGCGAGTTTCATGCATTTCCGAACAAAAATAAATTAAAACTTATGTCAGAAAGTTGCCCTTTAGGATTTAAGAACACCCTTAAGGCGGAAAATCAATTAAAACTTGTGTCACAAAGTTGCCACTTTGGATTTGAGAACAGCCTTACAAACAGTACACATAAAATAGGAAGTTAAAATGTTAATTATTACATATAAATATTAATTATTAAAAATATTAATTATCACAAAAAGAGATAGAGAAGACCGGGGTTGATTGTCACAAAATCAAACTTTTGTTTTTGTTTTTAATTAATGTACCCTTTCATAAAAAATATGTTATTCTAGTCAAAACTTTTATGTTTATTGCATGTTATTAGTTTCGTATATTGCTAAATTTTCGGATAGAAAATTATTTTACAATTTTAAAAAAATTTAGGAATATTGCGACAATTTTCCCCTGGCATAAGTTTGTTGTTAGTAGGGCCAAATGGCCGCTTTGTCGCCACCTGATGATCAGTGGTGTACGGTGTTATGTTTATAAGAAAGTGAAGAGGGAGATAAAGAGAAAGGTGCGGCGCGATAAGAAGGAGAAACGGAAAATGCTGTACGATGAGATCGGAAATGCGTGCGGATAAGAAAGTGTTTTATCGTTTTTAAAAGAGAATATTTGCACTGATAAGGAATCTGAGTAAATTTAATGAAAAAAGAAGATAAAATTTTTTGACAGAAATTTTTTAGAATAGGAGAAAGACATTTGTAACAGATTATTATTATTATTTTTTTTATAGTGTGGTAATTTTTAAAAATGTGATGAACTATGCCCTCTACCTTCCGTTATGAAAATGCCAAAAAAAAAAAAAAAAAAAAAACAGTCATAGCGTCACTGTTGTTGTGAAAAGGCGGGGGGGGGGGAGGGAGGGTTACCAGATTTGTAGGCCTTGACCAGTTTTATCTTTTACTACAAGTTTTTCACATTGTTTGCCCTTTTCCTGAACTTCTCTTTGAAATTTCTGTTGGATATTCTTAAAACATGCAAACATGCATATATTACTATGCAGGTTTGGTATATGCCCAGTTTCGGTATATGCTTGTACGTTTCGTTTGATTTATGGAAACATTTATGATGAGTAAAAATTAAAATTGTTGAAATTTTATAAAGTACACTATTCCTATCAATCGAGCTACAGGCGTGAATAATCACAATATTAGAATTCCTTCTTCTACGATGAATGACCAACATTTGTAAATGTAGATAAAAATAGTAATCTTTAAGGCTGTTCTCAAATCCAAAAGGGCAACTTTATGACATAATTTTTAATTTATTTTTGTTCGGAAATGCATGAAACTAGCAGGTGTTATTGTTCAGAAATTATGTCATCGAGCTGTTTTTTTTTTTTCGTTTTCTTTGCAAACGTAATAGATCTTTCAGAAAATAGTGTCAAAGTAGGCGTTTTGAACCGAATTTCCGCTTGGAGGAAGAAAGAGCACTCAAGAAAGTTCGAAAAACGTGTTTGTCATGCGATCAAAATCGCTTATAACTCAATAGGTAATTCATTGATCGAAAAATGGAAAACACAGTTCGATTCCAAATTGCTTCAATGAATTTGTAAATGTGTCAAAACGTTTTGCTCTTGTTGAGCAGAGCAGTTGAGAACAGCCTTAAACATGCACTTGGTTTTTGCTTTTGCTTTTTTTTTTTTTTTTTTTTTTTTGTGTGTGTGTGTTTAGTCAGTTGGTGAAATAATTGCATTCGCAATAATTTTTAACAGCATTTATCATAACAGAGTTCATAAATTCTGTTCTCGAATTCCATTCACCGAGGGTAAAAAAAAAAAATCTCTAGGCTCATCTTTCTTGCTTTAGCGCCAAAGCTGGCAGACTCGCAAGATCTCGAATTGGACATTAGGCAAACATTTATTCGTGACCCGTCACAGCATTTTGTCTGACCCTTCTGCATATCGTTGGCGTATCTAATTTCCCTGAGGAGCGATACCCTTTACTTGAAGTGGACGGAAGTGGAGTTTGCCACCTGACTTATGGATTTTGACAGCTGAATCCATCGATTCCCCAGATGGACAAAATTCAATTTGCCCAAGATAAAAATTTCGACGTCAAATTTTTCACTCAGTTCGACGAATAGGAAAAACGTTTGTATCTCCGCCGCATTTTCTTTCTTATTTTCTATCTCTCTCTTTTTTTAATACTCGCTTATACTCTACTTTTTTTCTTCTTTAGAAAACTAGCACTTCATGAATAAAATACTGTATGAGATTGCCGATAAATTATGGATATCTAGAAAATTCGCATAAGCAACATCGTTTATAATATAATAACAATATTTTATTTGTGCTTAGAAAGTGAGTAACCTATACATGTTGCAACGAAAGTTGGTGATATTCGGTGCATTATGTTTTTAGATATGGCAATTTCGAACCTTCTAATAACATTTTTTCAAAATACAATTTATATTCTATTAACATTTAATTATTCATTTAAGGCTGTTCTCAAATCCAAAGGAGCTACTTTCTGCCACATTTCTGAATTCATTTTTGTTCGGAAGCGCATGAAATTCGCTGTTCTTATTCAGAAACTATGTAATCAAATGGCGTTTACAATTTTTTAGAAAAAAGAACAAGATCATTAAGAGGATGTTTTCAAAGTGGGTGTTTTAACCCAGATTCCCTACACGACAGAGCGAGAAAGGGAAAAAAACTTGCCGACGCCTGATAACTCGATAAGTAATTTATTTATCAAAAAATGAAAAATGCTATTGGATTCCGAATCGCTTCAATAGTCAAGACTTCCATTTTTATGCCTTTACGTTTAAAGAAGAGTCAGGAAATGTGTCAGAAAGTTTCACGTTTGTTGAACAGAGAATTTGAAAACCACCTTAGCCTGTTATGTAGGCGAAGCAATCGGGGGTAAAACACCGGGGGTAAACCATTTTGCAGAAAAGAAATTATTACGTTAGGGGTCTTTCTCAGGAAATTCAATATGCCAACAACTACTTTAACTGGAAACCTGTTGAACTGCATGCATGTAAGAAACCAAAAGTCAGAGACAAGGCTGGACTTATTGAACATAATTTTCAAATATCATGAAATTTGAAAGCGAGTTTAACTCGTTGTTTTAGCGATCTTCTAACTGAACTTCAGAATATTCTTATGCTCCGCCTCGCGTATAATACATGGTGCTGAAGGGAAAGCGAATTTTTAACGTCTCTCCACATCATCGCTGATAACAAAAAGCCAACGTAATCAACATTTTAAAAATGAATAACTCTGTATGGAAAGCAGATAAAAGATTCTTGTTGGTGTATATTGTTGAGAATTATAAATAATATATGTATACTAATTTTTATCATGTATAATTAATCGCTTATTAGTACATTTTATTTTAATATGGTTTCTCTATGGCAGCTTAACCTTCCGCCGACCAGCCGAGTCCAACGGATCCGACAGGCACATTGAAAATGATTTTTTTCAAGAAAAAAGAGACTGAAAATTCTGTAAATGTGTGACTTTTTCACATATTTACAGAATTTTCAGTCTTTTTTATTTTCATCAGAAAAATCATTTTGAAAGTACCTTTCGGGTCCATTGGACCCATCTGGTACGCAAAGGGTTAATGCATAAGATAAATTATTTTTATTTCCGTCGGCGACAAAAATTTTTTCTCCACTTACTAAAACATAATAACTTTGAAAGTTTTATTTGCTTTATAGTTTATTATTTTTTAGAGGAATTTTAGCAGATCAGAAAAATGGTGAATGTGATGCAGCAGCAGCCTGCAGCATCAATGAGGTGGTACTAGAATTACTCAATTTTCAACAAGTATGAGAATTTTCATCGCGTTTTCTCAAAAATCTGAAATTGAGATGCAGCACTAAAAAAGGGTACCCTTAACCTTACGTTATCTTAGATTATAATATTAAACTTAGAGATTCTCTATATAAATGCAATATAGATGACTTGATGTTGTGTCTCTGATTATGAGGCATTAGATATACATTTTAGTCTGATGACTTCGTAAGCCTTTGATAAAGTACTAAGATCGAACAGAAGTGCGTGACTTTTATTTTTGCATAGTCATAAAATCACTGGCATAATCATAAAAGGAACTGAAAATGTATTCACGTACAATATTTATATAACCGTGTAACATTACTTCCCGAGATATTTACTCCTGAGCCAAGACGGTGAAAATGGAAAGATATCTAATGCAAGGTAATTAATATTTCGAGAAAAGGCAAAAAACTTCAGAAATGCGCAAAAAGTTAGAAGTTTAAGAAGCTATTGAGACTGTTCTCAAATCCAAAGCGATAACTTTATGACACAAGTTTTAATTCATTTTTGTTGGGAAACGCATGAAATTGGCAGGCGTTGTTATTCATAAACATACATGTATATGATCAAAAGACATTTTTTATTTTTTGGTAAACGCAAAAGATCTTTCAGAAAATACTGTTAAAGTGAGTGTTTTGAACCAAACTTCCGGGCAAAAGAAGAAAAGACAATCACAGAAAGGAAGAAAACCGGTAATCACGTGACTCAAAATCACTTATAACTCGATAAATAATTTATTTATCAAAATATGGAAAGCGTATTTCGATTCCAAAATAGCTTCAATAATCCCTACCAATTTTATTCCTTTCCGTTAAAAAAATGAGTTAGAAAATGCGTCAGAAAGTTTTGCGTTCCTTGAGCTGGGGGTTTGAAAACCATGCTCTTACTTTCTCCCATATCTGACTATCTCAGTGGCAAAAACGGTTTTACAGGCATCGTGAAATAGCGTTACTGTCAGAGCTGCCAATGTTATGACTTTAAGTTTAAAAATGTGTCACACATGTGTGAAAAAGTTTCGCGGTTGTTGAGCAGTGGACTTAGTTTTATACCCTTACTCATGTATCACACTAGTTTCTTCACCTTTTTAAGCGGTCTCAGGACTCGTTAAGCTTCAAAATTTTCTAAATTTTAATTTTTTTATATGCTAAACTCCTATCCAGTGGACTTAGTTTTTTGCCTTTACTTATGTATCACACTAGTTTCTTCACCTTTTTAAGGGTTGTTTAAGCTTCAAAATTTTCTAAATTTTAATTTTTTTTATATGCTAAACTCCTATCTTTTCTGAACATTTTGATATAATTGTTTCCTTGAAATTCCCATTAGAGCAGAAGTTATGGCTTTTAGAATTATACCCGTTCAATAGCTGAAACGGTGTTTCCGAAGCTTTAAAGTCATTTTTTTTTCTCTAAATGACTCTTTTAGGCATAACGCGCACGATAACTCAAAAACTTCCGAATATTTTTTCATGAAATTTTCAAAACACCTGTTTCATGTTAGCCTTTATAAACGGAACCTAAAATTTCCCTTTTATTGTTTAAAAAAAAAAAAAAAAAATGTTTAGGAGATTATACTGTTGAAATTTTCAAAATTTTGCATTAGATAAATACTACTTTGTATTAAAAATATATAAATCCTTCAAATACAAATTTATTTAGGTTTAGAGTAATTATTACAATCTGAAGTACAAATAGGCACGAAAATTTTCATTATAAGTTCCAAAATTTATTTTGTAATTCTGCGCGTAAGTTGTTATACCAATTTTCTGCTCGTCAAGTGTCTGACAGTTTGGAGTACCCTGTAAATGCGTAATTCTGCATCTTGCAATTTTTTAAATACGTGAAAGAAAAGAAAATACTTATATATTTCACCCCAGTAAAAATTGCGTTTTAAAATTATGTATATTTTAAGACATTAGATGTTGAAAATGTTTTTTTTTTTCTTATATTTTCCAAATTTAAGATGACACCCCTTAATACTGATGTTTTGCTTTGATCATTGTTCTTATGTTTTTCACTTTCTTTATCAAATAATCGTCGTCCTAATAGTTTAATGACAGACGTAGGCTTTTGTACGTGTGTTGTTTTTGGTAGATGGTTATTCTCTTTTTAATCAGAATATATGTATATTAACCTAGTAAAATGGTAGTGGATAATATTTTGTACTACGAGAATTTGTGCGAATAATCAATTGGTAATCAACAAACAATTTGGAACATTATTTTACAATAAAGAATTTTAATTTTCTTAACGAGAAGGAATTGCATGATCCTTAATGCAATTAAGGATTCGATGGATTTCTTTTAATGAATTGTACTATTGTATCTGTGTAAATAGTGTTTTTGTA